>CM060946.1:75714927-76223745 GCA_030765085.1 Allium cepa | reverse complement strand
GTTAAATTAATATTAAATAATTTCAACGCGTTTCGAGCTGCCACGGTCAAATGACAACTCCGATTGCTACGAAAATTGAAATCCGATAATAACTTACTATTACGGATCCAATGGGACTAGTTTCGTCAAATTCTGAGACTGTTCAAAATTTGGCTAATTTCCAATCGATAATTAAATATTAAAATATTAAATTTTCACCAATAAATTTTATATTCAGTTTTAAAAGTTCTATAACATCACTATAACTCCAATATGATAAAATAAAATTTTACAATCATTTTTAATCATATTAAACCCGTTATTCAATTTATCCAATAAATTCCAATTTTAAAATCTTACTAACCCTATTAAAATTCTAATATAACTTACATTCACTTTGGAAACCAATTTGAATCATATTAAATCAAATTTCAAATATCCACTCTATTTTCATATATTAAATTTCAATATCATATTAATCATATCAAATTCGGAATTTAATTATTCAAACATTCGTAATATTAAATTTAACAAATTTGATTATTCTTAAATCACTATCCTCTGAAATATTCGAAACGAACTTATAAAATTTAACAAATTCAAATTTATATAACAACCATTTTTATTAAAACAGTTATTCAATTCCAGTTATTAAATTATCAATAAATTCCAAATATTTAATTTAAACAATTTCGCTTATCCAATAATTCATTATCTTTTGAAATATTGAGATTAAACTTATAAGATTCAACCCTTAAAACCAATTCACAATTTAGAACACTATTTTCATTTTACAGTTATTCAATTATTCAATAAGTTTTAAATATTTAATTTGAACAACTTACCTGTCCAATATTCAATATTTGATTTTAAATAGATTTTACTTATCAATCAATTACTCTATTATACCCAATGAATTTCAACATTTATTATCCTATTCAACTATTGATTTCAAAGGCATTCACTAAGTAGCATTCATTTTTCATTACTAGGATAATTATTGTTGCAATTTATTCCAGTTATTATTATTCCAAACGAATTTACAAAATTTTTTCTAACACTAAATCACGAAATCTTATTAAATTAGCTATTTTAATTATCGAAAATTTACGGGTCGTTACATTCTCCCCCACTCAAAACTTTTCGTCCTCGAAAAGGAAAAAGAAGGGAAAAGAAACCAAGTATAAAATTCAACATTTGATATATTTTATTCAAAGTTGCCAACTTATAAGACAATGAAATTCCTTTAATAAAGTCATTACTACACTTTTACTAATTTATTCCAAACGCCTTTCTAACTTTAAAAGCTAGTTATCAAAACAAGTTATAATTTTTTTTTTTTTTTTTTTTTTTTTTTTTTTTTTTTTTAAACTCGAAAATTTTTCTAACACCCGGATTTACGAAAAATTTCGGCAGAGTCTCCTTTGCGCGGCTCGATCGGTACAGCTACAAAACGCCTCTACGGGCCCCAAATCAACAAAAGAAAATCCAAAAGCCAAGTGGCTCATCAAAAATCACCAAATCCAATGAGAAAATAAACATGTACCTTATATTTTTATTAGCGAGCATATACGAATAATATAGCGCGAAAGCGAGCTCCAAATGCGAAGCAAGCGCAATCCGCACCTACTAAACACTCAACAAACTATGAGAAACATGGCATATATGGAAATAATATCAATATACACAATATAGCAACATAACAACTACATGTGCCAACATAGCAAATGCAACAAAACAACAATTGCAACCATCAATCAATTATCATCCAACAAATCCATAACCAATTAATATAAATTCAATTCTCATTAATATTTATTGACTTGGTTTCAATTTTAATCATAGTTGATTCATTAACGTTGGATTTTACTAACATTCATTCTCAATTCAATTAGTTAACATTCATTAATTTATATTTACGTTAGTTCACTTCCAATTTGATTTCAATAATTTATAGCTTTCCATTTCAATAACACTTAATGAATTACATACAAATCAACTAACAATCATATAACAACCAAATCATGCCCAACATCACCAAATTACTAATTTTACGTTCAATTTGGTTTATTCTTTCAGTTCCAATTTATTCTTAGCCATACCAAATCCTTTTGTTTACATTTACTTCATATTCAGTTTCAGTTAATAACCAATTTACTTGCGAAACAATTGATTAATGCAAAACATTTTATTAATCATCACTTTAATTTATAGTTATTCCATAAAAGTCTAACTTCTTATATATAACTTTTCTTAGTTCATAGTTGTCTCAAAAGTTGCAAATTTATCTTCACATATTTGACCTCTTAAATTTCCAATATTAACTTTTAATTTAGTCCGTAAGCCGTACATATATCATCCGTGAGCAATATCAATCTAATCGCTTATTCGATCACACAATTTCACTTCCAAACTAGCATCGTTCACCCGACTCTCTAGTGCGGACTCAGATTTGGTTTCTTGATTGGAAACTGTTACTCTCCTTGCATAGCCATATACTATGATAGAGAATTCCAGAATCAAATTAAAAATCCATATCTAGGGTTCGCCGTCGAAAATCGAGCGATAAATCCTAACTTGGATCGATATAAATCATCTCGAAATTTTGTGCTCGAATTTGGATCAAATCGTTATGCGAATAAAATAATATACGTACAATCTCACGTATTACCTTCCAATAGATTTCTATCCAATTTATCTATACTAAATTATTTTGTTGACTTCTATTTTTTTTTCTCACTTGATTACACACAATCCATTATTCAGTTAGTATATTCATTTCTTTACATAGCATATTCTTTAACATTATCTTTTCTTAAACATCATATCAAAGAATTTGCTTACTCAAGTTCTTTTTAAACATTCTATATAATTTAATTAAATTCAATTTCATTTTCCAATTGATTCTTAGCTATAAGAAATTCCTTTGTTTACATTTATTGCATTTCAAAATTTCAGTTATTAACGAATTCATTTGTGGAACATTTTATTAACCGACACTTTAGTTTATTAATCATCCTATAAAAGTCTAACCTCTCATAAATGACTTTTCTTAGTTCACAGTTATCTTAAAGGTTACCAATTCAATTTTTTTCTTCACAATCCCTTTGCAATTTTATATTTATTTTCTATAACCAATTTACAAAGATATAATACGGTTCATTTATCTTCTTTCTTAAGTTCACTTACTTATTCAAATTTTTCATTGATCACTTTAGAATATACATAAGTATATAACTAAATTTTTCACAACCCAATTTCCATTTACATACATTTTAGTTTTCCTTACTTGTATATTTCAATTACTTCCAGGTTCTTTTTATTTGTACAATATCTCATTACATATCCAAAACATCGTTTAACTTTTTAATATTTGGTAAGTCTTGTTATATGTTATCAGATTGTAATTTTGGTATTATACAAATTTATAGAATTTCGTTTTACTTAATTAGAATTGTTCACAAATTTAATTTATTAAAATCCTCTTTACCTTTCAACTTTTAAAGTTTTCCCAAACAATAAGCTTGGATATCTTAGTCCTCTTATTTTATAAATTTTGGTTATTCACATTTCATTCAAATACTTTGAAAATTTCTTATTAACATAACTTAGAATTTTAAATGCCCGGTTCCTTTCAAATCGTTTGAAATAAACATATACACTTATATCTTTTATTATTTATATAACAAAACATACCTTTAGAGTTTAAACCAAAACCCATTTACCCAAAATAATTTCGAAGAAAAGCAAAGCTTCTTAGAAGCCTCCCCCACTTTGAAACTCGAAAATGAACATCGATGATGCTGCGCAGTCATCACCGAAATTACTTTCCAGCGACATAAGAGAGGAGTACTTAATTCATTCCTTCTTAAAATCATTTCAAAATATTACCTATAAATATTTTCCAACTAATATTACTATATATTTCTTCAAAACTTTGAAAACAATTTTCCAAAATCTCCGGGTCTTAAACTCAATATTTTCCAATTTAAATCTATTTTAATTCATAAGTCACCTTTATAAAATATTCTTATAAGATTTCACAAGTGTTTTATATTTTCTTCAAATTATAGGAATTTCTTTCTTAAACATTTCACAAGTGTTTTATTACTGTTCTTATCGTAATTCATCTTATTTATTAAATTACATTATCCAATTAATGATAATCCAATATTTTCATTCCTAACAACCAGGTAAGCTAGGTAAGTCACAATAATTTCTGAAAAATTTTCTTTATATACAAAATATAGTTAGGGCAAAATTATTTCATTTACCCCATTCCAAAACAATACTATGTCGAATTGTTCTGTTTAAGTGTTTAGAGATCCCTATCAATAACGTTAATTACTCGTATTGACCAGAATCCATAAGCCACTCAACAAAACAACCGACACAATATAAAACATTTTATATCACTAACAAATACGCTCTCTCATATACACTCAACTCATTCATATAGTTTACCTCTATTTCAATGAGTTATTCCCCACTAGAGCCAAGGTTTATCGCTAAACCAAAGCTCTGATACCAACTGTAACGACCCGCCTTTTTGGACAGTTTAAAACCGACGATCAAATACACATATCGATTCCAAACCATTAAAAGGGCAGATAGTTATTGGGGTAATTAAGAAAAGAAAAGGAAGAGAAATAAAGGAAATGAAACAACACAGAATCTCACAGCGGAAGGCTAAAGTATAATAATAAAATAACAGTTCATGAAGCTGTTAATTAAATGAATACATTTGAAATGAATACATTTGATTATTATTATACGACATTTATCAGAGTTATACATATACAACAGAACAATTAAAATAATGCAGCAGACAGCATGATGCATAGATAGTAATAGTAATAGTGTACCAAATCTTCGTCTTCGTCCTCCAGAATAGATCTTCAAAAATCTGAAAACTCAGGTCTGACCCGAGCGTAATGAAAAGACAAACACTCGAGTCAGGACTAAATATCCTTGTGAAAGTTAAATCAATCGTAAATAAATATGAGTGTAAACGGCGTTAGAGATGTTTACGGGGTTTGACATCTCCTATCCAGTGTCAACGTGCGTGCAATAACTTAAGAGATGTTACGGGATTTTTCTATCTCTCAAGGATCCGTTAAACTATCTACTATGTAATAATGTACGCTAAGTAGATAATGTCTATCAGTAAAGTAAAGGTATCAAAATAGTGTTAAGGCGACGCCCATTCACCGCTTAACACATTTATATTCCCAAGAGCATATACAAGACCGTAGTTTCCCCAAAACCGGAAGTCACCAGAGGGCAATCCATATACTCAAGGTACAAAATCAAAACGTAGTGGTCGCGAATAGGATAATCAGTATGACAAGGTACATGAGGCAATACCAACTAGGATACTAGTAGTTGCGTGATCCGGACTGATGTTGAGCGTAGCAGCTACTACCTCAACACCGCGAAACAACACTCCCAAATCAAAGGGGTGCACCCAAATCGCATCACAAATGTAATAGATATGGTATCGAAGAAGTGTGTCCGCTAGAGGTGGCGAACCTCAATGGCCCGGCGCGGCTCCTGTTTTAGTCATGTCAGGGGTCATCCAATATCGTTCTCTTTCTTCAGTCAACGCGTTCACCAAACCATCCACTTCATTCTGGATCAACACTCCGCGTATAATAGTTATTAAAGTGGTTTTCGGTATCGACAGAGAGTATGTCCATATCCGATCCCGGTCTCTTTAATAACTACGTATTATTACACCATTGGCTCTTTTACATTTCAAATCGATTCATAATTGATATCGACATATCATATTCGCTTCAAAATTAAATCTATTTCAAAAATCATCGTATCTTTCCAAATGTAATATTTCGTTTCAAAATCATTTTCCCGCATCAATATCTCATTTCGATTTCAAATTCATTTCGGATTTCAATTTAGATTGCAACTTCGTTTAACTCAATTCGTATTTAAATTTAAGGTTTAAATATAACATTTCACCTTATTTTCTAGCTTAAAATTTTAGAAATAGTTTTAAGTAGTTTAAAAGTAGTTTTAAGTAATTACAATAGTTAAAATACTTTAAAATCTTAAAATGGATTTGAAATAGATAAATTTAGTTCAAAATAATTTAAATTGGGTTAAGTAGATTTAAAATGGATTAAAATAGTTTAAGTATTCAAAATGGTTTATATAACCGAGAAATTTGGAAAACAAAATAAAACAGCTTCAAAACCAATCCATTTCAATTATAACTTCCCAGTTCAAATCAATTTCAATTTCCATTCTACTGATTCGATTTCGATTTCAACTCAAATCAATGTCAGTTTTGATTTCAAATTAATTCAATTTTACATTCACCTTCAATTAATTCAATTTCAATTTATATCGATTCAAAGCTTGATTTTCCAAAATATCAATTTGTAACACTTAACAAAATTATCTTTCAATATCCAAATTTAAAACCCAATTACAAATGTGATTCAATTTCAAGTTCAAATTCAAAATATCTTTTATATCGCTTTTACTTAGTAATACTCAAAGCTCGAAATAATGTTCAATCTTCAAAACAAATAAATTTCTGAAATTCAATCATATCCAAATTTTTAAATTTCAAAGTCTCAACTTAAATTATTTAACAATTTCTTTTAACCAAAATTTATTTCAACATTCCAAACTCAATTTTTCGACAAATTCAATTTCTATAAATCGATTTCTATTTATAACCTTTAAATCAAAACATTTAAATAAATTCAAATCGACGATTTTTAAAATTATTAATTTAGCCAATTCGGTGTCCGTATATAATTTACTATCCTATGGCCAAGTAGTTATTTATTTCAATTAAATGTCAGGGATGAATATATATTACTTAAATTTTATCACGGTATCATATGTATGCATAACAGGATCTATATAAGCAAATAAACATCCAAACATTCAATTATCAACCAATAGCATCCATCAAAATACATCATCCAATAAACAATACAATTCATGGCAGTTTCATAGTTATCAACGTTAGGTAATTTAATCGCAATTCAATTTTAACTTCAATTTAACTGTCAATTTAATTTTTCAACGGTTAATTCAAATAACAAGCTATATGACAATTAAATTTATATCAACGACGACAAATAAAATTCATATCACTTCATAATGTCAAATTAACTAGCATAAAGATATTTAGTACGGTGTGAGCGTTATAAAACACTCACCTTGATTTAAATGTAGTTCCAGCGTTTGTTTCGAATAAAATTAAACGAGCGTTTAATTTTACCCGAAATTTCCACTAGCTCCAAATGACTCCAATCCAATTCCATAGCGTAGTGCTCGTCAAAACGAAGCCAACGCAATTTATTTCGTTGAATTCCGACCTCGTATGCAAAAGTTAGAGCATTTTAAAGTTAATACGAATTATAATAGAATTAAATTAACATTTCTTTTATATAATTAAATCTCAACCAATCACTGCCGTTGATCGCTGCTTGATGGAATCCAGGCCGCATGCTTCTTCTTCTCACGCAATTCCCAGGTGATAAATCGCGTACAGGAACCCATCAACGCCCCCGTCTTCCTCGAAACGCGAGCCACCTAACTCGATTCCAAAATGATCAGAGACCACCAGCTTGTTGCCCAACGCGAGCTCGACCCACGGCAGTGATCTCGGCGAACCCGGTCGCTTATAGGTCTTGAACGACGTGGATGAACGGCGCGACTTCTCATGCGATTTGCCGATGATTTCCTCCACTATAATCGATCATATCCGTATGGATTTCAAGATCTCCCCTAGCTCTTCAACATTGCAGTTGATAGTTTTTGGTAAAAGTCGATGGATTGGGAGAAAACGAAGGAGGAAGCTTGCGTGATTCTGGCCATTGAAAATAGCACGGTGGCGGCTAGGGTTTTCTGGGTCGGGTTTTCAATTTTGAGAAAATGGGTGGCCCTTTATAGAATTTCAACGAAAAATACTATTCACTCCAAATTTCCGAACTCCAAATCTCGCGCGGTGACCGACGTTTCTAGGGTTTATCCCATGTTCCGGACACAATGGAATAGGTTTCGAAAGCTAATTCGATCGTATGTGAGAGTTATAGCGATAAACGATCAAATTTCAATTAAACCGATTAAACTAAATTTTTATGCGTTTTGGCTTGCCCCGGACAAACGGTAAATCCGATTGACACGAAATTTGAAACCATATAATAATATCACATTACGGATCCGATGAAACTGGTTTCGTCGAAATCCGAGACCGTTTGAAAAATGACTATTTTAACTCGTTAAATTAATATTAAATAATTTCAACGCGTTTCGAGCTGCCACGGTCAAATGACAACTCCGATTGCTACGAAAATTGAAATCCGATAATAACTTACTATTACGGATCCAATGGGACTAGTTTCGTCAAATTCTGAGACTGTTCAAAATTTGGCTAATTTCCAATCGATAATTAAATATTAAAATATTAAATTTTCACCAATAAATTTTATATTCAGTTTTAAAAGTTCTATAACATCACTATAACTCCAATATGATAAAATAAAATTTTACAATCATTTTTAATCATATTAAACCCGTTATTCAATTTATCCAATAAATTCCAATTTTAAAATCTTACTAACCCTATTAAAATTCTAATATAACTTACATTCACTTTGGAAACCAATTTGAATCATATTAAATCAAATTTCAAATATCCACTCTATTTTCATATATTAAATTTCAATATCATATTAATCATATCAAATTCGGAATTTAATTATTCAAACATTCGTAATATTAAATTTAACAAATTTGATTATTCTTAAATCACTATCCTCTGAAATATTCGAAACGAACTTATAAAATTTAACAAATTCAAATTTATATAACAACCATTTTTATTAAAACAGTTATTCAATTCCAGTTATTAAATTATCAATAAATTCCAAATATTTAATTTAAACAATTTCGCTTATCCAATAATTCATTATCTTTTGAAATATTGAGATTAAACTTATAAGATTCAACCCTTAAAACCAATTCACAATTTAGAACACTATTTTCATTTTACAGTTATTCAATTATTCAATAAGTTTTAAATATTTAATTTGAACAACTTACCTGTCCAATATTCAATATTTGATTTTAAATAGATTTTACTTATCAATCAATTACTCTATTATACCCAATGAATTTCAACATTTATTATCCTATTCAACTATTGATTTCAAAGGCATTCACTAAGTAGCATTCATTTTTCATTACTAGGATAATTATTGTTGCAATTTATTCCAGTTATTATTATTCCAAACGAATTTACAAAATTTTTTCTAACACTAAATCACGAAATCTTATTAAATTAGCTATTTTAATTATCGAAAATTTACGGGTCGTTACAGGCATTAGCCTAATTTTCAAAATCATTTTGAAAATTAATGTTAAAGGTTTTAAATTTAGTGTTTAAATTTAAAATAAAACACGTTTATTATGTAAATTATACTACTACATAAGTTTTCAAAATGTTTGAAAGGTTAATGATATTTTCAAAATGTTTGAAAATATTTATATAATAATTTCAAATATTAATTTTATAAGTAAGATTAATAAAATAAATAAAATAAATATTTTAGTTAATTAATGCATATATGCATGTATTATATTTGTTGATATATGTTATTTAGTTAAAATGTTTAAGATAACATAAGTATATATGCATGTATACAAGATAAATTTTGAAATTAATAACTTTTTTAAAAAATATTATAATTGAATAAATTAATTAAAGGTTAATCAATTAAATAAAATACACATATATATGATATATGTGTGTTACATTATAAAGGTTATAGTATACACTATAAATGTTATAGTAGATATGTCCAATATGAAACTTGTATTGGAATACTAATTTAAAATTAATTAAAAAGTTAACAGACTAAAATTAATTAGATAAGATTTAATTAATGATATATTATATGTAAGGCTATCATATAAGTAATATGAAATATAAAAGTGTTATAACAATAAAACTTATATGATATGTGTATAAACTAAATGTGGAACATTAAAGAAACCCAAATAGACTTGAGCAATAAATACATATGTAAATGTACATATACTGTGATTTCTGATGCGTCTTACACTTGAATCGCTAGGGTATTTCATAAGAAATATATTATTCTATAAGTCGATATCACTCAATATATATATATATATATATATTGAAGATTATGAATCTTCAATATAATATTATCCTCTACCATATATATATATATATATATATATATATATATATATATATTAATAAGTTACTTACATATTCCTTAGTCATTGAGCAAACTCAAGCTAGGGATGTTATGCGTAGTATATTCATATATTTAAAAGTTGAGGTAAGATAATATATGTATTTGTTGAGCAAACTCAAGGTACATATATTATACTTAGGCCATCACGATATGGTAGGAATGAGTGAATAATCTCTTTCGATTTGTTGAGCAAACTCACGGTTGAAATGAGATTAGAACAAAGAAAAATGGGTTAGGAGTTGCATGTGATACAATCTGTGACGCCCCACCTCTATACCCACGCTAGCCAAGGACACTACAAGGTAATGCCGTCAACTAACACGGAGAATAAGGCTGGTTAGGAGCGACCATCTATAGCCTTGCTCTAACTATCTATTGAATACATCGACAATAAACATACCAACCAGGTCGACATACCCAATGAATACTTAAAACAAAACCATAGGTGGTTGGATCTATCAGAACAGAATATAATAACTCAAATGTAATATACGTCACAGAACATTAGATCATCATATACACATATACAGATACATAACAGAGTTATAAAATAATACATATCAAGTGGTATAGCAAACCACCATATACAGACGGGTTAAAAGAATACATATCAGAGTTACTACCAAATAGGACTACACAAAAAGCTATGACAAAAAGAACAAGCTGAATAGTCCATGCGGAAGCAAAATAGGCCAAGTCCAAAGCACCTAACCAGAAACATCTCGGTCTGAACCGAGTATAAGATACACGGGTCAGTCTAGCTAAACAAATCAGTTAGATAAACTGAACAACAATAAACCTGCAAGGTTACAAGGTATAGCAAATATCTCTAAAAGAGATAACACAATCATCTAACAAAAGATGAATCATATGATAACAAGCCTCATATCATCGGCAACATATATAAACAAAGGATACGAATATCCCAAAACAAGCCAAAAGGCAATAAAAAATACCAATAAGGTATACAAGTTCCACAAGGTAACCGCTACGCATCATGCGGCTCATAATGACCACCACCGAAGGGCGATACCTAGGGAATATACATATGAATGAAACATCAGAATATTGCTCGAGTTCAGTGCTGTATAAACAAGGATCCATGAGCCCGAAGACTCCAAACCCAATATCACCCATGCGGCTCATAACGACCAACATCGGAAGCGATACTAAAGGGCAACCCAATATCACCCATGCGGCTCATAACGACCAACATCGGAAGCGATACTAAAGGGCAACCCAATATCACCCATGCGGCTCATAACGACCAACATCGGAAGCGATACTAAAGGGCAACAAACCCGAAGGCACAAACCCGAAGGCAACAAACCCTAGTGGTGAAGGTCAGAGACCCAATACTGGACACCACTAACTGGCGGAATGTGTCACAACTCTCGAAAAGGAATCCAAAAAGTGTTAACGTATGTCCCATAACCACTCGTTCGCACTAAACAGTTTACTATCCGTCAGCCACTTTCACACTCAAAGCAGTACAAAGTTCACCTCATATCATCGGTAAACCAAACCCGAAGGTTAAAACGATCAATTGAATAGGTCGGGAATTAATCGGAAGGATAAACGCACAGATTCATGGTCAGTGTTTTGCCCAACCATTTAATCACCCTTCCACTTCGCTCGAAGTGCGAAATTGTACGTGTGGTTTAAATAGAATTTATAAATCGGAGAAGCAAACTTTTAATACAATTTGAAGAAATAATTTATAAAAAACCAGTGAATGAATTCAAAAAGAAATTATCAAGGTCAAATATGCATAAACAACTAATTGGAATCAATATGCATCGATCAAATTTGGAAAATTAAACGAACAAGGCAAATTGGCCAAAAACAGCATATTCAGACGTCTGATAGAAGGGATTCAGACGTCTGAATCTGGAAATCAATTTGTTTTCCAAAACAGAATTCAGACGTCTGAATCCTAACATCCAGACGTCTGAAATGGGCAATATTTTGCCTATTTCCTTTCTGGTCGAAATTTAGCCAATTCAGACGTCTGGAATATAGATTCAGACGTCTGAATCTGAGAGTGAAATTTCTTCCAAGAACAATATTCAGACGTCTGAAATAGGTATTTCAGACGTCTGAAACCTGATGGTCAGGTAATTCCTGAACCTAGGCCAACTATGGCCAAACAAATCGAAAGCGATCGGGTGCGTATTGATTATGGGCTTACGTCAAACGACTACCCAACCTTAACAACACCCCCAAACACTCCGAACAACATAAACATCAACCATAAAAGGTTTTACATAGATTTGGCTTCAAAAATCATAATTTGGCAATTTCACCAAAGCAATCCAAATCGAAAGCAAATGCACACGAACAAGTATTAGGAATTCATTCCTAGCATCAATGATATCAAAAGAAGTAGATGTGAGTTCAAAACTCACCTTTAACCCAAAACAAAGAAGAAGGAGTTCAATTTGCAAGGAGAAGACCAACAAACACTACTTCAACTCAACTAGCTTCAATCTAAGAATAAAACACATATTTTCCAATTTAGGTTTAGGAAATTTTCTGAAATTGAAGAAGAGAAGAGTTGGAGAAGATGAAGAAGAACTTACCAATGGATTCTCTTTGATTTTGGAGCAAGAATTTGGAGTTTGCAAATGGATTTAGGGCTAGGAGTTTCTAATTTCCTTTCTCTTCCCCCATTTCAGTTTTTGCTTAAGCTTTTATGAAATGAATAAGTGAATGGAAGGAGAGAAGGGCTGAGTTGGGGTTAATAGAACAGTTTGGGTGAAACCCAAACCCAAATCCCACTTAGCAAATAGAAAAATTCGACTTACTCCAAACATACCAAAGCTTACACTCAAAAAGATCGCAAACGCCATTTTGGAACCAATGGAGGTAGTTTCGAGTTCCAATTCGACCGTTTGCAAAAAGTAACATTTCGGACCCAAAATCCGACTAACGATGCTATATTTAAATTAAACATTTAAATATAAAATCGTTAAATATGCGGGTTGATACAGATCTCCCCTCCTTACAAAATTGCGTCCCCGCAATTCCTAGAGCAGTATTTGTAACAACTACATACATACAACATTCAAAAGAGAAGGAAACAAGTTAGAAACGAAAAGGTAATCTCACCATCGACAAGCAAAGATAGAAAACCCGGATAAGATCGCTCGATATACTCTTTGGTTTCCCAAGTACAGTCATTGGGATTAGCGGACCATTGAACTTTAACGAGCGGCACGTCCTTGTTCCGAAGGTGTCGCACCTCCGTGTCAAGCACACGAATAGGTTGTTGTACAATAGATAAGTCTGGTGAGATCTCAAGCTCTTGCAAATCAGGAGAAGTAATAACAGAATCCGACTCCCGAAGACACTTCCGAAGTTGCGAGACATGAAACACGTCATGAATGCCAGATAAATGAGCTGGAAGTGAAACTCTATAAGCCACAGGGCCAATACGTTCAGTAATAGAAAATGGTCCTATAAAGCGAGGAGCCAATTTCCCAGTCGTACTGAAACGCATAACCCCCTTCAAAGGAGAAACACGAATAAAAACAAGATCGCCGATCAAGAACTCGAGAGGCTTCCTACGGTTGTCCGCGTAGGATTTCTGACGACTCTGTGCCTCTTTCATTCTCAATCGAATAAGATCAATCTTCTCAGAAGAATGACGAACAAAGTCCGGGCCAAGAATAAGCTTCTCCCTAGATTCCAACCAACATGAAGGTGATCGACATGGCCTTCCATATAAGGCTTCGAAAGGAGCCATACCGATACTAGACTGAAAACTATTGTTGTAGGAGAACTCTACTAGAGGTAGGTGATCCTTCCAACTTCCACCAAAATCAAAAATACAAATACGGAGAAGATCTTCCAAGATATGATTCACCTGTTCAGTCTGTACGTCAGATTGCGGATGATAAGCTGTAGAAAAATTAAGCTTTGTTCCCAAAGCTTGCTGAAGACTCTTCCAAAAATGACTCGTGAATAAAGTATCACGTTCACTCACAATAGAACTAGGAACACCGTGAAGTCTCACGATTTCCTTGACATATAACTTAGCCAAAAGCGAAGCAGGCCTATTAGACTTAACAGGGACAAAATGAACAGACTTGGTGAGGCGATCAACAATAACCCAAATGCTAGAATGGCCAGATCTCGAACGAGGTAGGCCGTTAATGAAATCCATAGAAATCTGATCCCATTTCCACAATGGAATCTCAAGAGGCTGAAGAAGACCCGAAGGACGCTGATGCTCGGCTTTAAAACGCTGACAAGTTATGCAATTGCTCACATTACTCGCCACATCGCGCTTCATGCCTTCCCAATAATAAAGACGACGCATATCGGCATACATATTACTACTACCGGGATGAATGGTATACTTAGAATGGTGACAGTCATCAAGAATGTCATGCCTAAGTGCAAGATCAGAAGGCACAAAAAGACGGTTCTTCTTACGAAGACACCCATGAGAATCAATGCTGAAATTTTGCAACGCCTCATCAGAAGATCCAGACTTACAAAGCTGAATAAGATGCAACAACTCAGGATCACACCGCTGAGCATCGACAATACGATCCAATAAAATAGGTCGAGCTCCCAAACTAAATAATAGAATAGGAGAATCAGAAGATGAACCTCGATCACGAATTTCACAAAAAGATAGAGTCTCAAGAACATCCCGTTCGGCAAACATCATAGAAATAACAGCCGAATGTTTACGACTAAGCGCATCAGCAACACGATTACCCTTACCAGGGGTATACTGGATATCAAAGTCATAAGAAGCAAGAAACTCGAGCCAACGCTGTTGTCTCATATTGAGTTCCTTCTAAGTGAACAAATACTTCAAAGATTTATGATCGGTATGGAGAATGAAGCGCTCGCCCAATAAATAATGTCGCCAAATCTTCAAGGCAAAGACAATGGCAGCAAGCTCAAGATCATGAGTGGCATAGCGAACTTCATTCGGACGCAGTTGCCTAGAAGCATAAGCAACTACCCGATCCTTCTGCATAAGAACAGCACCGAGACCACTACCACAAGCATCGGTGTAGACAACATGATCATGATTCCCTTCGGGAACCACAAGAATAGGAGCATTAGTGAGAAGTTCCTTCAATGTCAAAAAGGAAGCTTCACACTTGTCGGACCAATCAAAACGAATGCCTTTCCGAGTAAGGCAAGTGAGAGGAAGCACAACATGGGAAAAGTTCTTAATGAACCGACGGTAATAACCCACCAATCCAAGGAAACTACGAATCTCATGAACACTTTCAGGCCTCTTCCAATTCTGGATGGCTTCGATCTTTGAGGGATCGACAGAAATGCCATCGGAAGATACAACATGGCCTAAAAACTTAACCTTATTCTCCCAAAAGTGGCATTTGGAGAATTTGGCTCTAAGCTGATGATGACGGAGGGTACTCAAGACAATTCTCAAGTGATTAGCATGCTCAGCTTCAGACTTAGAATAAACAAGGATATCATCAATGAACACAAGGACGAACTTATCGAGATATTCCCGGAATACTCGATTCATGAGATCGACAAAGAAAGCAGGAGCGTTCGTCAAACCGAACGGCATAACAAGCCACTCAAAAGAACCATATCGAGTGCGGAAAGCTGTAAGAGGTATGCTATCCTCCGCGACTCGTAACTGATGAAAACCCGTGGCAAGGTCGAGCTGAGAAAAGACCTTAGCACCACTCAATAGATCGAACATGTCATCGATCCTAGGCAATGGATACCTATTTCTGATGGTTAACTCGTTAAGCTTGCGATAATCAATGCAAATCCTAAGAGTTCCATCAGACTTCTTCACGAAGACGACCGCGGATCCCCATGGAGAAAAACTGGACTGAATCAACTGCTTGGACTCAAGCTCCAAAAGCTGCTTCTTGAGTTCCTCATTTTCCTTTGTGGACATCCTCGTGGGAGGACGACTAACTGGCCGCGCGCCTGGAATGAGATCAATATGGAATTCAATTGCCCGTTTGGGTGGCAAACCCGATACAGGCTCAAAAACATCAGAAAAGTCACAAGCAACCGGAATACGAGATATATCATCATCATCTCGCGAGTCAAGAGAATACAAAGCCATTTCGGAATTATCCACATCCCGAAGAATAAGAGATAGCTGAGTAGGCGAATCCGAATGTCGAAGATATACAATCCTCTTCGAGCAAATAATCCTGGCATCGTATCTCACTAGCCAGTCCATATCCAAAATCATATCAAATCCCAGACAAGAAATAACGTGCAGATTCGCACGGAAAGAAAAGTCACATAAAATAATCTCAACATCATCACAAAGCAAACCAAGGGTCGCGGATCCCCCAGTTGGATTCACAATCCTTAAAGAAGTAATCAAACAAGAAACATCCAAAGATAAATCATCAACGAGCTTTTTTGATACGAAAGAATGTGATGCACCCGTATCGAAAAGAACTCGAATACTACGATCATGAAATAAAATAGAACCTTCCAAAATAGATGAAGATGTACCTTTGGACTGAAAAGGACCTTCAGAAGCCTTAGCAGCATAGAGCCTGCTAGACTTGGCACTAGCCGGAACAGTAGGGCAAGCTGAAACATGATAACCTTCCTTCTTGCAATAACGGCAGAAGAGAGGCTTAGGACAATCTCGAATAATATGATCCGGAGAACCACAATTGAAACACTTTCGAACGAAAGGTGTTCCGGAAGACTGAGGCTGAGAGCTAGGACCACCGGTCTTCTTTTTCTTAGAAGGAAAAGGCTTCTTCTGAATTGAAAACGGCCTCTTGTTGGGGTTCTTGGAAACCTCAACATCAACATCACTATCACACTCCTTCTCGACGGTCTCGAGATGAAGTGCCGAATCAACCAACTCCTCAAAAGAAAGTTTAAGCTGGAGCAACAAAGACTTCTTAAGATATTTCTTAAGACCAGAAACAAACTTCAAATTCTTCTTATAAGAAGTACTGATAAATTCAAGACCATACTGAGATAAAGCCTCGAACGATGCGACATACTCAGAAACAGAAGATTTCCCTTGCTTCAACTCAAGGAAGCGACGGGTCAATAAAACTTTTTCAGATTCAGGAACGAACTTGAGTTCAAATCGCTCCCGAAACTGAGTCCAAGAAAGAGTAGACTCATCAATCTCGGCTACAAGAAGCTCATACCAATCAAGAGCACGCTCTTGTAATAAACTAGAAGTCACAAGAACTCTATCATGGTCAGAAAGATCCATGCGAGAGAAGATACGCTCGCACGTGCGAAGCCAAGCTTGGACTTCAAGAACGGACTCGGAGCCCTTAAACGGCTTTCCTCCAAGATGAGAAAAATCACTACACTGACGTGCAAAGGCAGACTTGCGAGGTGGAGACACTCGAGAAGGAACTGGAGGCTGAGTGCTCCTAAACAACTCCAAAAACTGATCAGCAGACATATATACGCCATCCGGATGTGAGCCACTGGATTGCCCAGCACCCGAACGTCGTCCCCTGCCTCTTCCAGCCATACGCTGAAGGTAAGATAAGAACAAGATTATTCACAAGGTAGATATTGCAGTATGGAATACTATGGAATAAAATGCATTCCTAGACGTATTCCCAAACTCTATCTAACCTTGATGGAATAAAGAGACACAATGATTCAAATATTTGTATCACTTATACACTTTGATGTACCATAATATGTGCATCTATTCTGTGTTTATCATATTTTGTTCTGAACTCAGCTCTCATACCACGCTGTGACGCCCCACCTCTATACCCACGCTCGCCAAGGACACTACAAGGTAATGCCGTCAACTAACACGGAGAATAAGGCTGGTTAGGAGCGACCATCTATAGCCTTGCTCTAACTATCTATTGAATACATCGACAATAAACATACCAACCAGGTCGACATACCCAATGAATACTTAAAAAAAAACCATAGGTGGTTGGATCTATCAGAACAGAATATAATAACTCAAATGTAATATACATCATAGAACATTAAATCATCATATACACATATACAGATACATAACAGAGTTATAAAATAATACATATCAAGTGGTATAGCAAACCACCATATACAGACGAGTCAAAAGAATACATATCAGAGTTACTACCAAATAGGACTACACAAAAAGCTATGACAAAAAGAACAAGCTGAATAGTCCATGCGGAAGCAAAATAGGCCAAGTCCAAAGCACCTAACTAGAAACATCTCGGTCTGAACCGAGTATAAGATACACGGGTCAGTCTAGCTAAACAAATCAGTTAGATAAACTGAACAACAATAAACCTGCAAGGTTACAAGATATAGCAAATATCTCTAAAAGAGATAACACAATCATCTAACAAAAGATGAATCATATGATAACAAGCCTCATATCATCGGCAACATATATATACAAAGGATACGAATATCCCAAAACAAGCCAAAAGGCAATAACAAATACCAATAAGGTATACAAGTTCCACAGGTAACAGCTACGAATCATGCGGCTCATAATGACCAACACCGAAGGGCGATACCTAGGGAATATACATATGAATGAAACATCAGAATATTGCTCGAGCTTAGTACTGTATAAACAAGGATCCATCAGCCCGAAGACTCCAAACCCAATATCACCCATGCGGCTCATAACGACCAACATCGGAAGCGATACTAAAGGGCAACCCAATATCACCCATGCGGCTCATAACGACCAACATCGGAAGCGATACTAAAGGGCAACAAACCCGAAGGCACAAACCCGAAGGCACATACCCGAAGGCAACAAACCGTAGTGGTGAGGGTCAGAGACCCAGTACTGGACACCACTAACTGGCGGAATGTGTCACAACTCTCGAAAAGGAATCCGAAAAGTGTTAACGTATGTCCCATAACCACTCGTTCGCACTAAACGGTTTACTATCCGTCAGCCACTTTCACACTCAAAGCAGTACAAAGTTCACCTCATATCATCGGTAAACCAAACCCGAAGGCTAAAACGATCAATTGAATAGGACGGGAATTAATCGGAAGGATAAACGCACAGATTCATGGTCAGTGTTTTGCCCAACCATTTAATCACCCTTCCACTTCGCTCGAAGTGAGAAATTGTAAGTGTGGTTTAAATAGAATTTATAAATCGGAGAAGCGAACTTTTAATACAATTTGAAGAAATAATTTATAAAAAACCCATGAATGAATTCAAAAAGAAATTATCAAGGTCAAATATGCATAAACAACTAATTGGAATCAACGTGCATCGATCAAATTTGGAAAATTAAACGAACAAGGCAAATTGGCCAAAAACAGCATATTCAGACGTCTGAAAGAAGGGATTCAAACGTCTGAATCTGGAAATCAATTTGTTTTCCAAAACAGAATTCAGACGTCTGAATCCTAACATCCAGACGTCTGAAATGGGCAATATTTTCCTATTTCCTTTTTGGTCGAAATTTAGCCAATTCAGACGTCTGAAATATAGATTCAGACGTCTGAATCTGGGAGTGAAATTTCTTCCAAGAACAATATTCAGACGTCTGAAATAGGCATTTCAGACGTCTGAAACCTGATGGTCAGGCAATTCCTGAACCTAGGCCAACTATGGCTAAACAAATCGAAAGCGATCGGGTGCGTATTGATTATGGGCTTACGTCAAACGACTACCCAACCTTAACAACACCCCCAAACACTCCGAACAACATAAACATCAACCACAAAAGGTTTTACATAGATTTGGCTTCAAAAATCATAATTTGGCAATTTCACCAAAGCAATCCAAATCGAAAGAAAATGCACATGAACAAGTATTAGGAATTCATTCCTAACATCAATGATATCAAAAGAAGTAGATGTGAGTTCAAAACTCACCTTTAACCCAAAATAAAGAAGAAGGAGTTCAATTTGCAAGGAGAAGACCAACAAACACTACTTCAACTCAACTAGCTTCAATCTAAGAATAAAACACATATTTCCCAATTTAGGTTTAGGAAATTTTCTGAAATTGAAGAAGAGAAGAGTTGGAGAAGATGAAGAAGAACTTACCAATGGATTCTCTTTGATTTTGGAGCAAGAATTTGGAGTTTGCAAATAGATTTAGGGCTAGGAGT
This sequence comes from Allium cepa, assembly GCA_030765085.1. NCBI lineage: Eukaryota > Viridiplantae > Streptophyta > Magnoliopsida > Asparagales > Amaryllidaceae > Allium > Allium cepa. The sequence continues at coordinate 76,203,431 of CM060946.1, read as the reverse complement.
TTCTAATTTCCTTTCTCTTCCCCCATTTCAGTTTTTGCTTAAGCTTTTATGAAATGAATAAGTGAATGGAAGGAGAGAAGGGCTAAGTTGGGGTTAATAGAACAGTTTGGGTGAAACCCAAAGCCCACTTAGCAAATAGAAAAATTCGACTTACTCCAAACATATCAAAGCTTACACTCAAAAAGATCGCAAACGCCATTTTGGAACCAATGGAGGTAGTTTCGAGTTCCAATTCGGCCGTTTGCAAAAAGTAACATTTCGGACCCAAAATCCGACTAACGATGCTATATTTAAATTAAACATTTAAATATAAAATCGTTAAATATGCGGGTTGTTACACAATCTATTAGGAGTTATCCATCGTTTGTGGGGCTATGATTTGTTGAGCAAACTCAAGGTCAGGATACCAAATTAAACGAGTCCTAACACCCACTAGTGAAGTCGTAAGACTTCTATATTTCATCTTAGGGTTCGAAGAAACATGAAAGACTAGTGAGAGCCTTATTAGAAAAATGAAATGGTAACATTTAACCTTTTTAATGTTGTAAGAATATATGCTATATAATGTTATAATTATCTATAATGATAAATTTATGTATTTAATATGATTGATAAATTGTTTGTCAATCAACATATATAAATAAACGGAATTGAAAGTTGACAAATAGAAATATAACATATACTTACTTATAGTTCTAATTGCATGTCATATAATGTTTCTATACCCATGCTAGTGCCAAATTTCAACAACTTAATACATTCGTAAGTTGGTCACTTATACGTTTATTTGGTTTAGAGCATGTATTGCATTTTATGACTTTTTGAACTCTAAATGCAATTCCAGACTATGGATATTTGATCCATTTAATTTCACATATAAATGTTATACAGTGAACAGTCATAGTTATCGGGGTATAATATTTCGATGAAGTTAGTTCATTCGAAGTAAGCCAATAAACTGTATTTCAAGATCATGTATTCAACTTGAATGATTTCAAAATGATCATATTGTATTAACATAATGCAAGACCATAAATATGAGATACATCTAAGAATTCGATTGTTGAAATGTTATCTTGATCGGTTTACATAAAGTGCAACATATTTGATGTCTTTAATGGTAAGAATAATCGAATGCGCTTTTGTAAAAGGTTTGTTGTGATATTGTAGTAAGGTTTTCATTTGAATAGTTTGAGAATTTTAAACAAAAACGAATGTATAAGAATAGATGTAATTTAAGGTAAAGTTGGAATAAAGAGAACGAATAGATGTAATTTTAACAATATGCTTGTATTAAAATCAACTTTAGTTGTTTAAATACTCAATTTTGTATAGTATATGATGCCTTTTATGGTGAGTATAAACGATATAGGGATTGTCCCAAAACGATACACAAGAGCACCCTATTAAAAGGAGAACATGTAATTTGGATTCCTTATGCATTCACAATAGAAATTATCATACAGGTGATGTTGTGTATGATATTATGTTTATTTTATGTATTTTATACATGGAGAAAATATAAAATCCAAATTGATAACACTAAATCACTGTTTAAGGTTTTCTCGCTATTTATGAAACACTAGAGAATTGTTTATAAAAACAACGAACTCGTTATGATGGAACATTTGGACACAAACTTTTATAAGTGATATTGAGTATAACATGTCAATGATAAAATTAAAGTTAAAATCATTAATTTGAAAATGTTTCAAAATAAAAGTGACCGTGGTCGATTCTTCGAAATGTGGAGAACATTAACTTGAATAACGCTATGATAAACCAATGTATATGGATATAAATGCACAAATTTATAAATGAGCCAAAGGTAATTCAAAATGTTGAGAATCCCATAATATTGTTATAATATAACAATGTCATGAAATTGCTCATGATAGAACTTAAAGCTCACAAGAAGTGGAAAGATGTACTTCGAATCGTTCCACATGATAAAGACAGTTTATCAGTGTTAGAGAGAGTTAATCAATAAAGTAGATAATTAAAACATAATAGCATACCCATTCACTAAGGGACTGACCTAATTGGTTTTGAGAAAACTGATTGGAGAAGTTGGAATTAGATTCCATAATTGACCCCAAGTGCTAGTGGGAGATTGATAGAGTTAAGGGTATGTCGTATGGGAAATTATGTAATTTGTTACATATATCTAACTTGTTTACCAATCTTGTTCGAAATAAAAGGTAGTTTCTTCCTATTATATACTTGATATAATGTGATTATATTAATTAATTAACTTAGTTAAAAGTATATTTAATTGAAAAATCCATAAATGGTATATTTTGTTATAGTAGTTACAAAGTGTTATAACCGTGAGTAATTTATCACAATGAAGAAAATATAACATTTTAAATGTTCTTAGTCAAGATGAATCGAGACTGGATATCGATGTATCCGTTGAGACTGGAGTACGTAATGCTCTCTAAATGTTGGGCGGTGTTTTACTCATGACTACTAGGGGCACTAAGGTTTTACGTACTTGCGTTTATTGGATAACTATGGAACAACTCACTCGATAGTTTTATGTTGGCTAATATAACTAAGGTCAAACAAAAAATATCGATGAGACTGATTTACACAGTTCTCTCGACTTGGGAATACAGTGGATCTTCAATATGGAAGCTTCGCTTTGATTATAGACAAATCATGGCTTGGTGTCCAGCGAGTGACTATAGTTGAGTCGAGTGGAAGTATTGGAAGTGAAGCACCATTAAAGGGAGGATTCGCCTCCTCAGTTATATGCTGTTAGTATCACAGTCATAGTCTCTGGCCAGAGCATTTCATTTAATATTAATTCTTATTTTTGAACCAAAGACTTTGTATTTACACTATAAATTTGAATGTGGATGAGGTTGGAATTTTGACCATTACCAAATTCCATAACTCCAAAGTGATTTTGTTTTGATGAAGAGAATTAGTGTAAACAAATGTCATAATCTGATAGCGCTTATTAAACTAAAATTGGATTTTAACGAAAAATAGTAAGCAATAAATTTGGTATCACACCACCTGCTAAGTGATGTGTGAACGTTAACATTAGAATAGTTCGATATTAATCGCTGACCAAATTTACACCTAAGAGTTACACAGCTGAAACGATGAATTCCTTTAAGACCGAACGATTTAATTAGTTTATAATTGTTATAAATTAATTAATATTTACGAAATATTAATTATAAAATTTGAATATGATTTGAGAAATAAATATTGTTATATATATTTATATCGGTAATAAAATATCGATCGATATACAATAACGACAAGCGATTAAACTGCTTTATGAACAATACAATTTCTGTAACGATCCCAATTTTTGAGTAAAATTAAATTTAGTAATTAATATAAATTTATGGATATACGTTGTAAATTAATTTAATTTTTCCAAATTAAACAAGATATTTGTTTTTTTATATGTGTATATGGATCGATTTAAAATTTAAAGGTAGATATTTTAAAAATATGTTGGATTTGAAAAGTCTATATTTTAAAGATAATAAAAGTTTGTTTTCCAATTTTAATATATATGCGTGTACATATTTATATTTTAAAGTTGTAATTTGAGATTAAAGTAATAATTTTCAAAAGGCTATTTAAAGTTGAATAAATATAAATAATGGCAAAATATAAGTGTTTAAAATATAATACATATGTAAATAAGATGTTTATAAAAACATGATTTATAAATAAATTAACATAAGGGTTAAAAAAAAATTATAAATTAAATTAAGTAAAGTATTTAAACATAAAATTCATGCTTATGACATTTGTAAGAAAATAATTAAAGGTTTAAAACATTTGTAATCAAATTAGCTTGCGTAAAGACAAGTGTCAAGTATTCATGTTTATTTTCAAAAAAAATCTAAAAAATCAAAACCCGTAAAACTTAAAAACAAAACCAAGTCATTTTTCTTCACTTCTCAATATTCTTTCTTCATCCTTCTTTCTAAGTCAAAACCAGAAAAATAAAACAAAACCAAATCGAAAAGTCTGAAACAAGATTCAAATCTCAAAACCAGAGAATCAAATCTGAAAGTAAAACCTGATCAGTGCAACCAGATCAAAACATAAACAAATCAAAACCTGTTTTCAAAATCTTCAAACCTGGAAAAAAAAGATCAAAGCAAAATCTGAATCAAGTTTTCAAGCCTAGAAATCAAATGTAAGTTCTGGGTTAAATCCAAAATCAGATCAAAACAATGATTAGATACAACTCAAGATCAATGCAAGTCCCAGATAAATTAATACAATTCCAGTTCCAGGATCAAAATTCTAGTTCTCCGTCTTTACAAAACCAGGTGAGCAAACCCACCAACTTTTATTTAGATCTATTGTGATTTTTGGTAATATAAGTGTTAAGGTGCCTACATGTTTGTGTGGATATGTATAAAGTTATGTGTGTATATGTAGGTCGGTATATATCATCTCTGATACATGTGACAGGTTCTTAAACCTGTTCCAAAAATTCGTATCACCCAAACAAATAAAAATTAGGCTTTGATCTCTAAGTATAAAATGATTGTAAGAGCATAATCTCATTTTTAAAAATAGTTTGGAGATTATAGATTAAGTAATTATTTCAAAAATTTAAAATTTACAGTAATAATCTAAAATTGATTTAAAGTCATGCATTTGGATTTCAAGTTTTAATTACATGAATGGATTCGTATTGTAAATCCATGAATTTTGATGTAAAATTTAAGATTTTAGTTTTATAAATCATGAGAGATTGAATTTTGAATGAAAAACACTTTTCCATCAATTGTCGATAATCGGCGGAATGCTATTGGTTGAAATTAAGGATGAAAGTGGATGGAAGTTGGGTTACTCGGGAAAATTGGTCGCATGTTTTTCTGGGCGCTGTAGCGGCAGCGCGACTCGATTTTAGGGTTTAAACTCGTTTCCTGTCGAACTAGTTCTCGAGGGAATTACGATGTCGTCAAGGGATTTGGGTCGATCGCACATGGGGGAACATGAGTCGGGGACTTAGGTGAAGATCCTGGTGGAGTGGCGTGGTCTCTATCACGGGGTGGCGTCGTAGCAGGCATTTCCAGATTATCAATTTTGGTTCCAGTTCGATTAAAATGTTCTAATTCGATTTCGTGGTTATTGCGAGGATCTAGGTGTTTGGGAAGTTTGATGGAGTTGTCGGTGTGTCGATGATCATGGTGATGGTCGGCGATCGGCCAGGCAATCGTGCACGTGCACATGATGGCATGTACCTGTCTGAGTTGGGGAAGACGAGGAGTAACTCGGGGACAAACTCAAAGAGAATCGCATGATAACTCAGGGAATGTGAAAGGAAGAGGGAACCCGTAATAGGGCTAGGGAAAGTCAGGCAATGGCCCGGGTTTGAGTGATTGAGTATAAAATAGTTTTGAAGTTTTAAATTTTAAATAAGTTTTACAAAATTTAATCAAGTTTTAACAAATTTTGTTAAACTAATTCTTTTATACAATATGTGTTTATTTTGGTATTAATTGAAGGTATTAAATGTAAATTATTTTAAAAATTTATTAAGTTTAAAAGTGTTTTTAATATATTTAAAAATAACCTTGGATATTTAAAGTAATTAATTTAAAATAAAGGGATTATCTTTTAATTTGATTAAAATCTTAAGTGATTAAAAGATTAATTACTTGATTTAAGTTATTAAAGACAATTATTTAATGTAAGCAATTTTAAGGAATAATTACTTAATTAAAGATTGATTAATGATTTATTTAAAGGTTAATTAATGATTATTTAAAGGTTTATTAAAGGTTAATTAATAATTAAGGATTAATTAATTTATAATTAAAGATAATTAATCATTAAGGATAATTAATTAAATGGTAATTAATTAAGGGCTAATTAATTAATGTAATTACTTAAGGATAAATAATTAAAGGTTAATTATTTAATGGTTAAAGGTGGATTGATTTATTAATTAATTTAATTAATTTATCATTAAAGGTTAATTAATAAATGATTAAAAGTTAATTAATGATAAAGGTTTGTAATTAATTGATATTAATTAACCAGGATTAGTTGTTTATTCATAAGTAATTAATCTGATTTAAATTAATCAAATGATTATTGATCTTACTTATGGATGTTTGGATCGTATTAAATGCCTTGAATTGTTTGATATTTTTGCTATGTGATGCTTTGTGATATGAATTGTTTTGATTTGAGCTGTGATGAATGTATTTTATTTATAGTGATGAAATTATATATTTATCTATGAATCTGTGAATGAAGATAAGTGTTATAGGTTTATATCGCTTATCTATAATTGCTGTGTTCAGATTGTGATGATTGATGATGTTGTACTATTGTGTAAAACCCTTGGACTACACTATACACATACAAATATGGATTGCAGGAAATTGGTTAAGTCACAGATATTTTAACTTAGTGAAATGGTTTTAAAGTTGAATTTCGAATCTAAATGGTTTTGGAAATGGAATTGGATTGAATATGAATGAATCTTTGTGAATGATTGTTGAACTTTGTTTTGAAATTAAAGAGGATCTTAAAGGTGTATCTTTTGTATATATTTTTTGAAATAGAACTGTTTTGAAAGCTATTTAATCTTTATGAAAGATTAGTGAACTTTGTGAAGTGAATCTAGTTTGTTTAAAATTTGAAAACGGTAATGTGTTTAAACCATTTGAAGAATGGTTTTTGGGATTTAAGTTGTAACTTAACTAAGATGCCACTTTATCCATATGCTTTTTAAATTAAACGTTCATTATTCGGTTTAGCCGGGAGAGGACTTTATGTCATATAACCCATTCCGAATAGTGATACGATGATATGGATAACATTTGAAGACCGGTGGTGAAGACCGGGTATTTTCGAGAACGAAAGGATTACCCGTCGAATATCTCTACACTGAATTACACCGGTATAGAGATCTCCATATGTGATGGGGAGTTCGATCTTGATTGTGAATTCCCGAATTGCAAGGGCTTCTTTGGAAGTGCCTTCGGTTCTGTTCGAACCCGGAACAAACTTGTATGAATGTGTGTCTGACATTACACTTTGAGATGTAAAACTGGTCTCTATCAAATACATTTATGTTTGGTGGCGGAGAATTTATTCTCTTAGCTTAACATCCTTCTTTAAGATGTACGAGCTCAGAGGTTATGTAGTTGATGGTTACTAGTGATACATTCACAATTTGGTAATGTGGCATACGAAGTGCTGCTGATCATGTATTGATCGAAGCACGGCTTTTGTGAAAAGCGTAGCTTGGTGGATGAGACTTCGTCGAGCCTCACACCCTGGAAATGGTCGAAACAGGTAAGTTGCGGCAAGGTTATTAAGGGTCGTGCCCTTAGGGTATGTTCATTTCCTTCTGGATAATAAGTAGTATCATGGTATGGAGCCCAGATATTTACTTATGTTGATTTTGAAAGTGGTATCATGGTATAGAGCCCAGATACTTTACTTATGTGGTTGTTGGTTGTTGGGGCCCCGGATAAAGGTTGGTTACGACCGGGGGATGGCGTACTCCTGTGGTTGTTACTCTGGGCAGGGGTAACCCGGTCTTGTGTTGGCAGAGAGCTGGTTAAGTTCTCCGGGGCGTCCCTCCAAAGGCATTCTATTCGATGTTGGAAGTTCCTTAGCCTAACCATTTGTTGGAGATTCAAAGAAACGATACGCGCCCGGTACGGTTTTAGTTGTATAAGCTACCATGGAATGTGGCGGTAACCTGCTATTGAACATGGTAGCTATAGTAGGCATAGTACGAAATGCCTATGCTGGCTAAGATTAATATTGTACTTTCAAAAGGTTTTCTGCACTATGCACTAATAATAATATCAAAAGGATTTTGCGTATCAAGCATGTTTGGCTATCATAAGAAGAAATCTCCTCCAATTGTGCATTTGCGTTGTATGTGTGGCGGGAGGCCTTATGGTAGTTTCATTTTCCAAAAAGCATTGCAGATTTCTTTAAATATTTTGTTTTTCTTTTGATAAAGATAAACTGTTTTTATTTGCTCACACCAGTCCCATGACTGACCTGGAGTTTATTGTTCCCTATGTAAACTCTGGATGCCCATAATTTTTCACACGGGCAGCCTAGAGTTAGATTTTTAGATAATCAGCTAATAGATATAGATTCAATAGCCTCCAGCCTTCTGTTTGGAAATCTTCGAAGTCTTTGGATTTTGGAAATCACATTTCGGGATCGCATTTGCTACATTGATCGGTGGTTCGAGCTTATGGTTTGGAGCTTTGCCAATGGAGTCACAATATGTTGGATTCTCGCTTTCTCACTTGGAAATTCTATTGAAGATATTCTTTCCACTGTATCTTGTATCTCTGATAATATTGGCAAATTCTTGAAGTATCATTTTGTAATCATCTGTTGTATATCAATGATATATTCATTTTCTTCCACTGTGTTGTTGTACTTAAAGTGTTATAAGCTCCATCCAAACTGGAGTTCGACGTTCGAATCTGCGGCATTCTAATACGAGTGAAGTATGAATGTCGATTTTCTGCCGCCGGATTCCGGGTCGTGACATTTTCAACCTGTAGCCTACGCATAGGTAAATCGTTCGAAGGTTGTATAAGCCAATATTATGAATGTCTCCATTCTCCCATTGCCCGCATACTGGATACATGTGACGCATAATGACATAGAAAGCCATTGAAGCCACTAAATGACAATAAGCAATTATTGTGATAACCAAACCTCAAATACTACATCGTACATCAAATTGACTTTTATAAAACATCCACACATTCAATCATGTTCATATGCCTCGTCGCGTCAAGGCCGTTCTATCCCAAGTGTCACACGAAGTCCTAGATTCATGAAACAACCCCCGAACAACTCGGAGCTGTTGGGTCAAGGTTCAATCTAGACCCAATTCTAGCCCACTGGTCTACTAGTGGGTCCGCTACTTATTGGTCGACCATGACCGGTGCACTAGAGGTAAATCACTGGTAGACTGGTCGGGATAGCGTTTTGTCCTCCTATGCATTCTATTTTCTCCTCTTTTCATTCCGTCTCCATTTGTTTCATTCTTTTATCCTTTTGGATTATAATACATATATTTTTTAATATATACTTTGTCTAACTACATTTTACAATAATTTTATCATTGCTTCATTATTTAATTTCTGTAGACTATCCTATAACTCATATATCTTTATTTATTTAAGTTGGAGTACTGCTAATGTCAGTTACCCAATAATTATCCAATTAATTCATCAAAATTTCTAAGAAAATTTGTAGTCAGCCCTAGATGACCCTTAATCATATTAACCTGGTAAGCTTGAATTAAAAAGGAATAAAATCGCTTCACTCATCGAATTAAATTCCAAAAACCTTGCTTTTGATCAAGAATTTCGCATTACCTTTGTGTCTATAATTTGACACCTACAAATCGTATCAATTCTTCTTGAAATTAGTGTCTACTCGTAGTATTTACTACAACGATTGTTTGTCGTAAATTTTGGTGGATTTCATTTATAATTGGGTAAGGCATGGTCTTTTTTAAATATGAAGAGGATGAGGGCAGAAAAGTGAATGGAAAAAAATAACTTCTGAAAAGGAATGTATGTTTGAAATGGGTTGTATTTAAAAATGGAGGGAGAAAACCGTTGAAATTCAAATTCAACCATATGTCCTCTATATCTCCCCGGTAAGTTTTTCTATCCGTTCAAGTTTATAGTCGAAAATATCGAAAAAACTGCTTTAAGCAATGACATAACTTTCATCATCAAATTCCAACATTTGTAAAATAAACATTTTCCTAAATTAATTAAATTACCAATTACATTTAAATTATCATTAAAAGTTCTTGGGTATTACATATAAGTCCCATGTAGGATGGCATATATGCACATCTTGTACACATCTTGCCTCAAGTCGATGTACAAACTCAATAGGTTGACACACGTAAATGTTCATTAGGAACTTTGCATCGATTGCACCAAGGCACGTCATACATAATGACTCTTTACATTCATATAAAAGTTATAAAACGTAAACTATACCTTATATAATCTCATCTTTTATGTAGCAACCTGTATGTGAGATGCAAAAGATTTGGAATTTATATATAGAAAATATAATATTTTAAGAGATTAATATGAAACATATCAATAATTTTAAGATATTTTTGAAAATATATGTATAAAGTATTTTTGGATAGCAGGAGAATTTAAAATAAATATTTTGTTTGATTTTTTAGAGTGAAAGGAAATTTAATTTGGAGAATTTTGGAAAAAAATAATAAATATATGCATTTTGAACGTGCAATTAAATGGGTATTTTCAATAAGAGGTTTAAATGTGTTTAAAAAATTAGCTTTTTATTATAAGAATATTTTTAAAGTAATAAAATCCACACAAAGTAGGATTTAAGATTTTTGGAATTACATTTATATTTTATAATTTTTTGATAGTAAGAGTGGTACTTTATTCAAGTAGAGCACTCATTTTATTGTCTTGGGGGTTCGAACTCATGACCTCTAAAAGCTATGCCAGAGCATCATACGACCAACCAATTGAGCTAGTGGTCCTTGATATTTATATTTTACAATTAAAAGAGTAATTGTGTGAATGAGTTAGAGGGGAAAAGTGATTGTTTTACTAGAAAAATAAATAATGTTTATAAAATACTTTTAACTAGTTGTAGTGAATGGTTTTTTGAGAATTTTTTAATTTATAAATTCAACCAATATTTTCTAAAGATGAATCAATTTATAGAAGTTATGAATAAAAGCGAAGATTTCATTTTTATCTAAAAAGCCCGACACACACACACATATATGTGTATGTGTTGATTAAAACGTATGAATATTTGTATGAAAATAAATTTTTTCCAAAATATTAATTTGAAAATTTTATTTAAGGTATGAATTAATTTTGTTTAAAAGTGTAAGGAAATGAAAACAATCAGAGAATGGGTATTATTTCAAACCTAACCTATTAGGCCTAGGCCCAACATAATTAGAGAAACGCCTCTCTTTTCCTTACCTCCTTTTCATTACATATACACTTCTCCACCAGGCCAAAAAAGAAACACATCTTCCTCTTCATCCTTTCGAAATCTTGGGCCAAATATATTCAAAACAGATCCTAAAATTTATGGGTAAAACCCAAATCAATAATAAGGCTTCTCCACTCATATCTTCTACTATTTTATCATTTGCACATCATTTTAAGTTATGTTTAGTTCCAGACGATAATGAAAAGATCAAACTTGGGATTGAAGGTTGAAGATAGAGGTGAAAACAAGCAATTTAGCAAGTCAATCAATGTGAGTAATGTTTATTTCTCTCATCTACATTGTAGGAATAACTGCATGTCCGTTTTTGTGACTAGTTGCTATTAGATATGATGTTAGTAAGATTGAATGGTTGAAATGGAATTGTAAATCTATAATTTCAAGTAACACGTGATAGCTTAGAGATGCATGTGATTTTTTACTTCATTGAATATATATTAGGTTAGATAATGATTTAAATAAATGCATGTTATGGAATGGTTGAACTCAACTTGGAATAGTTGCCAAAATTGGCCTAAACATGGCTGGAATTGTTTTGATTTTCCTGATTCAAACTACTTTAGCAAATACCAAAATAGATCTGTTGGTTGTACCTTAACCAGTCGACCGATTGTACCTGGTCTTGGGCAATTTGCCCTAGGACAAGTTATATGTGTATTTTTTTTTAAATATTTTACTCTGAAAGAATATTTATCCTATGAAAATACATATTCTTTTTAAATAATAAAAATATTTAATTTTTATAGTAATTTCAAAAATTCATTTTTATTAAGAATAAAAATATAATTTTATAACTATTTTTAAAATTCGTTTAAAACGAATGAGTAAATAAATAAATAAATCATTAGATAAAGAATTGTGAAAATATAGTTACATTTCCTAATGTTTTAATAAATTTCAAAAAGCAAATATGAAAATCTTATTTATATGGTTTTAAATTTATTGTAATTTGAAAAAAAAATCTTTGAAAAAATGGAACATATAAAGTGTAAAATACTTGAGAATTTATTTATTTATAATATTCCTATATTTCAATTATTAAGTATTTATAAAGAAACTTTAAGTTTGCAACAAAATTGTTTTAAATGGTTCAGCGGTTTATAAGATTAAATAATAATTTTTAAAATGGTGACTTTGAAATTAAATAAAGAGTTGAAATGGAGATATTTGGAAATTTTTAAAAATTGATCCCCGTATAAAATAATATTGGATGAGCGAAATGAACTTGTAGATGCCAATTCTATATGATGAGGATTTTGAATATATGGAGATATAACACTGAGCGGTATGTGACATTCTATAGTATTTCTTAAGTTATTCCTTTGAATTGTTATATCGGATATTGTGTGTTGATGAGTGCAATTTATAAACATTGAGTAAATGAGTGAACAACACTGGATGGTATGGGATACCAAAGCTGATGTTTATTTGAATACTTTATATATATGAAGTATCACTCATTTGATGTTGATGGAGATACGAGGTTAGAAAATAGAAGTGTCTAGAAATTTGGTTGGCCAAGAGCCACTCTGTAATCATATCTATTGGTTGAGAGCCATTTGTTTTGTTATATAATTTAACCAAATAGGCTAGTATTTATCCTAGTTGGCACATTTAAAGGTCATGCTCTTGAATCATGAGACATCATTTGATATATTATTTATAGCTAGATCAATTCACCTCAATGTCACAATAAGGCCAACAGTTTGTTACCATTGGGCAAATTAGGTTCATGATTATGCATTGTGTAAGCTTGCAACATGCTTAGCCATGTTAAGTGGATTCGAAAGTCATGATGACTGGGTCGTAACATAGAGACCGTAGGTGTATTTCTGTGAGCATTTGGTGTGGGACTCCTGAAGCAATGCTAAGAGCTTATCGGTCTCCCATTTGGGTCATTTTGATCGTTTTATAAAGACATGTAATATTTTTTTATCACCCCTCTAGAGGCGATTATTTAAGAGGCAGAAGCCATTATGATTTTAAGACTTATTATTTGTTAGTCTAGCCTTGAGGCCAGTCATATGCATGTGTATACTGCATTTATCTGGAAGATAATTTGATATTTGTTTCACTAAGTGCCAACTTTGTCTGCACTTGGATTTATGTTTGTAAGAGTTTCTTATCATTTACTTCATCCAATTTTGATCTATATTTTGCATGATTTCCAATTACGCATGCACATGCATGCACCGCACATACATATGTGCACATAAAAAGATATATATGTGTGTGTGTTTGTTTATATTAGGCGATGATTGATATGCATGGTATTATGCGCCGTTGATTGATATAGATAAAGATGTTATGTTTAGCTCTAGTTTATATAGTTGATACCATGCTAGATATTGTATACGCTGACAATTTTATCATTGACATAGTTTGACCCTTTTATTATTAATATAATACCCAAGCCAGTCCGAGACATTTGAGGTACCAAGATTCATTAGACCGCTTAGATGTTTGGGTATATCTTTTGGAGGCTTAGATACATAGTATTGAAGTAGGACTATGTATTATATGTAGTATTTTTGTAGTCTCCTTTATGTAGTGATGACGTATTTTGGGAGCACATGATATAGACATGTGATATGTACTTATGATGTGGTAGGTCTTTGATCCTCATTTCATAGACCTACCATCGATTATATGTGTATTTTGGCCACTATATGTTTTCACAGCGATATCTATAATGACTATATACATTATGTGATATTGTGTATCATTCTATTTTGGGAAAATTCAAGTGTTTATTGCTTTATGTTGAGACTGACTATGTGTATGATTGTATTACTTGATATTGGAAAATGTAACGGTGTTTGCCTAAGGGAATTTTCATGTACGTTCGTCCGCTATCATCCCGTTCTTGATATTACCAAACAGTATCACATGATAATACTCTTTAGTATTATGGGCATAGTGATGGCGCATTACATTATTTCTACTAGGGAAAGTTCAGAACAATATAGAGTAAAAGATATACAAGTCTTGGCCATAGATGAAACTTAAAGTCCTTATCCGCTTGGGTGTTTGTTAGTTTCTCGTACATATTAAGGATGGTGATGATTACCGAAGTACACATTTAGGGACGTATTTGGCATAATTATGCTTTACATTATATATATATATATATATATTACTCCTTTTTGTTACTAGTTAAAATCTTGCTCTGAATGTGGTAGTGATTGTGGCTGGAGATCGTAGTATACAAGGAGATGTCAGATAGTCTAGTAGAGAATATAAGAGAGTATACATAAGCATAAAGTAGCTTATGAAGCTTGTGCGGAATACCTACATGACCAGTGCTTCCATGGCTCCTAATTCACCACCACCTCCTTGTATGGATTTCGTTAGGATGTGCGGCAGTTGTGTAAGTCTGGGTGGGAAGATATTTGAAGGCACAAAAGGTATGATTGAAGTTCATTCTTGGATGAAGGCATGCAAGCATATTTCTACTCGTATGGGAGCTACCGATTAATAGAAGGTTCATAAAACTTCTAGTCAGTTATATGATAGAGTACTAGATTGGTAGGAGCTGTTGATAGTAGAAATTGACTAGGGGGGTTGATAAAGGATCACTTCAAGTTGAGGTTTAAGAAGAAGTTTTTACCTGAAGCGTAGAAAGCATCAATATGCAAAAGTTCATAGAGTTGAAGCAAGGCTGGATGTTAGTGGCCAAATATGTTAGCACATTTGAAGCTCTTTCAAAGTATGGAACCGATCTCTTTAATATGCCATATAAGTAGAGCTAAAAATTTGTATATTGGCTGAAATAAACATTGAGGCAAGTGCTCCTTTTCAAGCTCAGAACCACATTTGAAGATCTAGTTGACATAGCAATGAGGCTTGAAGAGGTCGATCATGAGAGCGATTATGAAGCCACTAAAGGCAAGAAGGACTTTAGTCCGAAAAGAAAGTTCCCTTTCAAAAAAAAGCAAGGATTTCCAAAGAAGTAAGTAAAAGGAAAGGGTCTACATTTCAAGAAGCAGACCAGAGATCAAGTACAGTGCTTCAATTTGGGGGAGAAATGCCATTACTCGATGGAGTGTAGCAAGACACATCCTCTATTTACTCAAAAACAGTGTCGTTATTGCAAGGAATTTGGCCATATTAGCTCTTCTTATTCAGTGTTAGAGAAGAAGAAGAAACCAAGAAATCTAAATGCCTTAGGGCGGCAAGTGGTTCATCCCAAGCTAAAGAGGGATCTTCAACTATGTTTGAAGGTACTATCCTATTTAAAAGCATTTTCATTTTAGTTCTCTTCTATACATGTGTGTCACACTCATATCGAAACAACCAGCTGATAGACTTATGTTGGATGTTGTTTGCTTCGTCACATCTTCAAGGATTGCAAATCACATAGTGTGATATTCAACTCTTGGGATTTTATATGAAGATGTAGAACTTGACATATGTGGGCTTCACTTTTTTTGTGATTTGTGTGTGTTCGAGTATCTAGTCTCCGACATGATTTTTGTGTTGGACTAGCTAAATCAATATAAGGCTCAATTGTTCTATCCCAGAAAGAGTAATCAATTTGAGACATCCAAATAGTCAAGAGTGGGTCAGCCTAACTGTTGATGAAATAATTCCCAAGTGCAAGTGTTTCAATATGTATTAGAGCCTCTAGAAAAGGATGAGGTAGCTAGAATCCCTTTATAAGAGAGTATATTGATATATTTGTTTGCACCAAAATTAGTTACAAACATCCAAGAATAGCTTTTGTAGAGAAATAAATGAAGAAAAGAAAAATTAAACTATGTAAATAAACAAGTAAGCAATAGTTGATAAGTAGTAATCAAAGAAACATAGGTTTATAGCGGTTCTGCGTTGTATGCCTA
Source organism: Allium cepa (assembly GCA_030765085.1). Lineage (NCBI taxonomy): Eukaryota > Viridiplantae > Streptophyta > Magnoliopsida > Asparagales > Amaryllidaceae > Allium > Allium cepa. Next base: position 76,187,559 of record CM060946.1, on the reverse strand, counting down.
TGTCTACTTTGAAGATTATTCTTTATTACCCTCTTGTGGATCTAATTACAATAGTAGAACAAAGCTAACACTTGATTACAATGGAGTGTAGAGTAAAAAGAAATGTAAAGAACTTGAAAATGAACCAATAGGTCTGTATTTATAGGGTGAGATGATCGGTAATATTTCGGCAGAAGGCTATCAAGATCCATAAGGGCCCACCATAATGATCCGTGGCCCTAACTCGATATTTTAAAAAGATCGGCTATAGGTATGCCAATCATTATTTTTGGTTTCCAATTGATGTGCAATTGTTTTTGGGGTATCCTACATGGCTCTTAAACTTGATCCTAAAATATGAAGTCATTATGAGTTGTAGATTGCGAGACATGGATCAATGTTTGTCGCATTTGGATCGTTCACTGAACTACAACGATCGTTATGAAGGATGGGCATAAAACGTCTAGCGCTCTTTAAACCTTAAATTATTGACCTGCGATCATTTTTGTGGGCTTTAATCTTCAATATACTAATGCTCTGAAAGTCTCAAGTGAATTAGTCTTGTGGATTTTGATATACCAATCATCTTCGTTGATTTGGGATATTTTATGGATTGTCCCCGATCGATCCGTATAAATCTTTGCTTTGTATGTAATTCGAGTGTATGAACTCTGATCGACTTGAAATTTGAAATGTAACTTTATGGGGATATGCCAGTCACTCATACTGATTGCACCTCGATTGGGACCCAGTCTGGATCTGCTCGATCATCGTCCACATTATTGTATATAATCGATTCTTAAGACTGATAACCACCTGTTCCTAGCCAAGTCGATGATATCCCGGCCTTAATAAAAGGCGGGTTAACATTTGCCCTCCATAGTACGTCTTGTTTCAAACATGATATGCTTTGAATCGTTGCTAGCTTGAATTTTCCGAAAGAAATCCATCAGGTTTATCGAATAGTCATTATCCTTCCATTGAGTTGTTTTCCTATTGAGGGTTGTAATTTCCTTATCCATCGTGACGATTGGTCGATTTCCAATAGTACAAATACGGGATCACAACTTGTTGGTGATCATCTTGTTCTTTTTGGCATTACTATGCTCCAACAAATTAGTTTTAATTTTTCTCCGGTCGATCTTAGGTGAACATTCAATTTTTTTTATTTCAAAAAATTGAATTTTGGAATGTATACGTGTTTGTAAATCACGATTAGACATTCACAGGTCATTGTCAAGTTCTGAAATTTTTATAAACAATCCCTACTGATCGTTATTCTTATTTATATATACGCTTTTATGAAAAATGCTCATTGCCGATCATTATTCCCTAATTTATATTCCCTTTCTCTCTCTTTTTATCTAATCGTTCATGGGTTTTTCGGATTGTGGATCGTTTTAAACTGATGGGCATTTAGCCTAATTGGAACAAATGGTATAGAGCATGCAATCTGATCGATCAAGGCTTCAAATTGGCAAGGATCGATCGGCACATGATCTTCATATATAATCCTCCAAACTTAGCCATTTCCTTTACTTTCCTCATTCACTTCGTATTGTTTCCATTTGAGATTAAAAAAGAATACATAAACTGCTCCATCTTCTTTCCCTACCGATCCAAGAGCGATTTGATTTTCTAAATTAATCCCTCCTTATGAATCATTATCATAATAATTCCTCCAGGTCTCACTCGACCCTGATTCGAATCCATTTCTCTTCTTCTGACTTCAATTTAGGTAGGTCAATCCATACACACTTTGTGATTTGAGTATGAGATTTTGAGTGTCATGAATCTTGTGTAGGTTAGTTTGGTTGGAGAAGTCGCTCGATCTGAATCAAGTTGGAGAGGATAGGAATTGGAAAAAATGGAGCGGCGTTGAAGTTTTGTTGTTTAGAGATTGTTTTGAACGATCGACGGTGCTTTAGAGTTGGAGGTCTTTGAGGTGGAAAGCACAGAGTGGTACAATCAATTGATGGCGAGCAGATAAGGATCGGTATGGAAGGTTAAGGAGAACGATCAGTGAATATAGACAATTGCGAATGATCGGTGAGAATGAATTGGTGAGAAATGATCAGTACTGATTGGGTTTAGGAACAATCGAAAGGAATGCTAGACTGAACGATTGAACTATTGGGTTATATGAACGATCGGATGAAATGGATATGGTGAATGATCAACATGTTTGACTAAGTTGAATGATCAGTTGTCAGTTATCAAAATCCAAAAGTGGATTCCAAACAAATGAATTTGAAATGACTCATATTGGATTTAATCTACATATTCGATAATATCTGCCATTTGAACTTTGACATGAATCAGCGCCTTTGACCATTCTCTTGAAGCTCATCCATGATCTGCATAGAAAAATTGAACTTTAATTGCTGATTATCGATCATGAAACTTAAATTGCGTCATTCCGGAATGACATAGAGAAATGGATGAGATAGTCAGGAATGAAGGTCTCTCTGGTCGAACCTTGAAGTCTCGTCGTCTTTCCCATCTTTAGTTCCATAAAACTTATTACGGCATTACATAGCACTTTACAACACCACACTAGCACACATTATGCATCGGGGGACATAGATTATTTATCTAATCATGATTTTTATTGAGTTTAATAGCAATGGGTTCTAGTTGTTCTGGGTTTGTTGCAGCTATGTTAGCTGGATCATCTTCTCAGTGGGATAATCGGGATGCGGAATCAAGTTCTACAACCGAGTCCGATAGCCCATTCTCTAGTCATTATTCCGAACAACCGAAAATCCCAGGCCCTCAATTTGATTTTTCTGATTTAGTTCCCATACTTCCACCAGAAGTTGTCGATCCTGCTCGCAATACTCTAGAGGATGCAGTTATCGTGGAGAACCTTGGTGAATCCATAGCCTCTAAAATTAAGGAAGATGCTCTTTGCCAAATCTGCTTAAGGCATGGAATTCCCTTTGATGATGTATTGGTTTCATCGTGGGATGATAGGGCTCATAGACCCTCAAAAGGATATACGGTATGCAATAAGTTCATGTGTTGGGCTGGATGCATCTTGCCATTTAACTCATGCATCTAGGAATTCTCCATTATTTGAGGATAGCTCTAGCGCAGCTTCATCCATACGGCTACGCTCTTCTCGATTGTACTTATATGGTATTTGTGGAGTTTTTGCATCATCCTCCAACCATCGATGACATTAGGTTCATATTCTCTTTCAACCAATGGATATGGAGTCTATCATTTACATTTCTTAAGTCGGTGAGGAGGTGCCAGATTCTAATTAGCGTATAGAAATAATTAAGCACCTTTAAAAGCGAGTGGCTCTTCATCCACCGTCCACCCGTTTTTGCTCGACAATGGGTGGAAAGACGTAAGTGATATCCACTATCTTTATATTAGTGTGGAAAATCGATATTTAGGTCATATTCCTGACTAAGTAATTCCCTTTACAGGCACCATCACTCGGCCCAATGGTAAGCTTTATTAGGAGACTATTACAATTCTAAAAAATGCACCGCTTGAAAACAGGAACATTGAATATCTTCTTACGGATGAACAACTTTTTAATTTTTGTTTGATAGAAGAGGGCCTCGGCGTAGGGCTAACAAAAGTCGCTTAAACCGCTAAGATAAGACCATGGGCTGCAGTCACTTAAAAGGCAATCGAATTGACACGTTATGCCCCCAGCCGTTGATTTTTAGGAATTCACTGGTATTGATGCTGAAGGAGATAAAGGCGATCTGACCAGTTGCAATAACGACGAATCTGGCCTTGGAATCGAGGTCAGATCCTTACAGACCTCACAATCCTCGGTTCTCGATAGAAGAAAAAAGAAAACATTTGTTTATAAATTTCCCAAACGTTATCTTTTTGATAACTCAAGTCGTCGATGGCTAATATGATTTTTCGAGATGAATACTCTTCTCAACCGTCATAGCATTTAAGTTGCTGCTTGATTCTTTGTTTGGTCTACCAATACTGCATGACCTTGATGCTTCCACTTTACAGACATGAGTATCGATGGGTTAGAATCTCCCACCAGAACTGGCACTGAGATTCCAACTTCTAAACGAGAATTTACTCCAATGAGCAAAGCTCCTACACCTAGTTTGTCGGGTGTAACACAAGGACACTTGCACACACTTACACCCCCTCAACATTGCATTATGTTCGACTTGTTTTTTTAATTCTTAAAGCTGATTGACTTCTATTTTTATTTGCAAAAATGATGGTGAAGAAAAGGAACATGTTTGATTCCCTCTGGGATACACCACCAATCCTCTGGTTCATGCTTTAGCTCTTACTATCACAGTGGTAGTTGAGAGTTCTATGATTCCGGTTATCGCTCCGGTTGGGACCGTGGTCATCAAGATAGGAGTGATAGGGATAAGCCATCCTAAGATAACCATATTACAAGTCCTCTGACAATAAGGCCTAAGGCTTTCCCAGTCCTATTCCATCATAATTTACTCTTGCAACCCAATAACTCATATCTATTGTCAATGATGTTCTAACAATGTGAGATATAGCACTCAAGTCACTTAATTCATTTTTAATGGAAACTAGGTAAACTCTGACATTTAATACCTCATTCAAGGCAGGTCCTTGTCATTTAACACTTATCCCAAATGGACTCCTCTCTAGTATTAACTAGCTAACATTGCATGAAATATCTTCAGTCCATTTACCACTTTAAATCTGAGGCGGACCTACCTCAAAATATCCTCTATCATGCCCAACCATGACCATTTAATACTTCTTTAATGGGGAAGAGACATACCTCAAACAACCACTTAATACCTTCAACCCCAAAGCAAGTCCTTCATATTATGACCCATAACCCAACTGTGACGTCTCACATTAGTCTGCATATTCATAGGTACTGGTAGCTAGATTACCTGGGCAGGTTTACCTTAGATAATTTAGGAATTACCTCGTATCTTTTGTGGGTAATTAAGGCGATGTTCCACATCAGTGCCATGGTAGATAGATTAGCTGCGCAGATTTCTGTATGTTTTTGACTGACCTTGCATCCATATAACTTAGTCATACTCTATAACATTCTTTTAACATGCTATGCCACATCTTTCGGCATTCCATAACAAATCCTTGTAATAAAATTCTTATTTCGCCTTTATAAATTAACTTCTTCCTTTAGGGGGGTTCAACGATAATTAAGATACTATTAACTGTTTAATTAATATGTTATAATTATACGTTATTTACACTAATACACACTCACACACACATACATATGTGTGTGTGCATGCATGCGCACTCGAAATATTACTAGGCGTGCAAAGATTACGCCCAAAACTATCGTTTATCTCAAGACTTCAAATTTATACAAGTTTGATGCCATATCAACAAATATAACATATATCCAAGATCCACAATTTAACCAACAGACTGGTATAAAGTAGAATCCACACCCAATTTATTTATACTTAAATAATGGAATCAACATAAATAAAAACTTACAATTTAAGTACTTTTACGCTCTGTTCATGTCTTTTTTACAAAATTAAAGAGAGGAATTTCTATTTAAATTGCAAAAATAGGTGGTGCCAACTATGAATAAAATAATCCTTACCTTACACACCATTCCTTAATTTATTCTTTTCAGTTCTCTTATTCAATTCCAAAGAAAAGATAAGAAGTGAGATAGAATGAAAAATATTAAAATTGCAATATCTATACAAATTCCAATATTTTAGTATAAAATTTTTGAGGTTCTAACATAAGAATTGATATTTTGCTTTGCGGGTATTTTGGAAGTTTCTAATGTGATGTTTTCCTAAACCAAAATTCCCCAAAGGCATATATCAAATCCAAGTTATACTATACAATTACTAAAATAAGAAAGACTAAGATTTCCACTTACAAAAAGTTCCTTAGCTCTTCCTTTTAGATTTGTTTATGCCCACTTAAATCTCTTTTCAGATTTCTTCCTTTATAAATATATAACAAGCGGGTTGTGTATAGATTAGATTCAAAATTTCAAGGACTAAAGGAGAAAAGAATTAAAAATTGAATATTAAAAACTAAAATTCCTTACCTGAAGCCCTTGAGAATTTTTGAACCTTGTTGAAGAAAGAAACTGGCAGAGTGTGAATAAAAGTGAGGGGATGGGCTCTTATTTGTAGTGATTAGAAAGCACTAAAATCGTTGGATTTAAGTAGGTTTAAAATAATAAAATTCCAAATGTTCAAAACGTGTAAACCCTAGTTGCCACTAACATTCCCCGATCGATCGGTCAACCATAAGCTGTCGACTGCTAGCGATCGAACGGTCCTAGGAAGTGGTTGGCCAGTTTACCTATTTTTGGAACAGTTAAATTATTATTGTTATAAATTTATTTCATTAATTAATTAACTTTTAATGTTAACATTAGTTTTAACATTTACTTAACCCTCAAGTCTAACTACCGCTAATTTTTGAATTTTAAATTTGTGAATTAATTATTTATTTGAATTTGAATTCTATTTAAATTATTTTGAATTCGAAAAGTTCAAACGTCTATAACTTTTCCATTTAAGCTCTATTGTCAAAACATTATATATAGAAATTGATCAGAAAAAAGCTATGAACACAACAACATAACTTCTATGATCAAAATTTAACTTTACAAAATTTCCATTCTTAACCTCATTATTAATTTATTAATTAATTCTTTTCTTATTAGTTAATTTCTTATTAATTTTTTCTTTCTTAAAAAGCATTTCATCCCCGAAACCCCAAAGGGACGGACCTTGTAAGGCGCACTAAACATCCATGTTATATGACCATGTTATCTACACAAACATCTACTCAACCAAAAGTGCAATATGATTATGTATGCCGACATACTATAGGTGAGTTCAATCCTAGCGTGAACGCAAGTGTCGTGACATATTAGTATGTATGAAATATTGTAAACATGCAAAAGGTTTTCCATATGAGTGCAACTGTGAGAGTGAAAAGTGTGGCAACCATCTCCTACCATCCAATCTAGCAGTATGATGTAGCCAAAACATAATTTTGGAGAGAAAAATTTAACCGTTAAAAGCGCAGGATAAGAAGTCCTCATGCTTTCTGCTGAATTCACCCCCTCCCTGAAATTGTACTCAAACCAGCCCGTCGCAAAGCTTCCTACTTCTCTGCTCCACGCTTCGTGCGGTGGCATAAGATGTTATTAGCTCCATCTCAATGTCTCCCAAATGATTAGGCTCTACCACAGTGGTTGTGCGATGAAGCCATTTTCTCAAGTGTGAAACGTAAAAAACGTCAGACTCCTTCCAATTTATCCAGTAGCTCCACACGATAAGCAAGTCTTTCTATTCTTTCTAAAATTGGGAAAGGCCCAACAAATCTTTGGTGCCAACTTTCCAAATCTCAAATCCTTCCTAAGAGGGGATACTTTAACAAACACCATGTCCTCTACTTCAAACTCTAACTCTTTTCTTCGTTTGTCCGCATAGGATTTCTAGCGATCTTGTGCAGCCATCATTCGTTACCTAATCAATTCTACCTTTTTCTTTTTGGAACATCAAACACAAGTGGAAAATTCAGCTACCTTCTCCATTATCCCTGTCCAACAGAAAACTCTCTTCATATCCTTATTCACCTTGTCTCCTTTGGAATGAATGATCATCCTTGAATAGTGTCTATCCTTAAGCTAAAATTTAATGTTCCCAAAATCCTAGATTTTTGGGATTAAAACATCCTTTCTTCCTAGTTACTAACCTAATTTCCTCATTTAAATCCCTTTAAAAAAATTACCATCATTAAAATTCATGTATTATGTCGATTCAATTTCTCCATAAATGCCATATTAAATTTTTTAGTCGGTCCCCATTTAGTTCCTTTTAATTCTCTATGACAACACTACCAAAGCCATTATTTCCAAACAAGTTGCGGTTGGCTAGAGATGGAACTCAACGCTAAATGACAAAGTCAACTTAAAAGTAATAATAACAATAATATTTTTTAAAGGTAAAATTAAAATAAAGATAAAAATAAAGTAAAGTAAAATAATTAAAAAAATTAGAAGAACAACAACAATATTAATAAATAAAATATAAATAAAATAGAAAATAAAAACAGATAAAGAAATTTAAAAAAACCATGATATAATAATAACAATACTAATAATAATAGTGGTATTAATAGTAATAGGGACAGAAGGCCAAACACTACACCTTAGACTCCTATTCACTAGTCTTATAATCTAAATCTTATAACACGACCACTAAACCATCTCTAATTTAATTCTCTATTAATTGTAAATTTATTGCCCACTAAATCTATAATTAATGCCCATAAATTCTAGTTCTTTAATAACAACTATAAATACCATTGTAAATTATGCTATTTTATATTCTTATCTGCGTACGTTAAGTGCAGTTATATGTGCATATATATATATATATATATATATATATCTTATTTCTAAGTAATAATTTCTAAATTAGAACATTTTTTTGCACATTTTAATTTATTATAGCTATCCTTTAAAAAAGGATCACCGTTATAATTTTCCATGAATTAACCAAAAGTAAGATCGTTACTTCGTTTGAAATTGCAAGAAATTATTTTTTATTTTGTTTAAATAGATAATGTAACCTATGGAAAAAATATCCATATCTTACACATCTCTTTCCATTTTGGTATATTCTGTTGAATATGCTAGTATATGATTTTTGTTTAGTGATAATATATATATATATATATATATATATATATATTCATTTAAATGTATTTTTATTGTACTATTTTATTTTTAATATAATTAAATAAATATTTGCTGAATAAAATAAATAACACAGAATTTAAATTCAAACAATATTTTAGTACAAATTTGAACAGTACAAAATTTAAGCTCTCACTACATATACAAAATTTCAATTACAATACAATTTCTAATTACAACACAAATTTTCACTATACAATTGTCAGTTACATTTGCACCTAACTACATATCACACGTTCACTCGTATTTGTTCTTCAACTATATTCCAATTTGTATCCAGCATCTAAATTATCTGTAAAATAAACACTGATGCAGTAAAATTGAAAACGAAATATTTTTACAGTGTAAAATAAAATGTGTGTTTTTTGAAAATATTATTTGCCTAAGTTATTTGGGTTGTTCATCATCATTTCATTTTGAATTCATCAAAACAAACAACCTGTGACATGCACAGTGTATTACTGTACATTCGATAAGGCCGTGCACGCCGATATACACTTGATAAAACTACAGGGACAGGTGAGCACAAGGTCAAACCCGAGCTGTGGCTGGATTCAACTCAGGTGCAATACAAATAAAATTCAATATGGAGACAAATCCATACATACAACCTGAAGTTATTTCAAAAAGAAAGTAGTCGAAGCAAACAGTACAAACACACATGACAACAAGCCAGTAAATCAATATGTGAAATCGAACTCAGGGCTAGCCAGACCATGCTAACAAGTGCACAAGTGTGTCAACACATCAGGTCAACAAGGAAATGGTTCAAATGCACCAGACCTTCAATGAACATGAAAACAAGATCAAAACAGCAACCAAAATGTAGTACACAGGCATGAGATGAAGGCTACACAAAGAAAACACCATACATACATACATACATATATATATATAGACACGCACATATGTATACGCACATGCATACATACATACATATATATATAGATACATACATACATACACACACACACACACACACACACACACACATATATATATATATGTAGTGCACATCAATCAAATATGCAGAAGTTCAATATGCAAGCAATCAAGCTACAGCAAGGCTACAACTTCAAGATACTACAATGCAACATAAAAACATCCACTTATGCAACCAAACTTCAATACAAGAAACCGTCAGGTGCAGGCACAAGTCAATGAGATAACACAACAGTTTAGAAGCAAGCAACTGGATTTTGACTCAAAGCAATATGAAAATACAATGAAACCAGAAACATATAAACATACCATGCACAAGTGTAGCCTCTACAGTGAAGATCCACTTGAATAACAATTCAACAAGCAACCAGAATTGAGGACAAAACCAGATAAGTGAAGCAGCAAGCAAAATGAAATATGTATGCACATATGCATATAAGTACATACATATGTATCAAGTCAGAGGCATAAACAACTAGAGTAAGGATGCAATGCTCATGAAGACACTATGCAACAGAGGCGACAACAGAGCACCAAGCAGAACAAGGCATCACAAGCATACATATATACATGCGCAAACACACATGTATACATGTATATATATATGTGTAATGACAATTGAACACCATACGAAAACTCACAAGTTCAACATACAACAAACATAAACAGGAGCAAGTTCAAAGTTCAGGTGAACCAAATAAGGCACAAGCTCAGACTCAAGTGAAACCAAAGTCACTACTTCATCAGATCAGAGAAGACTACAAGAATAGAGGCATAAACAATAAAGACTTCATATAGAAACAAAACACTTCAAATGGCAAACTTGAACTAAATAACTCAAGTGGAACAAGTTCAGTTACAACATAAACCTGAGTATACATGGAACCAGACCACCAGGTTAACATGGAGCCTCAACAATATATACACATGTGAAAACATGTATCAAGTGATGTACATATGAAGCTAGAAACAACAGGTTCAACTAACATTTCAACCCAGAAATGAAGACTCCAAATGTACAAGACAATACAAGGCAAATATCTCCAGTTAAGTGAACTGACAAATATACACAATTTAAATATTTTAGTTTACAAAATAGTAGCAAGTAACAGTGCATTTAACAATTCTAACAAAGTCAAGGCCGAGACATAAATCAAACAAATGATCAAGTGATGCAGTTCGAGCAAGAATCAAGATAACAGTTTCAAACCAAGTCAAGATTAAATGCCAAAGAATCAAAGCTCCGGTGACTAAAGAAGTAGCAACAATAAATCACAAATATGATGAACAAGTCCATATTATCACATTTTCAATGGCCGAAGTTATAGGTGAAATGAACTGAACTTACTAAAATATATTCAACCAAGTCAATAATGAACAAGTCAGAGTAATCACCAGCATCGGGCCAAGCATATCATGTGAAGAATTCAAATCTAAATTATATGAACATAAATTAAGGGTTTCAATCCCTATATAAATCTCCTTAACATCATGGCAAAAATCATAGAATCGAGTTCAAGCAAATCATAGAGCCAAGTTTTAAAATTAAATCCCAAATCAATAACTCGAATCAAGTTAAACATAAGCAAATTAGAAAAGAAAAATCACATACCACTTTTATCATTCGAGCTCGACACATTGGAGTAGCCTATACAAATCAAAGCCATGAGTTGATTGACGAAGCAAACTGAAGAAAGATCATCATTCAATCAAATAGTTTGAATCGGCGGCCTCAAATTCCACAAGGCCCTAATTTTTTGAAGGAGGAACGACTGTTTTCGAGCAAAGGAAAAGGAGGCAGTCATTAATTTCACGAAGTAAAGGATATGGGCCGAAGAAATATTAAGGGAATCATTTTTCTTGTGATATAAATTAAAGCAGCCAGCCTTTATAAATGCTATTTGGGCTTAAATTTTACATTGGGTTTTTGTGATGACCCGTCTCCTCGACCCTCAGAAATTGAAACTAATACATCCACGGTATTCATATGCCGTAAATCTAAGTGCCAGGGAGGCAGGTTATCAACGGTGTAAAAGAAAATATAGATAGAAGATAGCATAATAATGGAATCTCACATCGCATTCAACATTTTAAATATACATAAATGATCAGAGTCAAATACAAATCCAGCGTGATAGTTATTACTGTCCATCCATACATATGCTGGAAAATACATACTACATAACACAGCTGAAAATAGGTAGATATCTACATAAGGTTCTTCAGCTTCATAGCTCCAAAAGACTTCTCCAAAATGCTCCCTAACATACTCCAAAATGCTCCTAGGGTATTCTGACTACACGGTTGCCCGAAAAATAGGGCACCCAGAGTTTAAAGGGAAAAACAAACTCCTGGTCAGTCTTGGGACTGGTGTGAGAACTCAAAATATGATGTTTTGAAAACAAAAAAGTATCTCATAAGACTCCGCTGCACATAAACATGGAACGGGTTTTTAACTTGTGATAATCAAAACTCTTTATTACGTAAAACTTGGGGATATTATTTTTAATGACTTTCTTTGAAAACATTTGCAAATAAACTTATTAATCTTAGCCGAAATTATTACCATTATTAAATTCCAGCATACTGCATTCTACAAACAAAACTGTATGTTCTTATTGGAGAATGGATTTCCATACAAATGACTAGGTGAAGGGACTACCTTCCGATGGTTACACCTTTAGATGGATGTTTTGAGAAACCATTACAAAGTTCCTCTACCAATATAAGATCGACCTATCCCTATAACTAGATAGTACCGAATATGTCATCCCCCAGTCGTTACCAACCTTTATCCAAGCGCTCGATTTCCATACACCACATTAGTTTACATCTCAAACATCATATCGGGAAGAAATATATCTTGAAGGGAATGGTCATACCCTAATTGGGAGTGATCCACTTAGCCTTGCCGCATCTAACCCTGTTTCGGTCATTTTCGTTTGATGAGGCTTGAGGCAACGATTACCTTTTCATATAGCATATCTTCTTTCACTTTAAATGCCACATTGCCATTCCATATTCACACAACTGATTTCTATGAAGATATAACTTCCTGAGCCCATATGTCTCGGGAAAGGGTGTTAAGCTAAGGAAAGGTGTCTTCTCCGCCACCGTCTGATATACATCTATAGAGACCACTCATTGTGATTTAGAATGCAAGATCAGACACTCATCCATACAAGTTTGTTTTGGAACTAAACGAAATCGAAGGTACTTTCCTCGGTCATTACTAAGCGAGAAGCCCTTGTGGTTTTGAGAATTTTCATAACAAAGAGACCCTACTACAATATAGTGAATCAGGAGTTCATCTCCAATTAATCAACAAGCACTCCCTAATTATTATTCGTCTCAATATCTCCATCTTCAAACATCTTCATTCTTCGACCACGTAAACTGGTTCGAAGTGGTTTTCAGATAGGAATCACCCAAATCCTACCCTGGTTCCTTTAAAATCTAATCATTGATAAAAATGTTGTAATTAGATGATTGTTTTTCGATTCATTCATTTTCCTTTACCAAAATATCTTCGAGCGATATATATTTTCAAAATATTCTTTTAGTGAATATGGAATCATTTAAAACTTTTTTTTGAATATTTCTCAAATCATATTTAAAGAGTATCTTTTGAGAAAATAGGATTATAGAAATCATTCTACTTTTATTCAAAATCAACTTTCATATTCAACTAGTGTTATGGGTGGAATAACAGTGAGATCACTTTTTAAATTCCACTAATAGGACAAGTTCCCTCTTTGGATTTTAATAATGAGTATAAGAAGATTAATTCTACAAAATCCAAGTTAAGCATCCAGGCTTTCCTTTCGATATGTTCCACCTCTCTTCTAAAAGAGAAAACTAAGGCCAGATAAGTTCAGGGCACTGGTTGCTCCATCCCTAACCTTAATTACGCACCTTGTTTTCACTTTTAGATCTCATAGACGGGATAAATGTACTAGTCGTTTCCGCATACTCATTTTTCCTTTTAAATCACTTAACTATTTATTTGACCATCTTTGAAATAATGTTAACTTGTTCAAATTTCTTTTAGAATGCTTTATTATTTACTTAAAAACATGTACATAAGACTTGGGAAAGAATTGTTTAGTTCCAATCTTTATTTCAAATGTTATTGAAAAGCATTGCGAAAAGTATTGCAGATAGTGTTACAAATAGTTCTTTAAAAGCTATATTCTTCAAAACGACTTTTATATCTTGTAGAAAACCATATTTTCAACTTAAATCATTTTAAAAACATTTTAAAAGATTTTTATAATTTATTCATATTTTTAAAATGATTATTTTATCAATTTCCAACTTTGATCATTTAGCGCAAAAACTGGATTTTTCTTGAAAATTGATTTTGCCATATTTAAAAATATATAAGATGAAATCTTGATTTTCTTTATTCATATGAAAGATATGGATATAAGGATTCAGAAAATTCTTACTTTGAATAATTCCAAACTATATTCTGCTTCGTATGTTCATTTGAACTTTTGACGCGAAAACACGAATTATCGTTACGCAACGCGTCAAATTTTAGGCGTATTTTGAGATTCATATCCAAACTTTGCCGAGATAAGTTTGAACACTTAGGAATCATTTCTAAAGCATATACAAACAATTTTTCATGGTATAAATGATTCCATTATCACTTTTCATTCTTTTGGAAAGTGATTTCCATGTGATTATACGTTGTGTAAATCCGTGACTTGTTTCAATATTTTCATGCAATAAACAGCATATGAAAATCAATATCATAACCAAACATCCAAACAAACATATCACAACATCATAATCAAATATATTCATATAAATTAGGAGTTCTCACCTTGTTTGGAATTGAACTAATTTTAAAGTGATTATAATTTTCCTAACTTCAATCGGGTGCTTACAAATGCTTGTTTTAAGCTTGTAGGTGGCTTGAATTGACTTGTGGAGGTCTTTGGAGATTTGGGCCGTGAGTTCCAAGGAGCTTTGGGCTTGACTTGATGGTGAAGGGGGGCGTGAGCAATAAGAGGGGGGAGGAGGAGTTTTGAAGTGGTTCGGATGGAGTTTTGTAGACATTTTTCTTTGTTTTATTTTTGAGAATGTTATGGAATAACTTTGTTAAGGTGAATAGCCATTAATGGACGTAAGAGAGCTTAAGAAAGTAGAGAAGAAATGGTGAAAAGGTGAAGAGGAAAAGGATGGGTATTTATAGAAAATATTTGAGAATAATATAGATTTGTGTTTTTACTTAAATAAACTTCCTTAACAATTAAGTAGACTTATTTATTTCAAAACTTACCATCCACATCACATCATACTTTTAAAATTCAATCACTTAAGAGTTAAGTAAAGAATTAGAATGATTACTTTACTTTATGTCATATTACTTTACTTTATGTCACATGTGATGTGACATGTGTTTTGTCTTTTTTAGTTACTTTCGCTAATTACTTTCTAGAATTTTCCAAGTGTTATTATTAAAAGTAACTTTGTTTAGTTAATTTTTAACTACCTTTATATGTTAAAATATTTATTAAATTGTGTACATAAAGTTGCAACAACGTTGCGACAACTTTAAATCGACAAAAACTTAATTTTTGACAAAATGTTCTACGGTCATATTTTGACGTTTTAGTTAAACTATTTATTTATGTAAATCAAATTTAAAAATAAGTTTGTATAATGTTATTTAAAAATATAAACACTCATAAATAAATTAAAATAATTAATTAAACCATACTTTCCTGAAATTAGGATTTTGTCATTTTTGTCTATATAAGCGAATGTTACTATTTTTTATGTATATTTCTATTTCCAAATCATATCTAATATTGTTTGAATCATAAAACCTTATATTTTATATTTAAAGTCACTTTAAATGATATATTTTTAAGTGGTCGAATTCTGGGTTGTACATTCTCCTATACTTAAATGAATTTCGTCATTGAAATTAGGTAAGAAGAGAATTGCTCAAAAGGAAATATATATGTTCAATAAGATGGAATATATACATTAAGTGATTACACCATATGCGGTAAGTACACTCAAAGGATATGCTTTTCTCATTCTATCTTCTGTTTCTCATGTGCAATCATCAGCATTCGCACTCCACTGAACTTTGACCAATCGTACTACCTTCCTTCTTAATCGATTTTCATGTTGATCCATGATTCGAATAGGCCTTCTGATTACCGCTAAACTTATTTCTATCTTCAAGTCATCCTGGAAAGCCGTTTCTACGATTTGTTCTAACTCATACACATGCTTTCGTTAATGTGATATATGAAAAACATTGTGTACCCCAGACAATCTTTCAGGCAATTGTACTCGATAAGCTAGTGGGTTGATTCATTCTAGAATGGGAAAAGGTCAAATATATTGAGGTGCTAATTTTCCATCCCTTTCAAATCTTGCTTCTCTCATTGGATAGACTTTCAAAAAGACTAAATCTCCAACTGAGAATTCTAGATTTCTACGCCTTCAGTCTGTATAAATCTTCTATCTACTTTGGGCTTCTTTGAGCTTCTTTCTAATCATATCATCTTCCTCTGAAGTCTCTCGTATTATATTTGGGCCAAGCACTAACTGATGTTCGGTTTCTATCCAACATGCTGGCGATTTACATGGATAACCATACAAAGATTCATATGGTGCCATGTCGATACTAGCTTGATAGCTATTATTGCAAGAGAAACTTGTTCGTCGACGAAAATTCTATAGGATTAGAAAACCGTCGAACGAATTTAGAAATAAAATTTATAACCGCAAGCGCACGGTGTACGAATGTAGCACGCGGCGAATACGGGTCGATCCACAGGGAATTGATGATTTAAAATTCTACTCAATCAAATTAACCAAAGTTGGAAGAGTGATTAACTAAAAAAAGAAGAAAAATGACAAAAGAAAATAGATAAAAATATGAGAGTGTTAAGACAATTTAGAGGCAATTTCCACTCTCTAGATCACATAAATCAACAAAATGAAGTTATGATCTCTCTTTTCTTGTCATTAGTGAATTAGTTGATGTGCTTATCATAAGTATGATATATTTATGCTATTAATTAGCTCAATATAAACCATCAAACTATAACACAACCACTAATACACTTTTAAATCTCATGAAATATGACAACAAAGTTGAAATAAAAATCTATTTTAAGCATAGCCTATTAACTATTGTTTAGAAATATAGGCTATCAAATTTCAATTTCAACATTCACTTCTTTGCCATAATCATAATTAGATGAAGAGGCAATTTGTGTTATGTTTGTTTAAGCATAGCCTATTTGTTATGAACAACATAGACTATCAAATTCAAAGTTAAACAACAAGTTAACCACTTCATACATTCACATTAAAGCACAAAAAGAGAGTACAAAACATCAAAATGTTGAAGCTACATGATTAGAGGCTTCATTACCCCTAAATTGAAGGGATTAGCCTCTCATATTTGTCATTATATGAACAAATGTAGCAAGCAACATTGAATAAAAAGAAGAGGAAAAAGAGAGCAAAGAGAAAAACTATACTACTTGCATGAAAAATAAATCTACACTACAACATGAAAGTAAATAAGCATGAAAATAAAAAGAACATGTATTGAAGTTGCATAAAAAAAACTACATAAAGAGAAATGGCCAAGTAGCCATGAAAGAAAAAAGAGAACTTGTCTTTTATTTTGATCCTAAACTAATGAAGAGAGACTAAGAGAAGAAATTAAGAGATGGAGGCTACATGAAACATATGGGTATTTATACATGTTTAAAACCCTAATTCCTATTTTTGGGGAATGCCCAAAATGCCCATGAGAAAGTGTGGAGGCCAAGTTATCATTAGCATGTTTTAATCCCCACTTAAATGTACATGAAGCCATTAAATCCATAAGCATGTGCTTTAGCCTTTAATTTGTACATTAAGGTAGGTGGGTAAGTGGGGTCCTCCATGATCTTCACTTTGAATTATTTCCATCTTCGTTCCTTTGTAATTATTTTGTGCATGCATATGTCTTCATGAACCCACCAATATGAGAAGCTAAATCCCTACAAAATATTATAGAAATTTCCAATTAAATTCTCTCAAATTAATATATGCACACAAATGACCATTTTGCCCTTATATGAAGATGAATATGTGAAAATTTGGAATCAATATGGATTTTGGTTAAAACAAGTTAAAATACCCAATATGATCATTTATTTAATTTAAATAGAATAAATATGGTGGTAAAAATATGCACATTTACGTGCACATCAAATACCCCCACACTTATCTTTTTATTCGTCCTCGAATAAACTAAAACTAAGATAAATCTGTTTTCGTAGGGAGCGCGATTGCATTGAGCGTATGCAATAAGCCGTTAAACCTCTGGGTGTCCCCAGTAGGACGAATGTTGTCTCGTGAGGGTTTTCAGCGGATGCTACCCACAAAATCCAAATGCAGAATGAAATATTTACAAACTGCAAGATTCCTAAATGCAAGCTTTATTTACAAAGAAATGGATGCAAGTTTTGGAAAATCTTTACAAATGAAGGACTTATTTTTAAATTGACACAAATAAGTTAAATATAGGTTTTGGTTATTATCTCGAAAATTTATGTTACTTACTCGTCAAAATTTCCAATAAAAATCAAGTCATCATAACAAATAGACAATAGTTCAACTCGTTGATTTGGTTGATAACACAACGTAACTATGAAATGGATCCTTAGCTGATTGTCAAAGTTTATCAAAGTGGTATTTTCATTTCTTTTCAATAACAAATCAAATCAAATAAGTAAAAATAGTGCTAGGATTTCAATTGCTTGCTCTCTCATTATTTGCAAGAAAAATTACACACCTAGCTCAGGTAAACTGAGGCCAGATATACCACTCATGCACTGCCTTTCGGGCTTATGTGAGGGTAGTATAGAGCATGGCGAGTGCACACACTTTCGTGCATACACTTATCGACCGTAGGTGGTTTTTATTAAGTCTATTCTTTTTTTTTATGTGTTCCATACATGCATAACCGTGAGGACTTTTAAATGAGTATGAAAACACATAATCAAAGATTCCAAGTAATTCACCCATGCATAACCGTGAGGACTTTTAAATGAGAGTGAATATTTTGGATGTTATAATTTTTTATTTTTTTTAATATTTTTTTATAAGAGAGAGAGAGAGAGAGTTTTGCAAAATCATATTAGCACCATTTAACTTAGAAGACAAAAAAAGTGTTATATCCTTTACTTTAAATCAACCACTTTTTAAAACAAAGATTTTCAATTAGGATGTATTTCATAATTAACACTTATGATTCTTCCTATGTACTAGTTAAACCATTGTTATTTGTAATCAAACTTCATTTTTATTTTTGTTAAGACAAATAAATTTTCAAAAATTTCAATTTAATAAACCAAAACCATATATTTATCTTATAGTGTTTCTTTTAAAAATAAATCAAAATGCTAAAAAAAAGGAAGGAAAAAAAAAATCTTCTTTTGTTTTTGATTTTTTTTTTTTTGAGTTTTTTGGAAGAAAAATGTAAAATTAATCCTAAAAAAATCAAGAAGAAGATGAGTCTCCCCCCACACTTGATTTTGACTGTGTCCCCACAGTCAACCCAAGTGGAAGGAGAAAAATAAAATGAAATTCCTATATTTACATGAAAGATTATTATTTACAAGAGATGAGAAAGTATACAGTCAAAAAGTAAATGAAGCGGTCTTCTAAAGACCGATTCATTTGTCTCGTGAAATGTGTGAGACACAGTTTAAGCACGAAATACCAAATCGTAAAAGATTTCGAAGTTGAACGTAGATTTGGAAAAACAAATTTGGTTTCATTAAAAATTGAACGAGTTGTTTTGTTTACAATGATTTTTGGGGTTGATAAAACAATTGGTTGAAATTCACATTTATTTTCACCAAATTGAAATTCAAGTTTATTATTGAAAACATTTTCAGAGTTATTGATTTCAAAATCAAGATGGTGATTTTCATCTTCCTCGTCGGAATTTAACAACTCGTCATCCAAAAGTCCAAAAAATTCGTGTTCATTACATTCGTGTTCATTACATTCGTCTTCCTTTGTTGGATTATCAACAACTTTATTACATATCTCAAGTTCAAAATCCAAAGTTGTTGTATTCAAATTTTCGAAACCGAGAAAAGGAAGATCGAATTTTAAATCGAGTTTCGCACCCTCAAAAGAATTGAAATCCAACTCAATTACCGTATTTTCAACAACTTGATTAAGATCGTCATTATCAAATTCAAAAGTTGTTATTTGAAAATCGTCGATTTGGGTAAAAGGTGGATTAGCACTTGACTTGTCATACGTTGGGATTTGAGTATGTTTATCACGTTGATTCAAATATGTTTCGAACACCAAATCCATGTGACCATTGTACATTTCATTCATTTGTTCAACAAAGTCAAATTTGTGATTAGTAACTTGAAAACTTTTGATTTGTACTTGTTGAGGACAAGAATCGCCAATTTCAATAAATGGTGGATTTGATTCTTCGGAAGTTGGGATTTGATTATGATTTTCACGAAAAGTTTTGTATTTTTCAAGTAATAAATCCCCGTTATCTTTTTCCATTTGGCCAACAAAATCAAGTTCATGATTATTAGTTTGAAAATATTCGTTTTGAATTTGTTGATAACCAAAATTTTCAATTGTATCTTTATTGAAACTATTTCCATTGCCAAAATTATTTGAAAATTGGTTCACATTTTCATCTTGATTTTGAAATTCATTTTGAAGCTCGAAATTGAATTGGCATGGGTTATACTCGAAATCATTTGAATTTTGAAGTGAATTCAAATTTTGATTATTTTGACTTGAAATATTACACAAATATGAGTTACACAAATCGTTTACACTTTGATTTTGTTGTGTAGAGAGTTCAAGTAAAGTTGAAATGCTATTTCCGAGATTTGAGGGTTGATCATTGTTTTGAAAACTTTGTTGTCCGAAATTTGAATCGTTTAAACAAAAGTTGTTGTTAAAATATCCATACGACTTTGGAGTGAACTCATATGGATTATATTGATTTTCACAACTATTGTAAAATTCATGTGAATATGGAAATTCGGACATTTTCAAGAAATTTCTTTTTTTTTTCTTTATAAAGGAAAAATATTTACAAATAGAATTTATTTTTCAAAAGGGAAATTAATTTTTTTTTGTTTTTGAAAAAGTTTTAAAAAAAAAAATTTTGGATTTTTGTTTTTCTAATTTTTTTGGATTTTTGAAATTTCAAGGAAGAAGGATTTAAAAATTTCAAAGGAAAAGGAATATTTAAAAAAAAAATTAGTTTTGGGTTTTGAAAATTTTTTTGTTTTTTTTTTTAAATATGCATGAACTAATGCAACTAAATGAATGCAGGGGTTAATTACAAATGATTTATCCTAAGTTAATCCAAAATTGTATATTCACAAATTGTCTTAGATAAACAAGATAGTTCTCAGCCAGGTAACGGGCAGGAGTTATCGGTGCACCACGAATCACCGTAGCAATGCAGCCGAAGGTTTAAGTACCTTCAGAGAAACAACCACTATAATATTTACGAATCACCGTAATATTTATAAATGGTTATTACTCTGCCGTAGCCTAGACACCAAGAAATTAAATTGTTCAAAAAAAACAAATTGTCAATATACAATTAAGTGTTATCGATGTCTAACCGTTATTATTAATCAAAATCTAAGATGAAATGCAGAACAAAAACTAAACGTGTATTAACAATGCAACTACGAATGAATTTTTTATTTTTTAAAATGCAAATGCAAGCAATCTACAATGCAATTCAAATAAAACTAGAAATGAAAGCGGAATTTTTAGCAAGCAGAGCAATTGATTTTGGCTAGCGAAGGAAGCAATTTTCAGCAAGCTATTCTTCCTTTATTTCCTGTTTTGGCAACCTGAAAATTAAAAACTAAGATATATACAATTTTTTTTTTTTGAAAGGAAATTGAAAAGTAGGGTTTTACTTAAAAAAAAAAAAAAATCGAACATTTTTTTTCTTTCTTTTTAATCAAAGAGAAAACAAAAATAAATGAAAAACAAAACAAGGGTTTTTTTTTTCAAGGAAGAACTAAAACAAAACAAAGAAAATGGAAGCAATTGAAACTTATTTTTTTTTTTTTTTAGGAAGACAAAAGAAGATGAAAGAAATAAAATAAAAACACAAAACAAGAAGCCCACCCGGCCCAATATGCAAATAATCGTCTTCTCTTTTTTTTTTTCTCTTCAAAACTAAGATACCACAGAAGTAAACAAATCCTATTTCAATCGACTAAAACAAGTTTTCACTTCCCAAATTTCAAAATCAAAACTTAAACACTTCCGATCTCAGAATTGACATCGATTTGGAAATTAAACACAGAAGAATATTGACGTGGTTGTGGAATTGAACTGGAAATTGCGGAGGTGATCGTGGTGGTTAACTGTTGCAATTTGGGTCGTATCAATTCGCGATTTTGTCAGGTGATTGTGGGTGGTTTTGGTTCGAAGTTGCGATGGGGTTCAGGCAGAGGTGTCCGAGTTGAATGAGGCGTTCGTGGAAGCTGCAAGACCTTGGGGAGGTGGCGGCGATTTCGGAAGTTCGGAGGTGAGTCGAATGTTTGGGTCCGCGTTTGTCTGGTGATTTGGGTTGATCGCGTGAATTGGTTCGTGGTGGTGGGCGAAAGCCTGAAGCCAGTTCGATTTTGCAGTTGAGTGTAATGAAGCTAGAGTTGCAGTGGTAAGCAATGATGGGTGGTTGTTGAATTCGGTGATAGGAGTAAGTATGTTGAAGGTAAGTAGCAAGTTGATGGTCTTGGTTGTGATGTGGACAGGTGCTCTATCAGTGGCAAGAGGAAGGTTTTGTTGGTTGAAGTGGTGGTTGCTGTGAATGTAGACAGAAGTAGCAGTAGTGTTGAATTGATGGTGATGGTAAGGGAACTGAAGGCTGTTATGTGAAACGTATGGAGAAGTCTGTTTATTGGCAATTGATGCAGTGTAGTTTGAATGTACACTGTGATATTGGGCAGGACAGTGCTGTTGGAGATGGTGGGTGGGTGATTTGAGGATGATTGGCGGTACAGTCTGTCGTGACAGTGGAGGGGTGCAGTTGAAAGAAATGGTGAAATGGTTGAGTTGTGTGTATGTTGAGAAGTTGAAGTGTGTTGTGATGTTTTGCAAGGCAGTCAGCTGGAGGAATTAAGTTTGTTGTCTGGTTGCTTGCTGTAGGAAAATGACAGTATTGAAGGAGGTGATTGAAGATGTATTGAAGTCGTAGAGAGTTGTGAAGGGAAGAAATGTGGTGATTGGAACAGTGCTGGTTGTATGGGTAGTGTTTGTTTGTGGAGAAGGTGTAATGAGGATTGCCAGAATGGTGGTTCAGGCAGTCAAGAAGTATTTGGTAGATAGTGTGCAGGAGCTATATTGTAGATGGAGATGGTCAGAGAGTTTTGAGCAGTAAATGTATGGTGGAAGGTTGTAGTAGAATGAAGAATGTTATATGGGAACAGTAGCAATGATCGGAGTGGATGTTGAAATGAAATAATATGAATTGGTGAGGAGATGACTTGATTGGTGGTCTCTGGCCAGGACTGGAACTGGTGAAATATCAGGTCTGTGGCACTCTGCAGTTTTGGTGGTGAGGAATGGTGGTATGTTTGTGTTGTTTGCAACTTCGGGTTTGCTGCAGTGATGGCTTGTGAGGATGCAGTGGGTAAGAATGTATGTGATGGTGATCTGCAATGGGTTGATGGTGCTTTTGCAAGTTGAATGGAAGGTTTGGTTGTGTGTGGAAGAAGTGTTGTGACGTCGCGGGTTGGATTTGTGAAGTCGTGAGTTGTTGTGGTGGTTGTGATGACTTTGGACAGGGGGGTTTTGAGATGGTTGCTGAGATATGCTCAGTGAAATAGTGTGATGTTGGTGGAGGGAAAGACAGGGATGTTATTGTTATGGGGGAATTGTGCAGTTTTGTGACAGAAATGATGGTGAAGTATGCAGGTGCAGTAAACAGAGAGACAGAGGAGAGCAAATAAAGGCAATGCAATGCTTTTTTGTTTTGTTTTTTGGTTTATGTAAATTGTAAAATGAAATGTAAAGAGTAAAAAGAAATACAAATTGTAAACGAAATGGAAATGAAATATTTTTGGTTTTGTTTTGAAATTGTGAATGTTTTTTTTTTATATAAATTCCAATGCAAAGCAAACTAGAACACCAAATCAAATGCAAACACAAATCACACAAGCACACAATTTTTTTTAAAAAAAGAAAATTAACACACACAACAAACACACAAAATCAAACAAAATTAATCCGAAGAACAGAAAATAAAATCAAAACAATTCCCCGGCAACGGCGCCAAAAACTTGTTCGTCGACGAAAATTCTATAGGATTAGAAAACCGTCGAACGAATTTAGAAATAAAATTTATAACCGCAAGCGCACGGTGTACGAATGTAGCACGCGGCGAATACGGGTCGATCCACAGGGAATTGATGATTTAAAATTCTACTCAATCAAATTAACCAAAGTTGGAAGAGTGATTAACTAAAAAAAGAAGAAAAATGACAAAAGAAAATAGATAAAAATATGAGAGTGTTAAGACAATTTAGAGGCAATTTCCACTCTCTAGATCACATAAATCAACAAAATGAAGTTATGATCTCTCTTTTCTTGTCATTAGTGAATTAGTTGATGTGCTTATCATAAGTATGATATATTTGTGCTATTAATTAGCTCAATATAAACCATCAAACTATAACACAACCACTAATACACTTTTAAATCTCATGAAATATGACAACAAAGTTGAAATAAAAATCTATTTTAAGCATAGCCTATTAACTATTGTTTAGAAATATAGGCTATCAAATTTCAATTTCAACATTCACTTCTTTGCCATAATCATAATTAGATGAAGAGGCAATTTGTGTTATGTTTGTTTAAGCATAGCCTATTTGTTATGAACAACATGGACTATCAAATTCAAAGTTAAACAACAAGTTAACCACTTCATACATTCACATTAAAGCACAAAAAGAGAGTACAAAACATCAAAATGTTGAAGCTACATGATTAGAGGCTTCATTACCCCTAAATTGAAGGGATTAGCCTCTCATATTTGTCATTATATGAACAAATGTAGCAAGCAACATTGAATAAAAAGAAGAGGAAAAAGAGAGCAAAGAGAAAAACTATACTACTTGCATGAAAAATAAATCTACACTACAACATGAAAGTAAATAAGCATGAAAATAAAAAGAACATGTATTGAAGTTGCATAAAAAAACTACATAAAGAGAAATGGCCAAGTAGCCATGAAAGAAAAAAGAGAACTTGTCTTTTATTTTGATCCTAAACTAATGAAGAGAGAATAAGAGAAGAGATTAAGAGATGGAGGCTACATGAAACATATGGGTATTTATACATGTTTAAAACCCTAATTCCTATTTTTGGGGAATGCCCAAAATGCCCATGAGAAAGTGTGGAGGCCAAGTTATCATTAGCATGTTTTAATCCCCACTTAAATGTACATGAAGCCATTAAATCCATAAGCATGTGCTTTAGCCTTTAATTTGTACATTAAGGTAGGTGGGTAAGTGGGGTCCTCCATGATCTTCACTTTGAATTATTTCCATCTTCGTTCCTTTGTAATTATTTTGTGCATGCATATGTCTTCATGAACCCACCAATATGAGAAGCTAAATTCCTACAAAATATTATAGAAATTTCCAATTAAATTCTCTCAAATTAATATATGCACACAAATGACCATTTTGCCCTTATATGAAGATGAATATGTGAAAATTTGGAATCAATATGGATTTTGGTTAAAACAAGTTAAAATACCCAATATGATCATTTATTTAATTTAAATAGAATAAATATGGTGGTAAAAATATGCACATTTACGTGCACATCAACTCTACTAAATGTAAATGATTCTCCCATGAGCCTCCAAAGTCTAGAATACATGCTCTTAAAAGATCTTCCCACACACGGTTGACTCTTTCCGTCCTCCCATTAGTTTGGGGGTGATATGTAGTGCTTATACTCAGCTTCATTCTCAAAGTTGTCTGTAGTGCTTTCCAAAACTTACTAGTGAAGATTGGATCACGATCGCTTATTATACTGCTCGGAACTTCATGCAATCAGGCAATCTCCTTCATGTATATATCTGCAAGGCTTGTCGTAGTTCTTGTTAGCTTAACTGGAATAAAGTGTGCACTTTTGGTTAATCGGTCTATAATAACCCAAATTCCTTCATTTCCTTTCCTTGTTCGCAGTAAGCCATCAATGAAATCCATGGATATTTGATCCCACTTCCAAGCTGGAATCTCCAAATGTTGAAGTAATCCTGCAGTCTTCTGTTGGTCACTTTTGATTCTTTGGCAATTTTCACAACGGCTGACATAGGTAGATATGTCCCTCTTGATGCTTCTCCACTAAAATGTACGCTTCATTTCCTTGTACATCTTATAAATCCCTAGATGAATGCTAAGTTTGATTGTGTGGCATTCAGCTAATACTTCTTACCTAATATTTCCAATATTCGGAATGCAAATTCTTCCATTTAACCGCAACACTCCATGGTTATCTATTTTAAAGCTTGAATTTCTTCCTTCTTCATCTGCTTTAATGTATTTCTCAACCCGTTTATCTTCACCTCGTTTACCAGCAGTTCTTTCTAGAAGATTTGGAGTTACTACTAAATAAGAAATAGTAGCCAACTACTCAATGCATTAGCTGCTACATTGGCTTTCCCGGGTGTATATAGAATATCGAGATCGTAAGGTGCGAGAAATTATAGCTAACGTTGTTGTCTCATGTTCAAATCCTTCTGGGTGAAAAGGTACTTCAAAGATTTGTGGTCCGTGAAGAGTTTGAATTTTTCACCTAAAAGATGGAATATAATCTACTAAGGTCAATGCAAAGTTGTATCTAAATAAACTAAGAAAGATTCTTACCCAACAAATAATATCTCCATATCTTTAGAGCGAACACAATGGCTAATAATTCTAAGTTGTGTGTTGCATAATTTTTCTCATGTTTCTTCAACTATCTACTTGCGTAAGTGTTTCCTGGATATTTGACCAGGCAACTCGGTACACGGCCCTTCTGGATTGTTCGACGTATCATCAAGGTCGGCATCCAGCAAGTACTCGGCATTTAGGAGTGCTCGGCATAAGAGGACACTCGGCAGAAAGGAGCGCTCGGCACTTAGTAGCGTTCGGCATTGGGAAGTGTTCGGCAAACAGGGTGCCCGGCATTCAGAACGTTCGGCTCCACTTCACTCGGCATGCTTCCATATTGCTCGGCATCCTAGGTGTTCGGCACCACTAGTTCGGCATGGCAAGATTGTCCGGCAACAACTACCGTTCGGCCTAACTATTGCTCGGCCTAAGGATCGTTTGGCCGAGACATAGTTCGGCCTGGGTAACGTTCGGCCAAAATATCGTCCGGCCTAGGTTTTTCTCGGCATACAAACATCGTTCGGCCAAATCACTGGTTCGGCTTACAGTATCGTTCGGTGCAAATGCTTCCCACGGCACTCAGAGCATTTGGCTTCGCAACGCTCGACATGAGGAGACCATTCGGCATAACAAGGACGCTCGACATAAGATCGTTCGGCATCCAGAGATATCGTTCAGCATCCAAAGATTGTTTGGCCTCCCGAGAACGTTCGACAACCAAAGATTGTTCGGCACTCTTTCAATCTCATCCGGCTTCGATTGATTGCTCGGTCAACTCTTCCTACATAACACCACATCATTCGGCATGAAGACGATGGATCGGAATTTGGCCGTTCGACATGTTTGGGTCGGCACACAGAGGTTACTCCATTTAGGCCGTGATATCCAGCTGCCAGGCCCACCAGGGAAGTCCAACCCACCTTCGTCTATAAATAGAGAGGCAGGGGCACAGTGAAAAGGATCCTTTTTTTCGAGAACACTGAGGAGACTCTGCCATTTTTTATACTCTCTTCTTTTTCATTCAAACTTGTGTTCAAGTGATTGATTTACGGATTGTATCTGTACTCAAGTTATGGAAAAAGCAATAAAGATTAACTTCAAAGTGGACGTAGGCAGTTATGCCGAACCACTATAAATTTGGTGTCCATGTCCTCTGCATTTAAATTTATATATTGTTCTCTATTTTCATTTACTTTCTTCATTAATCTCTCTACACACTCTTTCTAAGAGTGTTAGTGACCAATTTTGGTGCTAACATTTTGGTGCTTTCACTGAGAATTGAACTCGGGCTGTTAGGATCTGCTTTGTAGCTACTGGATTGCATAAATCCCCTAGAGGAGATCCAAGATCATTAACAAGGCATATGTTGATTCGATTCAGAGTATAACCAACAACTCTACTATGGGGAGACCACGAACCAGATCGGCCTCCTACAACGCAGATATCCATGAAACTGCTAGCGTACAACAAGTTGGACCTGGAAATCAGCAAGCAACAAGAGGTGCAGGGACCTCCACCCAAAACCAAGCGGTTGTTGTTTCCCGAACAAGATTCAAAGACTTGATAAGAGAACTCAAGGAAAGTAGAAGGCAACTGACTGAGCAGATTCAAGCCAACACTAACCTTATGACTCAACTCGCTCAGCAACAGCGCCATAATGCTGGAAGTAACCCTGCCCCTTATTCTGAATCTGATAGCTCAACCTCAACTGACGAACCTCCTAGGCGTAGAGCCGTAAGGATGAAGGTGCACAAGCAGGCGTTGGGAATCAAGCCCGCGAAGAGACCGGACACCCGAATCTCCAAGACCCAAGTCAGGCGGGACATCAACCTGTACGGTCCCGTGGAACAGAACCCAACCTTCCATCCTCCATACAAACTCCAGACTTAACAGCTATGGTCAGGCAGTTGATGAGAGAAAACCAAGGCTTGACCAATGAAGATTGGGGAGTATCCAGAAGCCATACCCCCTTTACGGATGGTATCATGTAGGCTGAGTACCCCCAAGAAGTTCAATATGCCGACTATCCCATCCTACGAAGGGAAGACTGATCCCAGGCAGCATGTGATGACGTACAGATGGATGATGGATTCTGCAAGAGCTAATGATGCGACCAAGTGCAGGTGCTTCCCAATTACTCTGTCCGTAATCGCCACCATGTGGTTTACTCGACTTCCCCTGCGATCTATATCCAGCTTTGACGAATTGGCAATGAAATTCATAGAGCAGTTCAGGATACACATCATTGGTCCAAAGGATGTGATGTCCTTATCAAGCGTAATCCAAGCTCCGGGAGAGTCATTGAAAGCATACTTGTAAAGATTTCATGTTGCTGCTACTGAAGTGAGCAATCCAAACGACCACGCAATTTTGATGGCGGTAATGCGTGGAGTGGATCCAGACTCTGAATTTGGAGATTGGTTGGCGGGAAAGCCCCCAGCCACGCTGGAGCGTTTTTATTCGAAAACTCATCAATTCATAAGAAGGGAAGAAGCTCGATGGACGAGACGAGACAAGGCACCAGGGCCTGCTCAGGAGACTGTGAAAAGTACCCTCGCAATGAAGCAAGCTGGCGATAATTCGGGAAAAGCTCAAGCCTACGTCAAAAACAAGCCTGGACAGTCTAAAGGATCCGAAGGTGGAAATCCCGGGAAGAAAAGAGAGACGGGGAAATGGAAGTCAAGGATCCCGACCTACAATGAATACACCTCGCTCAACGCATCACTTGAGAACATCTATTTGTCAACTTGCAACACTTTCCAGTATAGAAAACCACGCCCATAGGAATCAACGGAGGAACAGAAGCGGACTAGGAATTACTGCCGCTTTAACGAGTCTTATGGGCACAACACAGAGGAGTGCAGGCACCTTCATGACGCTATTGAAAAGTTGATTAGATAGAAGAAGCTGCAGGAGTTCGTCAAAGATCCACAAGACGGAAGACAAGAGACGTCGAACCCCGGACGTGGGCCAGCTCCACGCCAACCAGAACAACCTGCTCGGACTGTGGGTAGATTGGTTATCAACACGATTGCGGGCGGACCTCATCCTGCGGATAATAATTGGCAGGAGATGGAGTGATATGCTAACTCTTTAAGGCATACAGAATATGAGTGATGTTCGAATGTGGATGATGGGACTCCTGCAAAGCAGCAGCAAACGATGGATGATGATATTGTATTCAGGAGCCGAGATGCGGACAAGGTGGAGGCCCCTACCATCGACCCGATAGTCATATCTACGACAATCAGGCCGGCGTTTGTGAAGAGAATTCTAATTGATTGTGGAAACTCCGTTAACATCATCTTCAAGAAGTCATATGACCAAATGAAGCTGGAAGCTAAGGATCTGAAACCATCCAATGCCAGAATCCATGGCTTTAACGGCGCAGCAACGGATGCAATGGGATATGTGGAGTTACCAGTTGAACTGGGATAAGGCGAGCGTAGTAGGGTGCGAATCCTACCATTCATAGTGTTGGACGTTGACTCTCCATATAACGTATTTCTAGGGCGTCCAGCCTTGGCAGAATTTAGGGCAGCATTGGCCCCTTGGTGTCTGACATTAAAATTTCCCACAGACAGTGGTGTTGGAGTGGTACACGACGATCAGGCGACCAGACGTGCCTGCTATATGGCTGAGCTGAGAGAGGCTCAGCGTAGAGAGAAAGGAATGATTGCGGACCACTACGTCCGCATCCGAAATGCTGATGATTGACAAGTATCGCCTGAACCCTGGCTTGGGAAACATTCTCGGATCTATAGAGACATAGATCCAAGAGACGATGATGGGGGACCCAGGGAAACCAATGCAGCACCGGCTGAACTCACAATTGACATCCCAGTCAGCTGGGATGACCCATCACGAATTCTTAAAATTGAATCACAACTCGACCCCGTGATGGCCGAGAACCTCACTGACTTCCTCCGAGCGAATCTTGATGTTTTCGCTTGGACTCACTCTGATATGTGCGAGATTTCTCCAACAGTCGTGAGTCATATGTTGAATATAGACCCCAAGCACGTTCCTGTAAAACAGAAAAGGAGAGGCATGGACCCGGAGAGGTCCGCAGCTCTCGAAGAGGAGGTGGACAAACTCAAGGCCAACGGGTTCGTCCGCGACGCCCTCTATCCTGAATGGGTATCTAACCCGGTGTTGGTGAAGAAAGCAAATGGAAAGTGGAGGACTTGTGTTGATTACTTCGATCTGAATAAGGCATGCCTGAAGGATAGTTTCCCTTTACCTAGAATCGACCAGCTCGTCGACTCTACCGCCGGACACGAATTACTATCATTTATGGATGCATACTCTGGATATAACCAAATCTCGATGCACCTCCCAGACCAATAACACACCAGTTTTGTCACAAGCGTTGGGTTGTATTGCTATGTAGTGATGCCCTTTGGATTGAAAAATGCGGGAGCAACTTATCAGCGTCTGGTAAATCGGATGTTCAAAGACCACATTGGTAAAACAATGGAAGTTTATGTTGATGACATGCTCGTGAAGTCACGGCAGTCAAACGACCATATCCGAAACTTAGCGGAAATGTTTGACATACTCAGGCATTATGGAATAAGATCAATCCTTTGAAGTGTACGTTCGGCGTAGCATCAGGACAGTTTCTGGGTTTCATTGTGAATGCGCGGGGAATCGAGGCTAACCCAAAGAAGATCCAGGCTATCCGAGATATACAAGTGCCCCGAACCATAAAACAGTTGCAAAGCTTGAATGGAAAGGTGGCCGCGCTGAGCCGATTCATATCCAGGGCCACAGACAAGTGTATTCCTTTCTTCGATGTCATAAAGAAAGGAAAGAGGAATTTCGAGTGGACATCCGACTGTGTGGAATCATTCTGAGCTCTTGTAAGGCACTTGGAAAGTCCCCCGATATTATCAAAACCAATAGACCATAAAATGTTGTATGTATACTTGGATGTATCCCAGCACGCTATTAGCACAGCCCTGGTTCGCGAGGAAGACCGGGTTCAGAAGCCAGTTTACTATGTTAGTAAACGCTTAACGGGGGAAGAAAGAAATTATCCAAAGATTGAAAAACTAGCTTATTGCTTGGTGATTGCCTCACGCAAGTTTTACCCGTATTTTCAGGCACACTCAATCAGTGTCTATACCGATCAACCCTTGCGACAGATACTCCAACGACCGGAAACTTCCGGAAGGATGTTAAAATGGAATATTGAGCTAAGTCAGTTCGACATCACCTACCTGCCGCGAAGGGCCATACAAGGACAGGCACTAGCTGACTTCATTGCTGAATTCACTATGACAGACGAATCAAACGATCACAATGTCATATCTCCCGTTCGATGGAAGATGTACACCGATGGGGCATCTAACGACCGTTGTTCGGGGGTTGGCATAGTTCTTATGACTCCTGAAAACCGATCGGTTTGCTACGCTTTGAAGCTTGAATTCGCAGCGACGAATAATGAAGCCGAATATGAGGCGTTGATCACCGGCTTAAGACTTATTAAAGAACCGGAAGTAAAATCGATTGAGATCTTTAGCGACTCTCAACTGGTGGTATACTAAGTGCGAGGAGACTACCAAGCGAGAGGGCAGAGACTTGCCCCATATTTAGTCCGAGTCCAGGAGCTGCTAGCGAATCTCGAGTACTATGATATTTCACATATCCCGCGCGAGCAAAAGAGAGCAGCCGTTTCATTGGCAAAATTCGCAAGCACTGGTGATGCGCAACAGATGGGATTATTTCCTGTTGAGACCCTCCTTGCTCCAAGTATAGATATGACGGAGGTAGATTTCATGTTAGAGACAGAAATCGGGAAGGAATCGTGGATGACCCCAATCAAGCAGTACCTGCTATTCGAGATCTTACCCTAAGAAAGGAGCGAAAGACGACAAGTCCTTCGTAAGGCTTCTCGCTATGTAATGCAGGACGGAATAATGTATCGAAGGGGATTCTCAACCCCATTACTCTGATGCATTGCCCATGATGAAATCAAAAGAGTCCTGAAGGAAGTCCATGAGGGAGAGTGCGGCGACCATACTGGGGGGCAGACATTAGCGAAGAAAGTCCTTCGTTATGGATACTACTGGCCAACTGTGAATCGGGATGCCACAGACTATGTGAGAAGATGTGACAAATGCCAGATATATGCAAAAATCCCGAGAGCCCCGCCGACGGAGCTCACGCAGATGGTTAGTCCCTGGCCATTTGCAATGTAGGGGATTGACCTAGTCGGCTCTTTACCCATATCCAAAGGTGGAGCGAAATATGCAATAGCTGCGGTCGACTACTTCACCAAATGGGCAGAAGCAGAGCCTCTGGCCACAATAACCACCAAGAAGGTTACAAATTTCATCATACGAAATACATATGCCGTTTTGGCCTTCCACGGACCATCATTACAGACAACGGGACTCAATTCGAGAGTAAGGAGTTCAAAGATTTTTGTCAGAGATACGGCATTGAGAAGAAGTTTGCAGCGGTTGCTCACCCGAAAGCCAACGGACAAGTGGAAGCCATAAACAAGATAATCAAGTCCATATTGAAAAAGCGTCTGGAAAAGGCTAGAGGCAAGTGGGTGGATGAACTTCCAACCACGCTCTGGGCCTACAGGACCACCCACAAGACCGCGATCGGCCACACTCCATTCACAATGGCATATGGCGCGGAAGCCGTCATACCCGTGGAACTTGAAGTTCCATCACATCGGGTAACTCATTACAACCCCGAGTCGAACCAGAATCTTTTATTGGAATCATCGGACTTCATTGACGAAAAACGCGAAGAAGCCAACTTGAGAGCGGCCGCATACAGACATAAAGTCGCAAAATATTATAACGAAAAGGTCCGACCAAGAATTTTTAGTGTGGGAGACCTCGTTTTGAAACGAGTTTTTCCGATCCCGTCTCATATGAATCCCGCATGGGAAGGCCCATACGTCATCGAACGGAAGCTTGGAGAAGGAACTTTCAAGCTAGCGACCATTGATGGTGCGACACTCCCCCGAGCATGGAACAGCGAGCACTTGCGGCATTATTATACTTAGTCTATTTCTTTCATGTATTAGTTGCACTTATTTCCAGTACACTTTTATTTCTATTTCTTGGAAGTAGTAAGACAATTCAGCTTGCTCTCATTAATAAAGCCTTTAAGTCATTTTTTCGATGAATGACTAATGTTTCTGCATATGATAATCCTGTGACAGGCAAACGAAACCATATTATTCTGGCTGACGTACGAACGAGTATAAACGATTCCAAATCTCCAAGTCCCCGGAGTGTGGAATGAGTACTCTAAGTCCTCGGAGTGCAGACTCGAGTATAAACGATTCCAAATCTCCAAGTCCCCGGAGTGCGGACTGGAGTACTCTAAGTCCTCGGAGTGCGGACTCGAGTATAAATGATTCCAAATCTCGAAATCCCCGAGTGCGGACTGGAGTACTCTAAGTCCCCGGAGCGTGGACTCGAGTATAAACGATTCCAAATCTCCGAGTCCCCGGAGTACGAACTGGAGTACTCTAAGTCCTCGGATTGCGGACTCGAGTATAAACGATTCCAAATCTCCGAGTCCCCGGAGAGGGGAGTCTGTAACGACCGTGATTTTATTGCCGTCGTAATAAATATTTTTAAAATCTGTAACGAACGTGATTTTTAAATTACTGTCGAAGTGAATATTTTAAATAGGAATTTTTAAATCAAAATTTGTTGAAAATATAATGTGGTAAAGTCAGTAAACAAAATTGTAGACCTTTGTTACCTGCGTGTGCATTGCCTCTGAAATCATTTGCATGATATATAAACTTGCTCACGTTCTGGTAGTGGAGTTAATGCGTGAAAAGAAATATAGAACAAAGCGAACACTTTGACTATATCTCTTATTATTAAAATGCAAATGTCAGTAGCCATCTTGTATGCCGTGTAAAATATTTCAAAATATACTTTTGCATTAAATGCTATATGTACCTGAAAGATGGCCATCATCCATTGTATTGACTTATGCAGAGAATAACATTTTTTTTCCTCTGCAAACTTTTCTTCTTTTCATGCACAGCTTTGAGAAGTCATTAATGGCAGCAGCTCCAATATAGGAATCCCCTGTTCAAGCTGTATTCGAAACAAAGTAATGTGAGTAATGCTCACACCTCTAATTTATGTCATCCAGTCCCTGCCTTTGTTGCGAAACAGGGCTTTCTCTTGATTTTCGAATTCTCTTTTGTTATGATTTTCACATCTTTGCTTCCTGCTTTTGCACCACGACTTCACATTGTATTTTATCTTTGCATGCTAAAGTAAAAATTGGAGCTCTGTACTCCTGAAGTCTTAACATGCCTTATTAGTTTGGTTAACTTGCTTTGAACACCTGGATTTCATGTGTTGTAAATTGTGTGAAATGCTAATGGCCAGGTTATTTTATCAACAATTTATATATACAATGTTTTGCGTTGTATATAAACCTGGATATAATAAACTACTACATGTTGGGAAAGTTTTGTGAAATTATATGTATATTAAACCTGTGCGCAAAGTTAAAATGTAACGACCCGCATATTTAACGATTTTATATTTAAATGTTTTATTTAAATATAGCGTCGTTAGTCGGATTTTTGGTCCGAAATCTTACTTTTGCAAACAGCCAAATTAGGACTCGTAACCACCTCCATTGGTTCCAAAATGGAGTTTGCGATCTTTTTGGGTATAAGCTCTGATATGTTTGGAGTAAGTTGAATTTTGCAACTTTTTCTTGTAGGGTTTGGGTTTGGGTTCAGCCCACTAACTAACTAATTAACCCTTACTCAGTCCCTCTCTACTCACTTATTCATTTCATAAAACTTAAGCTAAAAACTGAAAATGGGGGAAGAGAATGGGAATTAGAAATTCCAAGCCCTAGTTTTCTTACAAACTTGAATTCTTGCTCCAAAAATCAAAGAGAAGCCATTGGTAAGCTTCTTCTTCATCTTCTCCAACTCTTCTCCTCTTCAATTTCAGAAAGTTTCCTAAACCTAACTTAGGAAATATGTTTTTTATTCTTAGATTGAAGCTTGTAGAGTTGAAGTGAAGAGTAGTTAGTCTCCTTCTTGTGTTTGAGCTTCTTCTTCTTTGTTTTGAGATAAAAGGTGAGTTTTGAACTCACATCTACTTCTCTTGATATTATTGATGTAAGGTGAGATTTTTATCTCTCATCTATGCTTATATCTATCTTTGATTGTTGGGTATGAATTCCTAACACTTGTTCATATGCACTTGCTTTTGGTTTGGATTGAATTGGTGAATACCCAAATTTTTAGTGTTTTGGGTTCAATTCTTTAAAGATCCTAACTTTGATGTTTGAACATGTTTTTGGTGGCGAATTGGAGAGCTAATGGAGCTGGGTTATCTATTTGCTAAGGCTCCTTAGGTCCATTGCTCGACCGATTGCGTTTTGGAAGAGTTTGTGCTTGGATGAAATAGGGCAGGAACTGCAGAAACTTGCAGTTCGGCCGACCGAACCCCCTGGGCCGGTCGACCGACCTGCTGCCCCGAGCATTTTTGGCCTCTGGATCAGGTCAACCGACCGACTTAGGAAGTCCGGTCGACCGACCTGCTCCTATTTTTCTGTTTTGCCTAATTTTTCTCATTTTGATTGGTTTTCTAAATTTTATCGATTCAAGTTAGTTTTTAGTGGTTGTTATTGCATCTTTTGGCTTTGATAACTTATTTTAACTTCATTCACGGGTTTATCAAAATAATCCCTTCAAATCGTATTAAAATCTTCCTTCTCCAATTCGTAAATTCTATTTAAAACGCACACACACAATTTCGCACTTCGAGCGGAGTGGAAGGAAGATTAAATGGTTAGGTAAAACACGGACCATGAATCCATGCGTTTATCTTTCTGATTAATCCCCAACCTATTCGATTGATTGTTTTGACCTTTGTGTCTGGTTTACCGATGAGACGAGGTAAACATTGTACTGCTTTGAGTGTGAAATTAACTAACGGATAGTAAACCGTTTAGTGCGAACGAGTGGTTATGGGACTCACGTTACCACTTTTCGGTTTCCTTTTTGAGAGTTATGACACATTCTGCCAGTTAGTGGTGTCCAGTACTGGGCCTCCGGACCTTCACCACTACGGTTTGTTGCCTCTTGGTGTGTTGCCTTTGGGTGTGTTGCCTTCGGGTTTGCACCTTCAGGTTTGTTGCCTTCGGGTATGTTGCCTTCGGGTTTGTACCTTTGGGTTTGTGCCTTCGGGTTTGTTGCCCTATTGTACCGCTTTCGGAGTTAGGTCTTTATGAGCCGCTCGACTGATATTTGGGTTTGGAGTCTTCGGGCTCATGGATCCTTGTTTATACAGTACTGGGCACGTGCAAATTTTATGATGTTTCATTGATATGTATATTCCCTAGGTATCGCCCTTCGGTGTTGGTCTTTTTGAGCCGCATGATGTATAGCGATTACCTTATGGAACTTGTGTTACCTTCATTGGTATTTGTTATTTGCCTTTATGGCTTGTTTTGGGATATTCCTATCCTTTGTTTCTCTGAGTTGCCGATGACGTGAGGCTTGTCTTATTATGATTCATCTTTTTGTTAGATGATTGTGTTATCTCTTTTAGAGATATTTGTTATACTTTGTGACCTTGCAGGTTATTGTTGTTCAGTTTATCTAATTGATTTGTTTAGCTTGACTAACCCGTGTATTTTATACTCGGGTCAGACCGAGGTGTTTCAGGTTAGGTGCTTTTGGACTTAACCTATTTTGCTTCCGCATGGACTATTCAGCTTGTTCCTTTTTGTTATAGCTTTTTGTGTAGTCCTTTTTGCTGTAACTCTGATATATGTATTATTTTGAATTCGTCTGTATATTGTGGTTTGCTATACCACTTGACGAGTATCAGTTTGTAAACTCTGTTATGTATCAATATATGTGTATATGATGATCTACTATTCTATGATGTTTATTACATTTGAGTTGTTACATTCTGTTCTGATAGATCCTCCAACCACCTATGGTTTTGTTTTATGTATTCATTGGGTATGTCGACCTGCTTGGTACGTCTATTGTCGATGTATTAAATAGATAGTTAAAGCAAGGCTATAGATGGTCGCTCCTAACCAGCCTTATTCTACTATTAGTTGACGGCATTACCCTGTAGTGTCCTTGGCTAATATGGGTATAGAGGTGGGGCGTCACAGCGTGGTATCAGAGCTGAGTTCAGAACAAAGTATGATAAACGCAGAATAGAAGCACATATTCCGATACATCAAAGTGTATAAGTGATACAAATCTTTGAACCATCGTGTCTCTCTATTCTTTCTACCATCAAGGTTAGATAGAATGTGGGAATACGTCTAGGAATGCATTTTGTTCCGTAGTATTCCACATTTGAATTGGTGACATCTACCTTGTGAATAATCTTGTTCTTATCTTACTTTCAGCGTATGGCTGGAAGAGGCAGGGGACGACATTCGGATGCTGGGCAATCCAGTGGCTCACATCCGAATGGCGTTTATATGTCTGCCGATCAGTTTTGGAGTTGTTTAGGAGCACTCAGCCTCCAGTTCCTCCTCGAGTATCTCCACCTCGCAAGTCTGCCTTTGCACGTCAGTGCAGTGATTTTTCTCATCTTGGGGGAAAGCCGTTTAAGGGCTCTGAGTCTGTTCTTGAAGTTCAAGCTTGGTTTCGCACGTGCGAGCGTATTTTCTCTCGCATGGATCTTTCTGACCATAATAAAGTTCTTGTAACTTCTAGCTTATTACAAGAGCGTGCCCTTGATTGGTATGAGCTTCTTGTAGCCGAAATTGATGAGTCTACTCTTTCTTGGACTCAGTTTCGGGGACGATTTGAACTCAAGTTCGTTCCTGAGTCCGAAAAAGTTTTATTGATCCGTCGCTTCCTTGAGTTGAAGCAAGGGAAATCTTCTGTTTCTGAGTATGTTGCATCATTCAAGGTTTATCTAAGTATGGTCTTGAATTCATTAGCACTTCTTATAAGAATAATCCGAAGTTTGTTTCTGGTCTTAATAAGTAACTTAAGAAGTCTTTGTTGCTCCAGCTTAAGCTTTCTTTTGAGGAGTTGGTTGATTCTGCGCTTCATCTCGAGACCGTCGAGAATGAGTGTGATAGTGATGTTGATGTTGAGGTTTCCAAGAACCCCAACAAGAGGCCGTTTCCATTTCAGAAGTCCAGGTCTTTTCCTTCTAAGAAGAAGAAGACTGGTAGTTCTAGCTCTCAGCCTCAGTCTTCTGAAACACCTTTCATTCGGAAGTGTTTCAATTGTGGTTCTCCTGATCATATGATTCGAGCTTGTTCCAAGCCTCTCTTCTGCCATTATTGCAAGAAGGAAGGTCACCATGTTTCCACTTGCCCTACTGTTCCGGCTGGTGCCAAGTCTAGCAAGCTTTATAATGCTAAGGCTTCTGAAGGTCCTCCTCAGCCCAAAGGTATATCTCCATCTATTTTGGAAGGTTCTATTTTATTTCATGATCATAGTATTCGAGTTCTTTTCGATACGGGTGCTTCACATTCTTTCATATCGAAGAAGCTCGTGATGATTTATCTTTGGATGTTTCTTGTTTGGTTACTTCTTTAAGGATTGTGAATCCTATTGGGGGATCCGCGACCCTTAGCATGCTTTGTGATGATGTTGAGATTGTTTTATGTGGCTTTTCTTTTCGTGTGAATCTACACGTTATATCTTGTCTGGGATTTGATATGATTTTGGGGATGGACTGGCTAGTGAGATATGATGCCAGGATTATTTGTTCGGAGAGAATTTTGTATCTTCGACATCCGGATTCGTCTACTCAGTTATCTCTTGTTCTTCGGGATGTGGATAATTCCGAAATGGCTTTTTATTCTCTTGATTCGCGAGATGATGATGATATATCTCGTATTCCTATTGCTTGTGACTTTTCTGATGTTTTAGAACCTGTTTCGGGTTTGCCACCCAAACGGGCAATTGAGTTCCGCATTGGTCTCATTCCAGGCGTGCAGCCAGTTAGTCGTCCTCCCACGAGGATGTCTACGAAGGAAAATGAGGAACTCAAGAGGCAGCTTTTAGAGCTTGAGTCCAAGCAGTTGATTCAGTCCAGTTTTCTCCGTGGGGATCCACGGTCGTCTTCGTGACGAAATCCGATGGAACTCTTAGGCTTTGCATTGACTATCGCAAGCTTAACGAGTTAACCATAAGGAATAGGTATCCATTGCTTAGGATCGATGATGTGTTCGATCTATTAAGTGGTGCTAAGGTCATTTCTCAGCTTGACCTTGCCACAAGTTTTCATCAGTTGCGAGTCGCGGAGGATAGCATACCGCTTACAGCTTTCCGCACTCGATATGGTTCTTTTGAGTGGCTCGTTATGCCGTTCGGTTTGACGAACGCTCCTGCTTTCTTTGTTGATCTCATGAATCGAGTATTCCGGGAATATCTCGATAAGTTCGTCCTTGTTTTCATTGATGATATCCTTATTTATTCTAAGTCTGAAGCTGAGCATGCTAATCACTTGAGAATTGTCTTGAGTACTCTCCGTCATCATCAGCTTAGAGCCAAATTCTCCAAATGCCACTTTTGGGAGAATAGGTTAAGTTCTTAGGCCATGTTGTATCTTCCGATGGCATTTCTGTCGATCCCTCAAAGATCGAAGCCATCCAGAATTGGAAGAGGCCTTAGAATGTTCATGAGATTCGTAGTTTCCTTGGATTGGTGGGTTATTACCGTCGGTTCATTAAGGATTTTTCCCGTGTTGTGCTTCCTCTTACCTGCCTTACTCGGAAAGGCATTCGTTTTATTTGGTCCGACAAGTGTGAAGCTTCCTTTCAGACATTAAAGGAACTTCTCACTAATGCTCCTATTTT
Source organism: Allium cepa (assembly GCA_030765085.1). Classification (NCBI taxonomy): domain Eukaryota; kingdom Viridiplantae; phylum Streptophyta; class Magnoliopsida; order Asparagales; family Amaryllidaceae; genus Allium; species Allium cepa. Next base: position 76,147,146 of record CM060946.1, on the reverse strand, counting down.
GGTGGTTCCCGAAGGGAATCATGATCTTGTTGTTTACACCGATGCTTGTGGTAATGGTCTCGGTGCTGTTCTTATGCAGAAGGATCAGGTAGTTGCTTATGCTTCTAGGCAACTGCGTCCGAATGAAGTTCGCTACGCCACTCATGATCTTGAGTTAGCCGCCATTGTCTTTGCCTTGAAGATTTGGCGACACTATTTATTGGGCAAGCGCTTCATTCTCTATACTGATCATAAATCCTTGAAGTATTTGTTCACTCAGAAGGAACTCAATATAAGACAACAGCGTTGGCTCGAGTTTCTTGCTTCATATGACTTTGATATCCAGTATACCCCTGGTAAGGGTAATCGTGTTGCTGATGCGCTTAGTCGCAAACATTCGGCTGTTATTTCTATGATGCTTGCCGAATGGGATATTCTTGAGACTCTATCTTTTTGTGAAATTCGTGATCGAGGTCCATCTTCTGATTCTCCTATTCTATTATTTATTTTGGGAGCTCGACCCATTATGGATCGTATTGCCGATGCTCAGCGGCGTGATCCTGATTTTTTGTATCTTATTCAGCTTTGTGAATCTGGATCCTGTGATGAGGCGTTGCGGGATTTCAGCATTGATTCTCATGGGTGTCTTCATAAGAAGAACCATCTTTTTGTGCCTTTTGATTTTGCACTTAGGCATGACATTCTTGATGACTGTCACCGTTCTAAGTATACCATTCATCCTGGTAGTAGTAAGATGTATGCAGATATGCATCGTCTTTATTATTGGGAAGGCATGAAGCGCGATGTGGCGAGTTATGTGAGTAATTGCATAACTTGTCAGCGTATTAAGGCCGAACATCAGCGTCCTTCGGGTCTTCTTCAGCCTCTAGAGATTCCAATGTGGAAATGGGATCAGATTTCTATGGATTTCATTGATGGCCTACCTCGTTCGAGATCAGGCCATTATAGCATCTGGGTTATTGTTGATCGCCTCACTAAGTCTGCTCATTTTGTTCCTATTAAGTCTAATAGGACTGCTTCACATTTGGCTAAGTTGTATGTCAAGGAAATCATGAGACTTCACGGTGTTCCTAGTTCTATTGTGAGTGATCGTGATCCCTTATTCACGAGTCATTTTTGGAAGAGTCTTCAGCAAGCTTTGGGAATAAAGCTTAATTTTAGTACAGCTTATCATCCGCAGTCTGATGGACAGACTGAACGGATGAATCGTATCTTGAAAGATCTTCTCCGTATTTGTATTTTTGATTTCGGCGGTAGTTGGGAGGATCATCTACCTCTTGTAGAGTTCTCCTACAACAATAGTTTTCAATCTTGTATCGGTATGGCTCCTTTCGAAGCCTTATATGGAAGGCAATGTCGATCACCTTCTTGTTGGTTGAAATCTAGAGAGAAGCTTATTCTTGGTCCAGATTTTGTTCGTGATTCTTCCGAGAAGATTGATCTTATTCGGTTGAGAATGAAAGAGGCACAAAGCCGTCAGAAATCGTACGCGGACAACCGTAGGAAGCCTCTCGAATTCTCGATTGGTGATCTTGTCATTATTCGTGTTTCTTCTTTGAAAGGAGTTATGCGTTTCAGTATGACTGGAAAATTGGCTCCTTGCTTTATAGGACCATTTTCTATTACTGAATGTATTGGCCCTATGGCTTATAGAGTTTCACTTCCAGCTCATTTATCTGGCATTCATGACGTGTTTCACGTCTCTCAACTTCGGAAGTGTCTTCGGGGGTCGGATTCTGTTATTGATTCTACTGATTTGCTAGAGCTTGAGATATCACCGGACTTATCTATTGTACAACAACCTATTCGCGTATTTGACACAGAGGTGCGACACCTTCGGAACAAGGACGTGCCGCTCGTTAAAGTTCAATGGTCCGCTAGTCCCAATGACTGTACTTGGGAAACCAGAGAGTATATCGAGCGATCTAATCCGGGTTTTCTATCCTTGCTTGGCAACGGTGAGTTTATCTTTTCATCAAGCTTATTTCCTTTTCTTTTGAATGTTGTATGTATGTAGTTGTTACAAATATCGTCTCTAGGAATTGCGGGGACGCAATTTTGTAAGGAGGTGAGATCTGTAACAACCCGCATATTTAACGATTTTATATTTAAATGTTTTATTTAAATATAGTGTCGTTAGTCGGATTTTTGGTCCGAAATGTTGCTTTTTACAAACGGCCAAATTAGGACTCGAAACCACCTCCATTGGTTCTAAAATGGCGTTTGTGATCTTTTTGAGTATAAGCTTTGATATGTTTGGAGTAAGTTGAATTTTGCAACTTTTTCTAGTGGGGTTTGGGTTTGGGTTCAGCCCACTAACTAACTAATTAACCCAAACTCAGTCCCTCTCCTCTCCACTCACTTATTCATTTCATAAAACTTAAGCTAAAAACTGAAAATGGGGGAAGAGAATGGGAATTAGAAATTCCAAGCCCTAGTTTTCTTGCAAACTTGAATTCTTGCTCCAAAAATCAAAGAGAAGCCATTGGTAAGCTTCTTCTCACCTTCTCCAACTCTTCTCCTCTTCAATTTCAGAAAGTTTCCTAAACCTAACTTAGGAAATATGTGTTTTATTCTTAGATTGAAGCTTGTAGAGTTGAAGTGAAGAGTAGTTAGTCTCCTTCTTGTGTTTGAGCTTCTTCTTCTTTGTTTTGAGATAAAAGGTGAGTTTTGAACTCACATCTACTTCTCTTGATATTATTGATGTAAGGTGAGATTTTTTATCTCTTATCTATGCTTATATCTATCTTTGATTGTTGGGTATGAATTCCTAACACTTGTTCATATGCACTTGCTTTTGGTTTGGATTGAATTGGTGAATACCCAAATTTTTAGTGTTTTGGGTTCAATTCTTTAAAGATCCTAACTTTGATGTTTGAACATGTTTTTGGTGGCAATCGGAGAGCAAATGGAGCTGGGGTATCTATTGGCTAAGGCTCCTTAGGTCCATTGCTCGATCGGTTGCGTTTTGGAAGAGTTTGTGCTTGGATGAAATAGGGCAGGAACTGCAGAAACTTGCAGTTCGGTCGACCGAACCCCCTGGGCCGGTCGACCAACCTGCTACCCCAAGCATTTTTAGCCTCTGGATCAGGTCAACCGACCGACTCAGGAAGTCCGGTTGACCGACCTGCTCCTATTTTTCTGTTTTGCCTAATTTTGCTCATTTTGATTGGTTTTCCAAATTTTATCGATTCAAGTTGGTTTTTAGTGGTTGTTATTGCATCTTTTAGCTTTGATAACTTATTTTAACTTCATTCACGGGTTTATCAAAATAATCCCTTCAAATCGTATTAAAAGCTTCCTTCTCCAATTCGTAAATTCTATTTAAAACACACACACACAATTTCGCACTTCGAGCGGAGTGGAAGGAAGATTAAATGGTTAGGTAAAACACGGACCATGAATCCATGCGTTTATCTTTCCGATTAATCCCCGACCTATTCGATTGATTGTTTTGACCTTTGTGTCTGGTTTACCGATGAGACGAGGTAAACTTTGTACTGCTTTGAGTGTGAAATTAACTAATGGATAGTAAACCGTTTAGTGCGAACGAGTGGTTATGGGACTCACGTTACCACTTTTCGGATTCCTTTTTGAGAGTTATGACACATTCCGCCAGTTAGTGGTGTCCAGTACTGGACCTCCGGACCTTCACCACCATGGTTCGTTGCCTTCGGGTGTGTTGCCATCGGGTTTGCACCTTCAGGTTTGTTGCCTTCGGGTATGTTGCCTTCGAGTATGTTGCCTTCGGGTTTGTACCTTCGGGTTTGTGCCTTCGGGTTTGTTGCCCTATTGTATCGCTTTCGGAGTTAGGTCTTTATGAGCCGCTCGAGTGATATTTGGGTTTGGAGTCTTCGGGCTCATGGATCCTTGTTTATATAGTACTGAGCACGTGCAAATTTTATGATGTTTCATTGATATGTATATTCCCTAGGTATCGCCCTTCGGTGTTGGTCCTTTTGAGCCGCATAATGTATAGCGATTACCTTGTGGAACTTGTGTTACCTTCATTGGTATTTGTTATTTGCCTTTATGGCTTGTTTTGGGATATTCCTATCCTTTGTTTCTCTGAGTTGCCGATGATATGAGGCTTGTCTTATTATGATTCATCTTTTTGTTAGATGATTGTGTTATCTCTTTTAGAGATATTTGTTATACTTTGTGACCTTGCAGGTTATTGTTGTTCAGTTTATCTAACTGATTTGTTTAGCTAGACTAACTCGTGTAATTTATACTCGGGTTAGACCGAGATGTTTCAGGTTAGGTGCTTTTGGACTTAACCTATTTTGCTTCCGCATAGACTATTCAGCTTGTTCCTTTTTGTTATAGCTTTTAGTGTAGTCCTCTTTGCTGTAACTCTGATATATGTATTATTTTGAATTCGTCTGTATATTGTGGTTTGCTATACCACTTGACAAGTATCAGTTTGTAAACTCTGTTATGTATCAATATATGTGTATATGATGATCTACTTTTCTGTGATGTTTATTACATTTGAGTTGTTGCATTCTGTTCTGATAGATCCTCCAATCACCTATGGTTTTGTTTTAAGTATTCATTGGGTATGTCGACCTGCTTGGTACGTCTATTGTCGATGTATTAAATAGATAGTTAAAGCAAGGCTATAGATGGTCGCTCCTAACCAGCCTTATTCTCCGTGTTAGTTGACGGCATTACCCTGTAGTGTCCTTGGCTAATGTGGGTATAGAGGTGGGGCGTCACATAAAACATAGCCAAGTCACTTCCAATCACGCATATCAGATACGCGTGTAAACAATGCATATAGTTATTCAATGCATATAGTTGTACAATGCATATAGTTATTCAATGCATATCAGATACGTGAGTTATTAAATAAAGATGTTACCAGAGATTCTATGCATATGTGCGGTCCTTGATTCATGCCTAAACATTATTTTATGAGTCAGTGTTGTTTAAAACGTGTGCATGCACGTATCTGTTTCAATGTATTGTGTATACCTTTGCTTGAGCAACATTTCATGAACAAGCTTTTGCGTTCTATGCCCAGGCTCATTTTCAGGTATTAAACACTTGCATGGAAAAAATTATAGAGAGGCCCGGTCACATTTTGCTTTACACGTGTAGTGAAGTATTGGATGTGTTGCTACAGTTAGGATGTATTGACAATATTCAATATATTTTTGAACGTGTGAGAATAGAGTGGGACCAGAATGCGCGTGAGTTCAACATATATGTGAGTTCAATATTTTGAATATGTTAATGCCAATTATCAACATTTTCCAATCTCAATAAATACATGAGTTCAATTGATTCCCGCGAAATAGTATTGGTTTTGATGAAGAATTGGCTATCGTTATTTTTATAACGAATTTTACACCGGTAAAATATTTGGATGCTAATTATTTTGATGAAATTTTGACGTATATATATTGCGGTCATTTTGACTTTAGTAACCGTCAATTTTAAAGTGAATTCTCAAGCGGTTATTCCGCGACACTGATTTGGTATCCGTTTTTACGGTGTTTTGTGTAGTGCAATTTCCTCGTCGAAATTGCTATAGTTGTTACTATTTTAATCACGTGTTTTAAAAAACGTTTTAAATTGAAATTGTTTCCAAAAATTTTACAGTTTGCGCTTTCAAAAGAATGAGGAAGCGATTTAAACGCTACAGCAAAATTGAGGACTATGAACCCTTACTTTTACTGATTCGCTTTATTCCGGACTTGTCAGTTTGAGAACGCGAAATGTATTTTTATAAAATACACAATTTTGCACTTTCAAGGAAACGATGAAGAGATTTAAACGATTTAGCAAAAGTGCGGAGTATGGAACCACACTTTTACTATTTCGGTTAACTCCGGACTCGTTAATTGAAATATTTGTTGTTTGATGATTTTTATGATTTTGTGTGCTTTCGAGCCACTATGTTGGACCTTTGGGTCATATGTTGGACCTTCGGGTCAAATACCAGTACTAGACCTTCGGGTCATATGTTGGACCTTCGGGTCATATGTTGGACCTTCGGGTCATATGTTGGACGCCAAAATTATGTTGACAGTACTTGGTAGGCTTCGGCCATATGTTGATGCACGTGCGGCGTAGCTAAAACTCGCCATTTGTTGGGATCGATCCACTTTTATGTTGATTTTTCTAGTTATCTATTTTTGATTTCTAGATTTTGTGAATTGCTGTTTTGAATTCAATTATGAATTTGAAAGGTGATTTTGATGGAGTTTGATGTGATTTCTTCATTTGACTATGTTGATTTCTTATGTTGAATAGTCTCATTAGAGATTATTATTATTTTGATTGATGTTGTTTATGATGCACTCACATTTAAGTATAAATTAGATTGATCCATTTATTATTTTCTTTTAAATAATACTCGGGTCAGACCGAGTTATTTCAGGATAGTCGCTATCTCTGATTCTGTAGCATCTTTAGCTTTTGGGATTCGCATCTTCTTTTTTCTAGCCTTCGAGGAGTACTTTTGGATATTTGATTCTCGTCTTATGTATGTTGATGTATATGTATATGTACATTTGGTTATTGTGAACTATCTATTGTTGTAGCATGTATTCCAGACTTGTCTTCCGCTATATATCTGATATTTCTGTTCTACTGCGATTATATTATCAGTGTTATTGATATTATGAGTTGTTCTGGATTTTTCATTAGCCACTGTAGTTTCGTTTTAGATTTGAATTGAATTTATATCTTTGGGAGTAATTTTCACAACTCCTATCAATGTAATCAATACTCGTCTAAGGCATAACTTACGGATGGTCGCTTCTAACAAGCCTTGTTCTTCGCAATAGCAGACGTTATTCCTTATAATAACCTTTGTTATTGTAAGCATAGAGGTGTGGCATCACAGCTTGGTATCAGAGCTGAAATTCAGAACAAATTATAATACACACAGAACAGAAACATAATGGAACATGTGTTACAACTATTCGGGAGTTTATTCGTGCCTTTCTAATATATTCTTTTCACTTTAACATGTGGAGTACGTCTAGGAATAAATTATATATTCGATAGTATTCCATTTGTTAAACTTCTTATCATTGTGTATTGTTTTAACTGATCTTTACCTTCTCTTGTCTCTCAGCCTATGGCTGGAAGAGGTAGAGGGAAGCGTTCTTCTGTAGGCCCGTCTGGTGGTTCTCATCCGGATGGTGTCTATATGTCAGCTGATCAGTTTATGGAGCAATTTCAGGGTACTCAGCCTCCTGTTGCTACTCTCGCAGCTCCTTCTCAGAAGTCTGCCTTCGCTCGCATGTGTAGTGACTATTCCCACCTTGGAGGCCAACCTTTCAAGGGATCGAAAAGTGTTATGGAGGTTCAGACTTGGTTGCGCACTTGTGAGCGCATATTTTCTTGGATGGATCTTTCAGATCATCATCGCGTTCTCGTGGCATCTAGTATGTTGCAAGAGCATGCGCTTGATTGGTATGAGCTTTTTATTTCGAAAGTTGATGAGTCCACTCTCTCATGGATTCGGTTTAAGGAACGATTCGAACTTAAGTTCGTTCCTGAATAGAAAAAAGCTAATCGTAGTTTCCTTGAGTTGAAGCAAGGAAAGTCCTCTGTTTTCGATTATGTTGCATCTTTCGAGGCCTTGTCCAAGTACGGAGTTGAGTTCATTAACACTCCGCGTAAAAAGAATCTTCGTTTTGTTGATGGTTTGAAGAAGTATTTGAAGAAGGTTCTTTTGCTTCAGCTTAAGCTCTCTTTTGAGGAGCTTGTTGATTCGGCTCTTTGTCTTGAATCTGTTGAGAAGGAACGTGATAATGGTGATGATGTTGAGGTTTCTAAGAACCCCAACAAGAAGAGGTTTCCTTATCGTAAGCCAAATTCTAATCGGAAGAAGAAGAAGCAGGCTACCTCTAGTTCTCAGCCTAGTAGTGCACCTTCTATTCAGAGGGCGTGCTATAATTGTGGTTCTTTGGATCATCTTCTTCGCAATTGTACTAAGCCTCACATTTTTCGTTATTGCAAGAAAGAAGGTCATTGGGTTTTTTATTGTCCTATTGCTCCTAAGGGTTTCAAACCGGGGAAGCTTAATGTTGTTAAAGCTTCGGAGCCCAAAGGTATTACTTCTTCTACTTTGGAAGGTTTTATTTTATTTCATGGTCGTTCTATTAGAGTTCTTTTCGATACGGGTGCATCGCATTCATTCGTGTCGAAGGAGCTTGTTGATGTTATTCATTTGGATGTTATTACTCTTTGCGACCTTTTGAGGATCGTAAATCCTATTGGTGGATCCGCTACTCTTGGCTTGTTGTGTGTTGATGTTGAGATTATTCTTTGTGGTTTCTCCTTTCATGTGAATCTGCATGTTATGGATCATCTTGATTTTGATATGATATTGGGTATGGATTGGCTCGTTCGTTATGAATTTCAAATTTTATGTCCCAAAAGAACTTTATATCTCAAGCATCCCGATGCTAGCGAACAATTATCTATTATATTTCGAAGCATGGATCATACTTCGAATGCTTTTATATCTTCCCTCGAATCTGAGGATGACATAGATAATATTCCTGTTGTTTGTGATTTTTCTGATGTTTTTGAGACTATTTCTAGATTGTCGCCGAAAAGGGTAATAGAGTTCTGTATAGATCTTATCTCCGGTGCACATCCTGTCAGTCGTCCTCCTACGAGGATGTCTGCTAAGGAAAATGAGGAACTCAAGCAACAATTATCTGAGTTGGAAGCCAAGCATTTTATTCGTTCTAGCTCGTCTTCTTGGGGCGCCGCCGTTGTCTTCGTTAAGAAGCCAGATGGTACTCTTAGGCTTTGCATTGATTATCGCAAGCTTAACGAGCTTACTATCAAGAATAGGTATCCATTACCTAGGATCGATGACATGTTCGATCAACTAAGTGGCACTAAACTCTTCTCCCAACTCGATCTTGCTACCGGTTTTCATCAGTTACGAGTGGCGGAAGATAGCATTCCTCTTACTGCATTCCGTACTTGTTATGGTTCTTACGAATGGCTTGTTATGCCGTTCGGTTTGACGAACGCTCCGGCGTATTTTGTTGATCTTATGAATCAGATATTCCAGGAATATCTCGATAAGTTCGTCTTGGTTTTCATTGATGATATTCTAATTTATTCCAAATCTAAAGCCGATCATATTCAGCATTTGGAGATTTTTTTTGAGCACTCTTCGTCAGCATCATCTTTATGCCAAATTCTCCAAGTGTCCCTTCTGGGAGAATAGGGTGAAATTTCTCGGTCACATCGTTGCTTCCGATGGTATTTCTGTCGATCCTTCCAAGATCAAATCTATTCAGAATTGGAAGAGGCCCGAGACCGTTACTGAGATCCGTAGTTTTCTTGGATTGGCGGGTTATTATCGTCGGTTTATTAAGGACTTTTTTCGTATTTCTTTACCGCTTACCACTCTTACAAGAAAAGCTGTTCCTTTTGTTTGGTCGGATAAGTGTGAGAATTCTTTCTTGAAGTTAAAAGATCTTCTTACTCACGCTCCTTTCTTAGTGGTTCCAGAAGGAAATCGTGATCTTGTTGTTTATACCGATGCCAGTGGTTTTGGGCTCGGTGCTGTTCTTATGCAAAAGGATAGAGTAGTTGCCTATGCTTCTAGACAACTAAAGCCTAACGAGATTCGTTATGCTTCCCATGATTTGGAGTTAGCCGCCATAGTCTTTGCTCTAAAGATTTGGAGACATTATTTATTGGGCGAGTGTTTTATTCTCTTCACTGATCACAAATCTCTGAAGTATTTATTTACTCAGAAAGAGCTTAATATGAGGCAACGGTGTTGGCTCGAATTTCTTGCTTCATATGATTTCGATATTCAGTATACCCCTGGTAAGGGTAATCGAGTTGCTGATGCGCTTAGTCGCAAGCAGAAGGCTGTTGTTTCCATGATGCTAGCAGAGTGGAATATTTTGGAAACTTTATCTCTTTGTGATATTAGAAATCGTCCTTCAGTTTCTGATTCTCCCGTGCTTTTATTTAGCATGGAAGCGCGTCCTAATTTGTTGGATCGTATTGTCGATGCCCAGAAATAGGATCCACATATTGCTTTTCTTATTCAGGGTTGTGAATTGGAATCCCGAAGTGATGATCTTAAGGATTTCGATATTGATATTCATGGTTGTATTCGGAAGAAGGGTAGATTGATCGTGCCTGATATTTCTAGTCTTAGAAATGACATTCTTGAGGACAGCCATCGTTCTAAGTATACCATCCATCTGGGTAGTAGTAAGATGTATGCTGATATGAAATGCTTATACTATTGGAAGGGTATGAAGCATGATATTGCAAGTTATGTAAGTTGTTGCATGACTTGTCAACTTGTTAAAGAATAACACCAGCGTCCAAGTGGTCTTTTGCAGCCCCTTGAGATTCCATTACGGAAATGGGATCATATTTCCATGGACTTCATTGATGGTCTACCTCGTTCGAGGTTGGACCATACTAGTATTTGGGTGATTGTTGACAGATTGACTAAATCAGCCCATTTTATTCCTATCAAGTCCAATCAGACTGCTCCATTGTTGGCTAAGTTGTTTATTAAAGAAGTCGTTCGACTTCATGAAGTGCCTAGTTCTATTGTTAGTGACAGAGATCCGCTTTTCACTAGTGGTTTCTGGCAGAGCCTTCAGAAAGATTTGGGCACTAAGCTCGATCTCAGTATAGCTTATCATCCACAGTTTGATGGTCGGACTGAAAGGGTGAATCAGGTTTTAGAGGATCTCCTTCGAGCTTGCATTCTGGATTTTGGTGGTAGTTGGGAAGACCACGTTGGGAAGACCACTTACCCCTTGTTGAATTTTCTTATAACAACAGTTTTCAATCCAGTATCGGTATGGCTCCATTCGAAGCTCTTTACGGAAGGTCGTGTCGATCACCATCTTGTTTGTTGGAGTCGGGGGAAAAGTTAGTTCCCGGCCACGATTATGTTCGTGATTCTTCTGAGAGGACTGATATTATCAGGCAGAGAATGAAGGAGGCTCAAAATAGGCAGAAATCTTATGCCGATCACCGTAGGAAGCCTTTGGAATTTTCTGTTAGCGATCTTGTATTTGTTCGTGTTTCCCCGATGAAGGGTGTGGTGCGTTTTAGTAGCTCCGGGAAATTGGCTCCACGTTATATTGGACCGTTTCCTATTACGGAACGTATTGGCCCTGTTGCTTATCGTGTATCGCTACCTGTTCAGTTTTCGGGAATTCACGACGTATTTCATATATCTCAGCTTCTTCGATGTCTTCGAGATTCGGATATTATTATTGATCCTCCTATGTTGCAAGACCTTGATATCTCACCTGACTTGTCTATTGTGAAAAATCCTATTCGTGTGCTAGCTACGGAGGTGAAACGCCTTTGGAACAAAGAAGTTTTGCTCGTGAAGATTCAATGGTCCGCAAACCCCAAGGATTGCACTTGGGAAACCAGAGAATTCATCGAGCGTTCTTATCCCGGTTTTCTCTCCTCTTCGGGTGGGGGTGAGCATTCTTATTCATCTTTTCTATTTAAATCTTTGTTGGGATGAATTATTTAAGTTATTGACTGCTTCTAGTATGAAAATTGTCGGGACACAATTTTTATAAGGAGGGGAGTCTGTAACGACCGTGATTTTATTACCGTCGTAATAAATATTTTTAAAATCTGTAACGAACGTGATTTTTAAATTACCGTCGAAGTGAATATTTTAAATAGGAATTTTTAAATCGAAATTTGTTGAAAATGTAATGTGGTAAAGTCAGTAAACAAAATTGTAGATCTTTGTTACTTGCGTGTGCATTGCCCCTGAAATCATTTGCATGATATATAAACTTGCTCACGTTCTGGTAGTGGAGTTAATGCGTGAAAATAAATATAAAACAAAGTGAACACTTTGACTATATCTCTTATTATCAAAAAATGCAAATGTCAGTAGCCATCTTGTATGCGTGTAAAATATTTCAAAATACACTTTTGCATTAAATGCTATGTGTACCTGAAAGATGGCCATCATCCATTGTATTGACTTATGCAGAGAATAACATTTTTTTTCCACTGCAAACTTTCTTCTCTTCAAGCACAGCTCTGAGAAGTCATTAATGGCAGCAGCTCCAATGTAGGAATCCCCTGTTCAAGCTGTATTCGAAACAAAGTAATGTGAGTAATGCTCACACCTCTAATTTATGTCATCCAGTCCCTTCCTTTGTTGCGAAACAGGGCTTTCTCTTGATTTTCGAATTCTCTTTTGTTATGATTTTCACATCTTTGCTTCCTGCTTTTGCACCACAACTTCACACTGTATTTTATCTTTGCATGCTAAAGTAAAAATTGGAGCTCTGTACTCCTGAAGTCTTTGCATGCCTTATTAGTTTGGTTAACTTGCTTTGAACACCTGGATTTCATGTGTTGTAAATTGCGTGAAATGATAATGGCCAGGTTATTTTATCAACAATTTATATATACACAATGTTTTGCGTTGTGTATAAACCTGGTTATAATAAACTAGTACATGTTGGGAAAGTTTTGTGAAATTATATGCATATTAAAACCTGTGCGCAAAGTTAAAACATAACCAAGTCACCTCCAAGCACGCATATCAGATACGCGTGTAAACAATGCATATAGTTATTCAATGCATATAGTTGTACAATGCATATGGTTATTTAATGCATATCAGATACGTGAGTTATTCAATAAAGAAGTTACGAGAGATTCAACTCATATGTGCGGTCCTTGATGCATGCCTAAACATTATTTTATGAGTCAGTGTTGTTTAAATAGTGTGCATGCACGTATCTGTTTCAATGTATCGTGTATACCTTTGCTTGAGCAACATTTCATGAACAACCTTTTGCATTCTATGCCCAGGCTAATTTTCAGGTATTAAACACTTGCATGGAAAAAATTATAAAGAGGTCTGGTCACATTTTTCTTTACACGTGTAGTGAAGTATTGGATGTGTTGCTACAGTTAGGATGTATTGACAATATTCAATATATTTTTGAACGTGTGAGAATAGAGTGAGACCAGAATGCGCGTGAGTTCACATATATGTGAGTTCAATATTTTGAATATGTTAATGCCAATTATCAACATTTTCCAATCTCAATATATACATGAGTTCAATTGATTCCCGTGAAACAGTATTGGTTTTGATGAAGAATTGGCTATCGTTATTTTTGTAACGAATTTTACACCGGTAAAATATTTGGATGCTAATTATTTTGATGAAATTTTGACGTATATATATTGCCTTTTGGGATTCGCATCTTCTTTTGTCTAGCCTTCGAGGAGTACTTTTGGATATTTGATTCTCGTCTTATGTAAGTTGATGTATATGTATATGTACATTTGGTTATTGTGAACTATCTATTGTTGTAGCATGTATTCCAGACTTGTCTTCCGCTATATATCTAATATTTCAGTTCTGCTGCGATTATATTATCGGTGTTGTTGATATTATGAGTTGTTCTAGATTTTTCTTTAGCCACTGTAGTTTCGTGTTAGATTTGAATGAATTTATATCTTTGGGAGTAATTTTCACAACTCATATCGATGTAATCAATACTCGTCTAAGGCATAACTTACGGATGGTCGCTTCTAACAAGCCTTATTTTTCACAATAGCAGACGTTATTCCTTATAATAACCGTTGTTATTGTGAGCATAGAGGTGGGGCATCACAGGACTAGAGTACTCTATGTCCCCGGAGTGCGGACTCGAGTATAAATGATTCCAAATCTCCAAGTCCCCGGAGTGCAGACTGGAGTACTCTAAGTCCCCGGAGCGCGGACTCGAGTATAAACGATTCCAAATCTCTAAGTCCCCGAAGTGCGGACTGGAGTACTCTAACTCCCCGGAGCGTGGACGCGAGTATAAACGATTCCAAATCTCCAAGTCCCCGGAGTGCGGACTGGAGTAGTCTAAGTCCCCGAAGTGCGAACTCGAGTATAAACGATTCCAAATCTCCAAGTCCCCGGAGTGCGGACAGGAGTACTTTAAGTCCCCGGTGCGCGGACTCGATTATAAACGATTCCAAATCTCCAAGTCCTCGGAGTGCGGACTGAAGTACTCTAAGTCCCCGGAGTGCGGACTCGAGTATAAACGATTCCAAATCTCCAAGTACCCGGAGTGCGGACTGGAGTACTCTAAGTCCCCGGAGTGCGGACTCCAGTATAAACGATTCCAAATCTCCAAGTCCCCGGAATGCGGACTCGAGAATAAACGATTCCAAATCTCCAAATCCCCAAAGTGTGGACTGGAGTACTCTAAGTCCCCGGAGCGCGGACTCGAGTATAAACGATTCCCAATCTCCTAGTCCCCGGAGTGCGGACTGGAGTACTCTAAGTCCCCGGAGCGCAGACTCGAGTATAAACGATTCCAAATCTCCAAGTCCCCAGAGTGCGGACTGGAGTACTCTAAGTCCCCGAAGTGCGGACTCGAGTATAAACGATTCCAAATCTCCGAGTCCCCGGGGTGCGGACTGGATTACTCTAAGTCTCCGGAGTGCGGACTCGAGTATAAACAATTCCAAATCTCCAAGTCCCTGAAGTATGGACTGGAGTACTCTAAGTCCCTGGAGCGTGGACTGGAGTACTCTAAGTCCCCGGAGCGCGGACTCGAGTATAAACGATTCAAAATCTCCAAGTCCCCAAAGTGCGGAACGGAGTACTCTGAGTCCCCAGAGTGCGGACTAGAGTATAAACGACTTAAATCCCCAAGTTCCCAGAGCGTGGACTGGAGTGCTCTAAATCCTCGATGTGCGTACTGGAAAATATTTTAAGTACTTGGAGTGTGGAAGAAAAAGCAGATAGCTCTCAAAGAATTTTCGAGCTATATGAAGGTGAACCGAGAGGTCTATTATATTCACAACAGCTTGGATTTAAATCACAATCACAGAGAAAATTGAACGATAAGAGCCATGGAAAGGCAGAGAAACTAAGTTTTATTCATCGAAGATAAGTTTCCATTACAACTCCTTTGAAGCTCGGAATCAAAAGTTTATTTACACAAACTAAGAAAACAAAAGTACTTTCCTAATCTAAACCGACTCTCGTTGAACGAGAGTAATGATTACTTCTTGTGCTTCTTCGCCTTCTTCACCTCTATTTTCTTCTCAAACGACTCATCTCCTCCGTGTTTGCCCTTGGTACCCTTCTTTGATGGAGGAGTGACAGCCGAAGAAGTATGAGGGACATCCATGGGTTTAGACCTGCCAGGGAGAATGATCTTCAACGGCTTATTCAAAGGATCGTCGGGGTCCACGGTTTGAGGCTCGACCTTAATCTTGGTCGTTTCTCTCTTCTCCTTCTCCAGTCGCTCCTTCATACTCAGCTCAGATGTGCGTTCGGAGGCGCCTGTGATCTCAACTTCGTAACTCCCCTCGATGGGAGAAGAAGTCTCAGATTTGTCTTCATCTAGCGCCCCAATCACTTGAGCATCTGGCCCGGGAGCTTCTCCTACCTGACTGGCCTCACCTATCTTTTCCTCCACCTCCTTGGCGACATCGCTCCTCGGAGTGGGCCCAAGATCAGAACAACCTGCGCGAAAGCATGAAAAACAAGCATTAGAATACAATAGTCCGTCCTTAAGAATGATGACATTTGAAATCTTAAAGTGAAGAGTTATCTACGGGGTTCCGGCGGGCTCTCAGCCGTCAAGGGGGTCTCACCCTCCGGAATGGAAGATAGAATATGGACGCCAAGGCCGAGGTCCTCCGGGTTGTAACCAATATGCTGCTCAAATGGATCGAGTACCAGCCGATCGGCCGATCGAGTAGGCGCATGAGCTGGAGGCATGGCCCCGGATGGACCAGTAATAACTTCTTTCCCTTTCTTTGAGGGGGAACCTTTGCCATATATAGTTTTAGCTGCAGACAAGTCCAAAGACTCGTTTCCCTTGAGGAATTCTTTTATCAAGGCCCCCTCGTCAATATCTTCGGTATCGTACTCGGCCTTTCTGATTTCGATTAAAGTCTCCCATGCCTCGGCCAGAGATTCAAGATAACCCTCGCCCAAGAAAGTCAAGTCTCGATGCATGAGAACGCGGGCGTTGAATTCAGCGATTAGCGGGTCAAACATATTTATGACCTCCTCCCTGCCTTCTTCGCTAGCCGCCTCAAGACGCGAATCGATATCGATGGATGCTATCCTCTTGCCCTCTTTATGAGCCTCACTCTTTAACGCCTCAACCCTGGAAAGCTCGCCCTCAAGTTTTTCTTCTAAGAGTCGAGTGGCCACAATCTCATCACAGTATCGTTGTGACTCTTCTAGGGCAGCCATTTTCTCTTCCTTCTCCTTGCGAAGCTGCTCCTCAAGTTCATTGACTCGTAGGCTGAGTGCATCCCTCTCCTTTTGAACTAAGTCCTTCTCTAGAGCCAAAGCCCCACATCGTTGAACCGCCTCGTCGAGTTCTTTCTTATGATCCGATTCCAGACGAGTGATGGCCTCAGCAGTGTCCTTGGCGCTCTGATGGGCGACCTCAAGTTTAGATTTATAAGTTGCAATCTCATCGTCTTGGGCTTTAATGATATCTTTGTCATGGATGGCCTCGAGCTTCAGACGGTCAATTTCATGCTGGCGCTCCACGGAGACTTCAGAAAGTTTTTCAGCCAAATGAACAAACGCGTCGTGTTGAACATAGACGTCGTTTGTACAGGCGATGGCGCTCTGCTTGACATGTCCGGGGATAGGATGAATCGCCGGGAGGAATTTAGGCCGTCGAAGCAGATTTTCGAAAATTTACTTTAAGCTCGACAAGCCTCTCTGATACTGATGGGTCTGTTACGGGAGCAGGAGGAGAAGGCTTTGAAAGTTCGCCTCTCCTGTGAGAATCTCGGGACTGCCGAGTGGAAGAGGAATCAGAGTGTTGGTCCCAAGGAGCATCAGATTGCAACCTCTTATGGTCACGCTTGTCTTTACTTTGCTCTGGGTGAGAAGTGGTGTCCTGGTGGTATTTCGGCCGATAGTAAGTTTTCCTCTGAGATGACGAGTCCTGGGAATGATAGTCTTTATCGCCGTCACCATCTCTATCTCGACGTCTCCCAGGACCCGAGTCCCGTCCGGACTGATAAAAAATAGACGAACCACGAAGACGATCGAATCCATGTGAGCACCCCATGTCACATGTACAGAATTCAAATAACAGTGAATTAGCAAAGAATAGTGTGATGACAAAAATCTAAGCGAAAATTGAAGTGCAAGTGTTTGTGTGTGTCCTAGTGTTTCCCACCGACGGACCAGTTGCTTTACTAACGGGAGTTTTCTCTCCCTAACTCTGGGCTAGAGCGCCCGCATCGCCTCTGATGGGCGAGTGAAGTTGAAATGCTTCCGGATCGTCAAAGCCGTAATTGAGCAGATCATCCGGAATGGAGAGTTTCGATAGGCCCTTTAAAGAACTTTTTACGTGCTGTGAAGAGGCCTCTTTCTCCGTTGGAATAAGCGTAACCTTCGAAGTTCCGCCAACCTTTTCCTTCCTAATCTTGTACGTCAATCCCTTTTCCATCTCTGAAGGAGAAGATGACTTTTCAATATCGTGCACTTCGACTATAGGATCTTGAGCGGGACCCAAATTCTCACCTTGTGCTTCGGGTGGTTCATTCTCTTTGATTTCCCCTTCTTCCTGTACATCAGGGGTGTGGCGTGATGACGACTCAGCTAATTTTTTTCCCTTACTGGATGCGGGCCTGGGTATGGAGAAGCCCTCCGGAAGGCTTAATCGACGACCTTATGCTAACAGTCTGAACCATGATAGTGACTCATTAGAAATGAGAGTTCGGATGTCTCGTTCCTCGACGAGAAGAGCTCTAATAGCTTCAACGGCCTCAGAATATCTACGGCCGTCAGGACGTGGATTGATACCTAAGAAGATGAAACAAGAGTTAGAAAAGGCATAGCCTCGACCAAAACATGAGTATCGTTCCAAGAAGAAGACTTACTTCCTTTAACCCATCCTCGCGAAACCAGGGGGCAATGCACATAGAACCATTCCTATTTGTACAGGGAAAACTTGTTCCACGCCCCGGTTAAAATTTGGCATTTGTGGTGCGGCTCGAGGAACACAAAGGAGGAGCAATCTCTCCGCTTCTTGATCATATAAATATATCTGATGTCGCCAGGAGTTGGAGGCCTAGAGAAGACGGTCGTGAAGAGTATGTAAGTGCCATAGATGAAGGCATGACCGTTTGGGTGCAGCTGCGACGGGGCGACATCGATGTATTGCAGCATGTCCCAAAGAAATAAATTGAACGGTGGCACGCTGCCAACCCAGCACATGAATTTATTACACGCCGTGTATCCGACTACGGGCAAGTGTGGCCGATCGTGCCCCGATGGAACCAGCATGTCGTCAAAAGGTATCCAGTGAATGGAACATATTCGTCAGAGTGCTACTTCATTGATTTTTGAAGCCTGTGAATCGACCGGGTTGTCCAAGAGAATCGATACCTCCAGGGCATTGGGGCTAAGTTATGTGTAGAGGAGGTGGATGGATTTGAGACATCTGCGACTTCCTATCGAGAGGATGGCCCGGGTTTGTCAGAAATCATGGCGGAGCTGGATTTTTTAGACATCTTCAATAAACAGTGAATTCGGCTAAGCACCTGTGTGACCTATACTTGAAAAATGTTCGATGCTAGAATTAACAACACAAATATCCCCCATGTGGTGTGTGAACTAGTGCGATCAATCGTGTGTAAGCACTGAAAAATTGAAAGTCATAGAGTTAATAATATGAAATTGAGCTTCGAATCACCGCCTTCGAAGACCGTCATCGCTGACCGTCTCCAAAAGCCTGCCTTATGGTGTTTACAGTTTCGGATTCAGAGAATGTTAGAAGAAGTTATCTGATTATGTCAATTTAAGTTCAGTTTTATGTCTGTTGAAACTAGGAGGTTATCTGTCCAAGTTAGTTCGATACACTAGTATGCTGAAGTTTCTGTCCTTGTTTTGTTATGTAATTAGGCAAGGCAATTGATCGTTCGGCCTTGATATGGGTCGACATCCGTGATTATTCGGCCTATAAAATGTGGTTCGGCATTTATGTTTGTTTGGCTGAAATACGGGTCGGCATTCATGATCGTTCGGCCAAAAGGTTGTTCGGCTTAACTGTCGACCAGGCACGCTATCGTTCGGCCGAGCTATCATTCGGCAAAACTATCGTTCGGCCTAAATAACGCCCGGCCTTAGTCCTGCTCGGCCAAAGTAACGCTCGACATCCCCACTAATTCATGCCTTCTCCCTAACCTTCCATTCCAATGTTCGGCAAATGGTGTGTCACGCCGAACCAGGGTTATGCCGAGTCTTAACACTCGGCACTCCGCCTTTGGCTACAGTTCCACTTTTTCCTCTCCTCCTCCATGCACGCCGAACAACAAGAGCAGGTCGCTCGACGCGTCATTCCAGGTCATGCCATTCGGCATTCTAACCACCTCCTACTCCTCCTCTATTCGTTCTTTTCTTCCAGTCTCGTTCGGCACGAAGAGACCGAGACGAACCACAACACATCACCCAACAACTCCTACGTATGATCATCCCCGGTCATTTATCCTTACCTCACATCAGACATCCTAATCGAAGTTTAATTCCTTCATCCACGTAACCCTTTCGGCTACGGTCCCAATTTACAAACTTAAGCCTCTTATTGAAACTGTTTAATCAAGGAAAGGATTTAGATAGAGGAGGCAATACCTAGTTGGTAGATCGAGACTTAGGAAGGATTGATTAAGTCTTCAGTATCTGATTAACAGGCGAAGTTTGCAAGTAAAAGGTAGCGGGGTAAAAATTGAAAAGAGAAAAAGGGGGAAGGCACTGGCCTTTATAGGGAAGAAGGAGAAGCCGAAACGACGATGACCGGTAGAACCGGTCGAAGCTATCGTTTGGCATCAGTTTGTTCGGCATACGTGGATCGTTCGGCTTCGGTTGTATCGCTCGGCCTTCACACTACGTTCGGCACACACCTCCACAACTGGTATTCACAAGAAAAACAACCCCCAAGTATGATGGGTCAGGGTTCAAAGCAAAGCACAAAGGACACGTAGTACAAAGCGCATCACGTTCGGGCACGCGATACGCTTTGGGGGGGAAGTGTTTCATGGAGATTTGACCAAGAAACTCGGTACTCGGCCCTTCTGGATTGTTCGACATATCATCACGGTCGGCATCTAGCAAGTACTTGGCATTTAGGAGCGCTCGGCATAAGGGGACACTCGGAAGAAAGGAGCGCTCGGCACTTAGTAGCATTCGACATTGGGAAGTGTTTGGCAGATAGGGTGCCCGGCATTTAGAACATTCGGCTCTACTTCACTCGGCATGCTTCCATATTGCTCATCATCCTAGGTGTTCGGCACCACTACGTTCGGCATGGTAGGATTGTTCAACAACAACTACCGTTCGGCCTAACTATTGCTCGGCCAAAGGATCGTTCGACCTAGACATAGTTCGGCCTGGGTAACGTTCGGCCAAAATATCGTCCGGCCTAGGTTCTGCTCGGCATACAAACATCGTTCGGCCAAATCACTGGTTCGGCTTCCAGTATCGTTCAGGGCAAATGCTTCCCACGGCACTCAGAGCGTTCAGCTTCGCTACGCTCGGCATGAGGAGACCGTTCGGCATAACAAGGACGCTCGGCATAAGATCGTTTGGAATCCAGAGATATCGTTCGGCATCTAGAGATTGTTCAGCCTCCCGAGAACGTTCGACAACCAAATATTGTTCGACACTCTTTTAATCTCATCCGGCTTCGATTGAATTGCTCGGCCAACTCTTCCTACGTAACACCACATCGTTCGGCATGAAGACGATGGATCGGCATTTGGCCATTCGGCATGTTTGGGTCAGCACATAGAGGTTACTCCATTTGGGTCGTGATATCCATCTGCCAGGCCCACCAGGGAAGTCCAACCCACCTTCGTCTATAAATAGAAAGGCAGGGGCACAGTAAAAAGGATCCTTTTTTCGAGAACACCGAGGAGACTCTACCATTTTTTATACTCTCTTCTTTTTCATTCAAACTTGTGTTCAAGTGATTGATTTACGGATTGTATCTGTACTCAAGTAATGGAAAAAGCAATAAAGATTAACTTCAAAGTGGACGTAGGCAGTTACGCCGAACTACTATAAATTGAGTGTTCTTGTTCTCTGCATTTAAATTTATATGTTGTTCTCTATTTTCATTTACTTTTTTCATTAATCTCCCTACACAATCTTTCTAAGGGTGTTAGTGACCAATTTTGATGCTAACAGTAAGCAATCACCTTCCCATCTTGCATTAAAACAGCACCAACTCCTTCTCCACCACATCCGTATAAACGGTCAGTCCACTATTTAAATTTGTAATTGATAAAACTGAAGCGGTTGTCAATCTCTTCTTAAATTCTTGGAATGCTTCTTCACATTTAGGATTCTAGATAAATTTAGCATCCTTCATTTTCAACTTCGTTAGGTGATAAGCAATCATGCAGGAGTCTTGTACGAATCTTCTGTAATATCCTACCAAACCTAAGGAGCTATGAATCTCTTTAGGAGTTTGTGGCTGCTTCCAATCTTGAATAGTTGTAACTTTCCCTCGATCTATTGAAATTCCATCCGTTTATATTATATGTCCAAGGAATCTTACCTCGTTCTCCTAAAAATGGCACTTTGAAAATTTGGCTTTAAGCATATTATTTCTCAATATCTCCAACATAGCTTCTAGATGCCTTGCGTGTTCTTCTTCTATCTTCGGGTTGATAAGGATATCATCGATAAAGACTAACATGAATTTGTTTAGCACATCTCTAAACACTCTATTCATAAGGTCAACAAAATAACGGGTGCATCGGTTAGCCCAAAACGCATAACCAACCATTCATAAAAAGTATTTGGACCTTTGAATGTAGTTAGATGGATGCAATCTTCTGTGATCCTTAACCGATGGAATCCTGTAGCTTTGTCCATTTTAGAAAAATCTTGAGCTCCGTGTAACTGGTCAAACAGGTCATCTATTCGGGGTAAAGAATACTTGTTCTTAATGGTTTGCTTATTTAGATCTCGAGTCTATATACAATTTCAAAGATCCATCTGACTTAGCAACAAAAACTACTACTGATCCCAACTTGAACGACTGAGTCATATCGATCCTTTCTTTAATAGCACTTGGGTTTGGTCATTCAAATCATCCCTTTCTTTTGGAGCCATCCTTCTATCTTGTTGTTTAATTGGCATCGCACTAGGAACTAAATCTATACGAAATTCAATTTCTCTATGTAGGGGCAAACTTTTTACTTCCTCAAAGACATCTGCAAATTCTTTAACAATGGATATAGTTTCTAATCCTGTCTAGGATGTATCTAAAGCATAATGAAAACTATCCCTTCTTGGACTAGGACCTTCAAAAGATATTTCTATGGTTTTCCCAAAGACGGTCCGTAAAGATATCGTTCTATTCTCGCAATCGAGTGCAGCTCTGTATTTAGCCAACCAATCCATACCAAGTAAAACTTCAAATCCAATAAAATCTAAGACGAAAAGATCAAAAGGAAAGTGATGGGAAGGATAGGTAATTGGGATTTTTCTCAGTGCATACAAAGTTTAGTGGAACCTCCTGTAGGATTCTTCACGCAGATAAGGTCGTCAACAATTTTAGGTTTAAATTCCAATTCCTCTACAGTTGTTTTAGAAATAAAACTATAAGAAGCTCTTGTATAAAATAATACTCTAACTAAACATATTTGATAAAAAATCTACCTTCCAACACTCCTTTGCCCTTTACATCTTGGGAGGTTGAAGGCTCATCCTTGATAGCATACACTTTGGCTTGTTCTCCTTTCTTCGTTAAGGGACAATTCTTTATCTTGTGTCCTGTTTGATGACAATTAAAGCAGCTTCTTGATGCTGATCCTTGAGTTCTTTAAGTTCTGGGTTTTCTACAATGAGTTGATAGGTGGCCCTTTTGTTGGCAATTGTAGAAAGTGATATTTTTAAAGCGGTTATCCTGAGGTCCTCCTTTTGATTTTCCTTGTCAGGGCCTCTTGCCATTGAACTTCCTCTTCTTCCTGTTATTATTGTTGCTTTCCTATATTACGGGTGGGTCTATCTTATCCAAAGCTTCATATCTATATCCCATGTCTATTAAGTCTACAAATCTTTCCTTCACATGCCCAGTCATTCTGACATGGTATTGCTTCTTCATTCTAGAAATAAACTTTTCATTGTTTTTTAGGAGTGTATCTATCAATCCAGGCCCAAAACATGATAATTCATTAAACATGTTAGCATACTCCTCAAACGACATCTCCTCCTCTTATTTAAAATCCATAAAATTTCGGTAAAGATGGGATTTTCCTGCTTTTGGAATATACTGCACCTCTTGAACTTCTTTAAATCGTTCCCATGAGAAATCATCTTCTGACTCATTTTGAGTAATAGATTCCCAAAAAACTAGAGCTCCGTCTTGTAGTTGCCAAGAAGATAAGAAATTCTTCTACTCATCTCCAATATTCGGTCCTTTTGAGAATTCTTTCACAAGAGCGGATCTAAGCTTGTACTTCAATGATGGTTTCTATTCCTTTGAAAGGTTTACCACCAAAGGTTGGTATAGTTCATGCATAAAGTTGCAATGTTGATTTGGGGCTGTACCGAAACTACTACATCCTCGACCATTATAGCTGCAGGAGTTTGACCATTTGTAGTATTACTTCCTCCCCTATCTTGTACTCTTCTTCCACTCATTTTGTACTATCTGTATATATTAATAATTAGATCTTTAGGATATATAGATGTGATATCTTAGAGAATGTTATACAGTATGAATATACTTATTCAAGTTAAAAGTTCCAATTATGTGCTCTCTCAGACTAAACTCATTCAAGGGCGTTACTAACCCTATCTCAAATGAGTCGTACCCTAATAAAGCCAAGGTTCTCACTTAACCTTAGGCTCTGATACCAAATGTGATGACCCCTCTCCTCGACCCTCTGAAATCGACACTAATACATACATGATATTCACGTGCCTTAAATCCAAGTGCTGGAGAGGCAGATTATCAGGAGTGTAAAAGAAAATAAAGATAGAAGATAGCACAATAATAGAATCTCACATCACATTCAATATTTTAATTATACATAAATGATTAGAGTCAAATACAAATCCAGTGGGATAGTTATAACCGTCCATTCATACATATGCTGGGAAACACGTACTCCATAATACAGCGGAAAATGGGTAGATATCTATATAAGGTACTTCAACTTCATAGATCCAAAAGACTTCTCCAAAATGCTCCCCAACATGCTCCAAAATGCTCCTAAGGTATCCCTAACATGCTCCCAACATCTATATAAGGTACTTCAACTTCATCCCTCGGTCGTTACCGACCTTTATCCGAGCGCTCGATTTCCATACACCATATTAATTTACATCTCGAACGTCATAGCAGGAAGAAATATATCTAGAAAGGAATGATCATACCCTAAATGGGAAATGACCCATTTAGCCTTGCCGCATTTAACCATGTTTCGATCATTTTCGGTTGATGAGGCTTGAGGCAATGATTACCTTTTTACATAGCACATCTTCTTTCACTTTAAATGCCACATCGCATGACTGATTTCTATAAACCTATAACTTCCTAAGCTCGTATGTCTTGGGAAAGAGTGTTAAGCTAAGAGAAGGTGTTTTCTCTGCCACTGACTGATATACATCTATAGAGACCACTTATTGTGATTTAGAATGCAAGGTCAGGCACTCATCCATACAAGTTCATTCTGGGACTGAACGAAACCGAAAGTACTTTCCTCGGCCATTACTAGGCGAGAAGCCCTTATGGTTTTGATATTTTTTTCATAAAAAAAGAGATCACTACTACAATATTGTGAATCGGCAGTTTATCCCCAATTAATCAACAAGTAGTCACTCGTTATTATTCGTCTCAATATCTTCGTCTTCGAACATCTTCATTCTTCGAACACGTAAACTGGTTCAAAGTGGTTTTTGGATAAGAATCATTCAAATTCGACCTTGGTTCCTTTGAAATCCAATCATCAATAAAAATGATGTGATTAGGTGATTTTTTTTTCGATTCATTCCTTTTCCTTTACCGAAATATCTTCAAGAGATATATATTTTCAAAATATTCTCTTAGTGAATATGGAATCATTTAAACCTTTTTTTGAATATTTCTCAAATCATTTTTAAAGAGTATCTTTTGAGAAAATAGGATTATTGAAATCATTCTACTTTTATTAAAAATCAACTTCCGTATTCAACTAGTGTTATGGGTGGAATAACGGTGAGATCACCTTTTAAATTCTACGAATAGGACAAATTCCCTCTTCGGATTTTAATAATGAGTATAAGAAGATTATTTCTATAAAATCAAAGTTGAGCATCCAAGCTTTTCTTTCGATATGTTCCACCCCTCGCCTAAAAGAGAAAATCGAGGCCAGGTAAATTCAGGACACTGGTTGCTCCATCCCTAACCTTTGTTACACACCTTGTTTTCACTTTTAGATTTCATAGGTGGGACAAATATAATAGTCATTTCCGCATACTCATTTTCCCTTTTTAAATGAATTAACTATTTGTTTAACCATCTTTGAAATAATGTTAAATTATTCAAATTTCTTTTAGAATGCTTTATATTTTACTTAAAAATATTTACATAAGACTTGGGAAAGAATTGTTCAGTTCCAACCTTTATTTCAAAAGTTATTGAAAAGTGTTGCGAAACGTATTGCAAATAGTGTCACAAAATGTGCTTTAAAAGCTATATTCTTCAAAAAAATTGTATATCATTTAGAAAACCATATTTTCAACTTAATCACTTTAAAAACATTTTAAAATATTTTTATAATTTATTTCATATTTTTAAAATGATTATTTTATCAATTTTCAACTTTGGTTATTTAGTGCAAAAACATGATTTTTCTTGAAAATTGATTTTGCCATATTTCAAAATATATAAGATGAAATCTGGATTTTCTTTATTATATGAAAGATATAGATATAAGGATTCGAAAAATTCTTTCTTCGAAGATTTCTGAACTAGATTCCCCTTCGTATGTTCATTTGAACTTTTGACGCGAAAACACGAACTATCGTTTCACGACGCGTTAAATTTTAAGGTATTTTGAGATTCATGTCCAAACTTTGCCGATACAAGTTTAAACACTTAGAAATCATTTCTAAAGCATATTCAAATATTTTTTCAAGGTATAAATGATTCCATATCACATTTCATTTCTTTGGAAAAGTGATTGCCATGTGATTATGCATCGTGTAAATCCTTGACTTGCTTCAATATTTTCATGCAATAAACAACATATAGAAATCAGTATCATAACCAAACATCCAAACAAACATATCACAACATCATAACAAAATATATACATATAAATTAGGGGTTCTCACCTGTTTGGAATTGAACTAACTTTAAAGTGATTATAACTTTCCTAACTTCAATTGGGTGCTCACGAATGCTTGTTTTAAGGCTTCTAGGTGGCTTGACTTGACTTGTGGTGGTCTTTGGAGGTTTGGCTTGACTTGATGGTGAAGGGGGCATGCGCAATAAGAGGGGCGGAGGAGGAGTTTTGAAGTGGTTTGGATGGAGCTTTGTTGATACTTTTATTTGTTCTATTTTTGGAAACATTTTGGCATAAATTTGTTAAAGTGAATAGCCATTAATGGATATAAGAGAGCTTAAGAAAGTAGAGAAGAAATAGTGTAAAAGTGAAGAAGAAAAGGATGGGTATTTATAGAAAATATTTGAGAATAATATAGATAGGTGTTTTTACTTAAAAAACATTCCTTAAGAATTAAGTAAACTTATTTAATTCAACACTTACCATCCACATCACACGCTTTTAAAATTCAAACACTTAAGAGTTAAGTAAAGAATTAGAATGATTACTTTACTTTATGTCACATTACTTTATTTTATGTCTTATGTGATGTGACAAGTGTTTTGTCTTTTTAGTTTACTTTTGCTAGTCACTTTCTAGAATTTTCTAAGTGTAATTATTAAAAGTAACCTAGTTTAGTTAATTTTTAACTACCTTTATATGTTAAAATATTTATTAAATTATGCACATAAAGGTGCAACAATGTTGCGACAACTTTAAATCGATAAAAAATTGATTTTTGACAAAATGTTCTGATGTCATATTTTAACGTTTTAGTTAAACTATTTACTTATGTAAACCAAATTTAAAAATAAATTTGTATAATGTTATTTAAAAATATAAATGCTCATAAATAAATTAAAATAATTAATTAAACCATTTAAACTTACTTTTTTGAAATCAGGATTTTGTCACTTTTTTTCGACATAACCGAATGTTACTATTTTTATGTATATTTCAATTTCCAAATCATATAAAATATTGTTTGAATTATAAAACCTTTTATATTTTATATTTAAAATCACTTTAAATGTTATATTTTTATATGGTCAAATTCTGGGTTGTTACAGTTTTTTATTGATTTTATTTTGTATTTTTCTTTTAAACCTTTTGTAAAATTCTAGTCATGTGACTAGGGGACGAACTACGGTGGTCTAGTTCGAGAATTCACAACTTAGTGGCTGAGATGTGGCAGGGTTTTGAGCGTAGAGTTAGCAGATGTCGCGAGTTTTCATATGTAAGCGTCCGACTACTTCTAGTAGAAACCTTGAGGGCAGCACGTATGCAGTGTTTTGCCGAAGCTGGATAAATCCGTGTTGTTTTATTTCTGCTTTCATAATTCTGATATTATTCGTGCTGCAATTATTTTATATATTTCTGCATTTATTTTTATTATTATTAGTATCAACTTATTCACCCCCTCCTCTCGGGTGAAATCTTTCCTACGTATTCCTTATTATTCAAACAATCGCTTATATACATATTTTGGAATTGGATAATATATGAAAATTACACGAAACTTCCTCCAAATAAATATAAACCTAAAAATTCACATTCCAATTCAACTAGGGTTACTTAATTTACAACCCAATTAATGATCTAGAATATCTTCACAGCTTTACCAATATTCTATCCTAAATATTTGGGACTAATTTAAAATTTTCATACCAAGTTGTACATACTATTTCTATTTTATTCATATCCTAGTATCTTTACCCCCAACTTACTTAGGTAATGATCCCTACCTACTGCACAATGTGTTTTTTGGTTTTCACCATTCTTTATAGAACTAAAATTTCAACAACAGACAAATAATTTTCAATAAAAAAATTTCATTCACATAAACTTATTACGTTAAATTCAAAAAATATCATCATTTATTACTCCATTAATTATTGAAATCATGGCCTATACTTATGAAAAGTTCATTGACTACCATTCTCAGGACATACTATTATTTTTTAATTTTAACTCCTTTTAAATCTATTACAAAGATTATAACTTCAACTGCATTTCAAAATAATAGATTTTCCTTTATTAGACATTCAAAAATATTTCTAGTTACAAGACAATTATTTTAGTAAACTTCAAACCACAATCTATTCACATGCATGTCAAATTTCTAATTTCAAGTTGTTATATTATCCTAAAGATATACATATACATTGACATCTACTGCTTTATCACTCAAAATGTACTGTCGCTTAACTAAATACTTTTTATAACTTTGTTTGAGTCTTATTTAAACTTCTACATTCTTTTGTAATCCTTTTCATATCCCAATTTATTTCTCTTTCATTACCGTTTTAAATTCAATAATATTTTATTCTTATTCAAACAAATTCTAAATAGAAAAATGTACATATAAATTTTTTTCATTCACATAAATTCTTTTCGTTATATCATTCAAAAAATTATCCCAAGTTATTTATTAATTATCATCATTTAATTTCATCCATCTATCAAAACAAAATTCAAAAACATTTTCTATAACTTTCAACAGTTAAAAGTGGAGTAGACAAGGATAACTTCTATCCTGTTAATTTCTAATTAGATTATTGATCCTATTTTATATAAATTCCTAAGGCTATTACTATTTAAATTCCCTAACATTGTCTCTACTTATTCTTCTCCGACCTAAATGGCTACTACATCTGTTGTTATCCTTGGTATTTTCCTTATATGGGAATGTTCCTCCTACCTACTTCATTAAACATTCTTACCCTTATATTCTCTCCACCTTATTGTAATCATTGCATTTCCATTTGTTCCTCTTTTTAAAAGAACTTCTAAAAGAAGAACTTTCAACTTTTTGAAATAAGTAAAATCATTGAGTCCAATCTACGCTCTATTTTACATTTATTTTAAAAATGAAAAATCCCTTTATTTAAAATCTTAAAATCAGAAATTTTTTGATTCAACCAATTTTTAAACGAAGAATTTCAAAAAAAAAAACCCCTTTTTAAACCAAAAACTTTTATATCGGTAATTTTTGACTCGACGAAAATTTTAAATTATGAATTTCTAAATTTCCTTGCCTTTTATAAATAACTACGTCCTAATAAATCCTTTGAAAAAAATATTCAAAGCATTTTCCAATATATTTTTTAAATTCTTTTACATGCGGTTGGATTAAAAATTGATTTTAATTGTCCTTTCTTTTGAACTTTCTTCTTCCTTACTCGATCTCTACCAAAATTTGGTTATCTCTTTACGTTGATTAATGTACACCTTCTTACGAGAACTTGCTCCACTCTTCTTCACATCATGCTGTGCTCCAACCATTGCTTACTTCCAGACGTTCACAACATATAGGTTCTAATGTCCCATCTATGTTTATGTATTAGGGTAGGACCACTGATCTTTGTCTGTATAATCAAGGCTGTATAATTTACCAAAATGATAATTATACTGCTTTATAATATTTACTTACTACTTAACAAGTTTATTAGCTATTTTTATAAATGTCAATTGTCCGTAATAAACGATTATTATTTCAATGGATAATTTTTAAACACGTTTATTTATTAATTCTAATTTTACCTATTATGGCTTCTTACCTCTCCAGGATTACTCTAATAATCTCTTTAATCAGTCATATTAATCCATTTATATCCTTTTTAAATTCTTGTAACACCCTATTTATTATACATTTATTGCTCTAATAATTTAGAGATATAATTTTTTCCACCTACACTTCCTAAGATCGTATTATATGCTGCAGTAAAGGTTTAGTGTGCTTGCATATGTTTGAAATAAGTGTACATATTTATATATAGCAAGATTTTTGAAAAATACTTTCAAAAATAACAAGTACGCCACTCATATGTATACATATCCTCGTCGATCATGTGACTTAAGCTCCGATACCAAATGTATTTTTGACCTAGAAAAGGCCCAACGAACCTTAAACCCATTTCAAAACTGGTCGTTGGTTGGTAAAATTTATATAAAGAACAATACACAAAGCTATTTATCTATATATTCAGAATCTCATAATGGAAGGATAAAATATAATATCAAAGCAGTACCCATTTTATTTAAAAATTCAAATGTTAGAAACCTTACAACACCATCACATACAACATCGCCAAATATTCATAATACAATATTTTATGACACATAACAACTTCAATGGGTACATCAGTAATATAAAAGTAACAAAGATAGCTAAATAACTGCCATAAATATGCGTCTTTGCACCATCTCCGAATCTGCAACATCATTTCTAACCTGTGTAGTAATGAGGAGGGAGTCAGAACAACAATGTCTGGTGAATAAAATCTTGAGCCTTTCTGTAATAGTACTTGGGTAGTATAATTTATGTAATAATATATCTTGCACATCGTAACCCTATCTATGTCTCCCAACAATAAGTCCTTAGGCGTTCTCAACCCAATTCCATACCGTTTAGTTTTGCAACCCAATAACTCATATCTATGGTCAATGATGTTCTAGCAATGTAAGAGATAACACCCAAGTCACTTAATACCTTTTCAATGGGAACTAGGTAGACTCATTTAATATCTCATTCAAGTCAGGTCCCCATCATTTAATACCTATCTCAAGGTGGACTACTCCCCGGTACTATCCAGCTAACATTGCACAAAATCTCTTCGGACCTTACTACTTCAAAAATGAAGCGGTCCCTCTCCAAGATATCCTCTACTATGCCCAACCCTAATCATTTAGTACTTATTTAATAAGGAAGAGGCGGGCCCTCAACCAGCCATTTAATACATTCAACCCAAAGCAGGTCCTTCGTATTATGACCCGTAATCCAACCTTGACGTCTTAAATTAGTCCGACCATTTATATGTACAGGTAGCCAGATTAACTGGGTAGGTTTACCTTATAGAATTTTGCACTATCCTCGCGTCCTCTGTAGGTACTTATTATAGGCGATGGCTCACCTTAGCCCCAAAGTCACACTATTGGTAGCCGGATTGGCTAGATAGACTTCTGTATGCTTTTAATTAACCTCGCATCCCTACAACTTAGTCATAATATATAACACTCTCTTAACATATTATCCAAAATCTCACAACATTCCATGTCAAGGCCTTATAAGAAAATTTTTATTTCGTCTTTACAAATTAACTTCATTCCTAAAGGGGATTTAATGACAATTGATGTACTATTAACTACGTAACATACGTTATTGACACTATATATAAATACACACACATGCGTGCGTGCGCGCCTTAAATATTTCTAGGCATGCGAATATTGTGCCCTAAACTATCATTTAAATGTCAAAACTTCAAATTTATACAAGTCCAATATTGTATCAATGAATATACCGTATATCCAATATCCATAATTTAATTAACGGACTTGAATATTATAAAATCGATAACCAATTTATTTTACACTAAAATAACAGAATCAACATGAATAAAAATTAATAATTTAAATACTTTTATTATCTATTCAACTACTTTATATAAAACTGAAAAAAAATTCTATTTAAATTATGGAAATAGGCGGTCCAAACTACGAATAAAATAATCCCTACCTTACACACCATTCCTTAATTTATTTTTCCAAATCCCTTAATCAAATTCAAAGAAAAGGGTAAGAAGTGAAGTAGAATGTAAAACATTGAAACTACAACATTTACATAAGTTTCACTATTTTAATATAAAATATTTGAGTATTTAACATAAGAATTGACATTTCACTTTGGGTGAATTTTGGGGTTTTCAATGTGATGTTTTCATAAACCAAAATTACGCAAAAACATATATCAAATCCTCTTATACTATACAATTTCTAAAATAAGAAAGATTAAGGTTTCCACTCACAAAAAGGTCCTTAGATCTTCCTTGTAGAATTATTTACGCTAGCTTAAATTTATTTCCAGATCTCTTTCCTTAGAAATATAAAATAAGCGGGTTGTATATAGATTCAATTCAGAATTTCAAGGATTGAAGGAGAATAGAATTAAAAATTGAATATTAAAACCTGAAATTCCTTATCTGAAACCTTAGAGAATTTTTAAATCTTGAAAAAGAATGAAGTTGGCAGAGCTTTGCAAGGTTCTCAAAATAATTTGTGAATAAAATTGAGGGCCTTGGCTCTTATTTATAGTGGTTAGAAAGCACCAGAACCATTGAATATAAGTAGGTTTAAAATAATAAAATCTGGACGTTCAAAATGTGAACACCGTACCCATTGCCAACTTCGATCGATCGATCTATCCTAGGCAATAGACCGCTAACAGTCTACTGGTCCAAGGGAGCGGTCAATCAGTTCGCCTATTTTTGGAACCGTTGAATTCTGCCTTTGTGAATTTATTTCATCCTTAATCAACTTTCAACTTTAACCATAGTTTTAATGTTTACTTAATCCCTAAGTATAATTACCGTTAATTTTTAAATTTCAAATTCAATGCCTTATTATTTATTTGAATTTGATTTCTATTTAAATTATTTTGAATCTGAAAACTTCAAATGTCTATAGCTATTCTGTTTGAACTCCATTTTCAAAACATTATATATGGAAATTGACGAGAAAATCGCCACGAACGCATTGGCAAAACTTCCCATTACATTAATTAGTCAATTTATTAATTAGTTATTTCTTATTAGTTAGTTTCTTATTAATTTTTACACAGTGTTACAGGACGTCCATTGATTTCTCCGACTTCAATAAAGCATCTCCAAAGGATAACTTCCCTTACCGCACATCTTTCAACTCATGCATGCAACTAGTATACTATAGTAGGGATAATATCAATCTTCAAATCTCCTAAAGGTTATAACTTTTGATAGAATTCGAATTGAGCCCTGAAACCATTTTCAAATAAAAGATACAATGGTTTGCTTTCCATAAAGTAGTCATATCAAATTTTGGCCATATAGTTTTCGGGATATGGTAGATTTAAGTTACACAGTTTTTAAATAAATTTTAGTGGTAGTTAGTCTAGGTCCAAAATTAGGTCTACTTAAGGATTCCGGTAATTTTGCTAACTTTAGCTTAGAGAAAATTTCTAAATAACTTTTCCACTTCCTAAATACATATCTTTTCATCCATTAGACTATCCTATCAAATATATCATTAATTAATACATTATGGACAGTTTTAGCCTTAGAATCTTGTATGACTATAACTTTTGGTAGAATTCGAATTGAGCCTAGAAACCACTTTCAAATAAAATATATGATGGTTCGTTTTATCCACAGAGTGGGCATATTTAATTTTTTGCTAAGCGAGAAATGGCATTTTTAAGTTAAAGGGTTTTTGGACAGATTTTAATGGTAATTAGCCTAAGTCTAAAATTAGGTCCGCTTATGGATTTCTGGAATTGTGCCAACTTCAGCTTAGATAGCATTCCCTAATAACTTTTCCATTTTCCAAATACATATATAATCCTTTAATTAAATTATCTTCTATCAAAACTATCATCAATTTATACTAACTAAACTATCTCATATCAAATATATCATTAATAGCCAAGTGGAAAGCTATTGTATGACTAATTAGGTAGTAATTGATTCGATAGATGACATAAGGCCTAACATGGCAGTCAAGAGCCAAAACCAAAGATGTAATATCTGAATGGAAACCAAAACACAGAAGCGAATGTGTAGGGCCTTAGTGGCAACTGAAATCGAAAGCGTTGGTGTATGGCCTAATGCGATAGATATAGTTGAGAGTGTTGGAGTAAGGCCTAAGGTGTCATCCAAAACATGAAAGCAATTGTTGTAACGCCTGATATGGTAACCAACGTAGAATTCGTCAAACGACATAAGGCTTGAAGCGGCAATCAAGAATCGAAAGTGGAGGTGTAAGGCTGGAGTCCAAACTGAAACATGAAAGCATAATCTATGAGGCTACTGAAACACGAAAATATAGGTGTAATTCCTATGTAGAAACTAAAAATGATATTGTACTTTGAATAATTAAGGAAGTAATGGAGGCATATGGACTTAATGGTAGTCGAATGCTAAAGCTAGGAATCTTCAGTAGAAGAAGAATGCATATGGCCTTAGTGGCGGCTAAGGGTAATAGGTTTTAGGTTTAGGAAAGAAAAGAGAATGTGAATTACAAATTGCATGAAAGGCTATTGATTCTAATTAAAATAACATTGCGTGAGTAAGACCTTTACGTTAAAACAATGTTGTATGTTTATTTTTAAACTTATTAATAAATATTGTCTTATAGGGAGGTGAAAACTCATTTCATGATTTAGCGCTTGGTCTCACTATGTTTTAGGGTATTGCTTATACTAGACTTTATGTTTGACCTGTGCTTTATTATTAATTTTCTTATAAACTTATGGGTACTCGTTTGAGTAGGTTGAGTTTATGTATTTAAGTAGGGTTCCTTTAAAAGAAGAATAAAGAGTTCCAAAGACGAAGCAGAAGGCTTAGACATTATATTTTATTTTGATTCCCTTGTATTAAGTGTTCATGTCAGCATTTCATATGTTGGGCACCATAATATTAACAGTGATTTTAATATATTTTTGACCCCTTCATAGGCATGACTTTGGGAACAATTTGATATGTAAAAATGGCTACACTATATGTAATATTTACTAGTTGCTCTGTTTACTCAAACTATTCATATATAACAAATCTCATTTCTACCGCCAAAAAATAATTCCAAGGTAACTGCAACACATAGAAGTTCCATCATTATATTTTAGAATGTGGAATATTGTAGTTAGTATTGGAGCTTATCTTTGGGGAACCTAAGTAAAATAGAGCTAGGTAAAGGTTTAAGTAGAATTAGGTAGTAAAAAAACAAATACCTTGGAGAGGGTATATGCTATCACATGCCATATTTGAATTTTACTATATAGAGATATTGGTGAATGCTAATAGAGATTATCTATCGCTTAATCACTTTATTCCTTCCTATACCAATGAAGACTTTCTCAGTAGAAAAAGGAAATGAGGAATGGTAGAATTATTTTAGGAGGAGCCAAGACTAGGAGAGAGAACTATAACACATAAACGGATGAAGGAAATAGAAAGGAGATATCATCGGAAGTAGTTAATGAATTTATCCCACCTATCGTGGGCATGCATATAAATGTTTTTCTTTGGCAGTTCATGCTGCGAATGATGAGGGAGAACTTGCCAAATGTAGCACAGTAGAGATTGGTTGCAAGAGAAGATTATTTAAAGCTGAATCAAGACTATAGGAATTTTGGAGGCAAGATAGTTAATAGAAAGGATGGTAAAAGCGTTGAATTGGTTGACGGTGAATGAGCATATCTTTAGGGATTTGCGGTAATTGACGTGTAGAAACATAGACTAGATTCAAGGTAGTTGTAAGAGGATGCCTTGGATTGGTGGTGGACAGTGACTGTTTAGACTCCTAAATAGGAGATAAATTAAGTACATTTCAAAGAAAGGTTCTCAATTAATTTTCCATTTACAAATGAGTGAGATGTTGAGGGAGTTCATCAATTTATATGGGATTTTTAGATGATTTTCCAAGGATAAGGGCAAGGAACGAGAGTATATGGTTTATTGTTTATAGATTGACTAAGAGTACCCATTTCATTCTAATAAAGTTCATGAGGATGGCAGCGAAATTAGCTAAGACTTATGTGAAGATCATAATGAGACTCAACGTATTTTCAACTAATATGGTTAGTGAACGAGGCCTGCTATTTGCTAGTGAGTTTTGGTGTAGTCTACATTGTAGTTTGGGTTCAAAGTTGTGTAGGAGTACATCTTACCATCTGTAGACAGTTGGAATGACCAAGGGATCAACTAATTGCTTGAAGATTTGTTACGAGCATGTGTATTAGACTTTGGTGAATCTTGGAAAGATCACTTACACTTGGTGGAATTTTCGTACGATAATAGTTATCAGTCCAGATTGGAATAACACCTTTTAAGGTTTTGTATGTGAGACGTTGTAAATTCCTAGTATGCTAGTGTGAAACGGAAGATAGACTTATTTTGGGGCTAGATGTTCTAAGATACAAGGACATTGCGACACTGCCACTACTTAGCGTTCGCCCCTCATCCCTCATCGCGTCTTCCCCAAAATTATAGCGAAATTCTAGCTCGCGCATGACCCAAAGTCATGACGCTCGACTGCCAAAACATCATCGCACACGGCAAAACCCTCGGCCTCCCTCACGCTCGCGACCGCGTCTCTTCCCCCTCGTGTTCGAGCTCGATTTGATTATGCGTCGCCATTAACCTTTAATTTTTGTTTTTGTTTTTTTATTTGATTTGATTTCGGTTTCATTTTTTTATCTGAGAAAACGAGGAGATATTTCTTAAGGGTGGCTTCGAGTATAAGCTATAGGGTGGTTGAGTTGACCCTTTAAAAAAAATTCTTTTATTTCCAAAATATCTCGTTTCGCATATCTCGAACTCCGAATCAGACATGCCGCCAGGCGTTTATAAGGCTTTACCCGCATTCCGAACAAAATGGAACATGTTTCGGAGGCTAATTTGATCATATGCGCAAGTTACGGAACTAAACGATCAATTTTAAATTAAAATGATTAAAATAGTTTATATGCGTTTTGAGCTGCCAGGGTTAAACGACAACTCCGATTGCTACGAAAATTGAAATCTGATAATAACTAACTATTACGGACCCAATGGAACTGGTTTCGTTGAATTCCAAGACTGTACCTCGGAAGGCTATTTTAAAATATTGATTTAAACGATATATTATTAAAACTGAACAAATCGGTGTTAAATTCGATTTTAAGACTTTTATTATCCTCAGCACTATCAATATAAATTTTATAAGCTTTCAAACTATTTTCAACGGGCTTAAACCTGAAGATTCAATAATTCACCCAATTTTTAGTTCATTAAATTCAATAACTCAATTGCTAAATAATAATAATATTATTTAATTCAAGTTAAAAAAATTAACTTTTTAAATATTTACAATCAATTAAATATTCCAATTTAAATTGTTAGAAATTCCGGGTCGTCACATTCCTTCCCCCTTAAAAGAATTTCGTCCCCGAAATTACTAGTTAGGAAGAATGGTGCAATACCCGTTTACTTTTCCCCAAACCCACAACTCAACATCCTACCAACTATCTTTTATTAAAGACCCACTATCACCTCAACCAACTTCCCCAAACCTTTTATAGTTTCCAACAACATAATTTACTCTACATATTCAAATTTAAAATTCAAATTTAAATTATCACAACTTTCTCAAAAAAATTAACTCTCTAAATTATCGAAAATTTTTGCCAGCATCTTCTTTGCACGGCTAGCTCGGTACAACTACAAAATGCCTCTATGGGCTCCCAAATTTCAAAAGAAAACAAAATACCAAGTGGCTAGATCAAAATCCCAATCCAAATTCATACAGAAATTTAAATACATACCTTTTAGTCGGGCAATTCTAATTATCTCCTGAAATCAAATCCAATTTTCCTTTCCCTTTATAATACCTGCATATCTTACTTAGCCATAATATCCAATCGTAACTTTTCAAATCATTTTATACATTTCCTTACATAGGTTTCATATCTACTTCTATTCAAATTAGTTTTCCATTTTCATATGATTTCAATTTATCTTCAATTACGAATATTTATCTTCCATTTATAACTGATTCATATCATTGTTTAAATTAGTTTCATCCACTAATTTATTTCAATTTCCAGTTTGATATCGTTTTGCCGTTAACAAAAAATTTCCCTAAAATTTTCTAACTCCCGAAATTGTCAGAAAATCTTGGCAGAGTTTCCTTTGTACGGAGGAGCTTTTGCAATTTGACAAGAGATATAAACATATATACATCGACCTACCCGGTCGGAAAACCAAAAATTCATATTTCCTATTTTTATTGCGTAGGCGTACCTTATTTAACATTTTAAGCAAGCGGCTTATTATTTTAGCAATTAGCACTACCAAATCCAGCCAAACGGCCTTCGGGTACCTGTACATACTCAATTTAAACATGTAAGCACTAAAATCATGTAATTTAACAACATTTAACATATTTAACCAGCAAACATACAAGTTTCTATAAGCAATGTGGGTTAAACAATATTTATAAGCCACTTATAGGGTTCCGACTTAAATTTTAATTGCTCACAACCAATTCGCAAACATCTTCGTTCAATTTAAATGGCTTACAACTCAATTTCTTACATTCAATTTATTTTAACCCAAACAAGCTCATATTCCATTCAATTGATTTCAAAATCAAGTTATTTAACTTCTCTTAACCCATAGAATTTTAATCACTTTCATTTACGTCAAACGACAATTCATCCAATGCAAATTCGACAATATTCGCTTAATAGAGTATTCATTTTAGTTTATAACTACTTCAAATTAATTTCAACTCATTTTGTATTTAATTCCATTTCATTTCTAATTTATTCACCAACCATACATTGCATTTCATTTCATCTTCGCATTTGTTTCATTTTAAAATTATTTCATTGAGCTTGACAACATTCGATGTTTGTATTAATGTCCATTTTTCAAATAAATTTAACCCAAATTTTTATTTAATGGTCTTCCATTCTTATTCGAAATCAAGCTTTTATTGACTTAAGAAATTTTACTTCAAATTAATATGCCTCATAACTTTAAGTTCATTCTGATAACCCAATTCCAATTAAAATTTTGATTTAATTTCTATTCAATCAGGTTTCATCCAACCAATTATTTAATTCAATTAACCCGTTTATTCACCCCATTTTAAATTTTAAATTCATCTACTTAATTCATTTTCGAATTTATTTTATTAATACAAAGCCATTCTCAATTTATTTTTACTCACCTGGGTTTTGTTTGCAACTCAAACCATTTCTATTATAATTCAATTCCATTTTATCTTTACGACGTCTCCACTTATTTTAATTCATCATCAAATCCAAGTCGAATTCTATTTATAATTCGAATTCGTTTCCAAACTCCATTATTAATTTACAATCCATTTTATTTAACCGGGTTAAATTTTATTAATATATTCTGTCAAATAATTTATTTCGCTGATTAGCTTACTTCCAACTTTTATTACAAAAATCCCTTCATTAAATTTTCCCCAGTTTAATTTTATTTTATAATTCCAGTTTGGATTTTCTTTCATTTTCCAAAATTCCAACACTTTTATTTTAAAATTTTAGAAATGCTATTAAATTCACATCATACTATTAGAATAGCTCTTTAAAAAAAAATACTTCTTATAGCTCGATGTCTCAACCAGTCCATCCTTGTTCTCACAGAAATTCGATCATAAGATTTTCAGGCATAGGATTGAAAATCTATAAGTACTTGGTAAACCCGTTTCAACATCCAGTGAAAATACTTGGGAAAATAATTTTATTGAAAATATAGAAAACAGTTTTTGAAAACAGAGGAAATATCTTTGGTGAGAATGCTCTGGAAATCATCACCCCCATCCATGGTCGCAGTTACATCTTGGGTTACGTTGCCATCGCAGCAAAAGTCCATGTAACTGCAGGCACTCCGCGCCCCTCGATTACGCCATGAAACCCACAACAGATCGTAGTTACATTCCAGGGTTATGTTGCCATCGCAGCAAAAGTCCATGTAACTGTAGGCATCAACGCCTTTGATTTTCGCTGTCAAAATTAAACTTCTCCACTCCTACATAGGTCGCAGTCTACCGATGTAAAATCAAACGCATACTGTTGGCTCTCATCAGCACACACGATTTTCGCTATGTTACCATAGGTCGTAGTCTACCGATATAAAATCAAACGCAGACTGTTGGCTCTCAGCGGCACACACGACTTTCGCTATGGTACACACTACTCATAATCCTTAGGAACTAGTTTTTTCTGGACTCCTCACAGGATCAACTTTAGAAACCCCCCCCCCCTCTTGGGGCTCAAGGCAGCACCATCCGGTGGCACTCCTAAGAACTACATTTCAAGGGAGCGCCTTTTTCCCCAGAACCATCATCAAAACACTCAATACTATACACATATAGTATCTTTCAAATCATACACCTAGTATGATCTCATACAAAGCTCCTTTACTCAAAATCCATTATCCCAAAATCGATAGTTCTCAAACTAGGCTTTTCAAATTTCAATATTGATTTTACCCAAAAATCAAAAGCCTTTCCAAATCCAAAGGTTCCCAAAACCTTTTCCAAAATCCTCATAAGATCATATATATATATATATATATATATTCAGATATATATAATTTTTAAAATTTTGGATCATTTCAAACTTGTATAAAACTCCTTTTATACTTCATCACCTTCAAAATCCATTTTCTTCTGGCTATAGATTCAACAAGGGGAGTTTTATGTTATATAATAAAGATATATAACTTTGTTTATTCAAAATCAAATATTCAAATTTGATTATTCTATAGTCACTTCTATCATAGAAATTCCTAACTTTCACTTTTATCACTTGTATATTTCACAAAATATATTTCCATTTCAAAAGAAATCATTTCGCATTTCTTATTCACAATTTTAAATATCAATTTCATTCAAATTCGTACGATGTACACATATCATCCGTACGCTATACCAATCCGATCGCTCACTCGACCACACACTTTCACTTCCGAACTAGTATTGTCCACCCGACTTCCTAGTGCGGACTCAGATCTGGTTTCTTGATGGGAAACCGTCATTCTCCTTGCATAGCTATAACTATGATAGAGAATATCCAAAACCAATCAATAATCCATATCTAGGTTCGCCGTCGAAAATCGAGTGAAAAATCCCAACTCGGATCGATAAGCTATCTCGAAATTCTATGCTCGAATCTGGATCAAATCACTATGCGAATAGAATAATATACGTACATCCTACGTATTTAACTTCATTGATTATTAACTAAATCAATTTCCTTTCTATTCACATTTCCTTTAATTTCTATCCACATATAAAAGATACTATATGTGTATAGTATTCACATTTCCTTTAAATCAATAACAGTTTGAACTCCGACCAGTTTATTTTTAGAAAATAGCTTGAAAATTTTGAAAATAGATAAGTAGTTGAAAAATAATTATTAGTTTGCAAAATAGCTGTAAAATAGCTAACTAATTGTAAAATAGTTGGAAAATAGGTAAATAGTTATAGAGATTTTAGATAATTGCAAAATAGTTGTAAAATAGTAATTAATTTGTAAAATAGTTGAAAAATAGTGATTAGTTTATAAAACAGTTGAAAAATTGTTAAATAGTTCCAAAAATAGTTGTAAAACAAATATAAAATAATTTGGCTTTAAAAGGAAATGTTGTATTTATTAAATAGCTCGGAAAAGTAAGTTTATATTAAAATAATCTATATTGAAAATAGTCCAGAGTCAAAACTGCTCACTTCCCCAACAATTCAACTTAAATTTCCACTTCCATTTAATTCAATTCTAACTTGAATAACTTCAATTTCTATTGAAATTTATTTAACCCCAATTCAAGTTGAATCAATCTTGATTCGTTTCCCAATTTATATCAAATTCCATTTGGTTTTAATCCTATTCAACTTAATTATAATTTCAAATTATTCCAATCAATTTGGACTAATATCAATTGAACTCACTTCAATTTCAATATCTTTTCAATTTAATCCAATTCAAATTTTCCATTAAAATTATTAAACTTATCCATCTTCAATCACAAATCCAATTAATTTAAATTAAATTCAATTTTGAACTAATTCAGTTTCAATCTTAATTTTAAGTCATCTCGAATTATATAAATTCGAGTTAAATTCTCAAAGGTTTGTTTAACCTTTTAAACCAAATTAACCTTTATTAAAAGTTTTTAAACAATTTAATTTCTGAGCTCAATTTCTAGAATCTCATTTCCAATCAATTTAATTTTAATTTGGTTGTATTTCTGTTACCACTCAATTTAATCCCAATTCAAGATTTCAATTTGATTGCATTATATTTCTTCTTAATTTAATTCCAATAATTTAACAACCAATCACCTCAATATTTATTTGAAGAAAATATTGCTTTATATATCAAAATATATTTTTATATAAAATCATTTAAAACCTTATATAAGAAAATAACAAGTACGTGCTCATATATATACTCAACCCATCCTAGAGTACTTCTATTTAAGGAGTAATCCCCACCAGAGCCAAGGTTCTCGCTTAACCTTTCAGCTTTGATACCAACTATAACGACCCGAAATTTTCGATCCCGAAAATTCCAGATTGTTATGAAAAAGAAGAAAGAGATAGAAGAAGAAGAACAGAAACATCAACCTCTCACATTCGCAACGGATAAATATAATAATAAATGATAACAGTTTACAAAAGAATACTATATTTGTCGATTACATTTTAATACATCAGAGTTACACATATATACAGACACTGGATATACACAGTTATCAAGTCTCAGATTTACAATAATATAAGACAGCGGAAATACTCCATACGTTCTTGCCATCCAGCTCGCCTCCTGAGCTCCAGAACGTTCTTACCTGAAAATCTGTAATACTCGGTTTGACACGAGCATTACACCAAAGTAACACCCGGGTCAGGCTGGAAACCAGTGTGAGTAAACCCATCTAACATGGAATACAAAGCATACAATGTATATAAACCCGGGGCAACTCGTTTTAATTCACAAAGCCACAATTTGTTATAGACATCACTTATTTCACACATCCATTTTCTAAGTACTAAGATTTAGATTTAAATAGTCCAATTCCTTTAAATCACTTCATTCCAGCCTATAGATTTCACATATCAATCTATGAAAATTCGAAGTAGTTTCAGGAATTTCCTAATACCCGACCACGGTCTCTTCGAGACTCATGTCATCCTAATCCAAGTTATTCAAATGAAATACACAACATTTCATATCAGAGATATCAACTCATTCAATACCATTCAATCATCCATAAGTAAAGCTTGATCGCTAACAAAATTAATTTAATTAATTAAAATTAAATTTTTAACCTCAAACACTTAGATTTTTTCACTTGTCATTAATTCATTTCAAATCAATTAATCAATCATCCCTTCATTATTCATCTTAATTAATCATCGTGGATTAATTGTCCTTCAATTACATTCGCGTAATTATCTTTAATTAACTTCACAATATTAATTATCATTAACCAAAAACAATAAGTAATCTTAATTACTTCATAAATTAATTAACTATATTAATTACATTAATCCTTAATTACTTATATTTATTAATTT
This sequence comes from Allium cepa, assembly GCA_030765085.1. Classification (NCBI taxonomy): domain Eukaryota; kingdom Viridiplantae; phylum Streptophyta; class Magnoliopsida; order Asparagales; family Amaryllidaceae; genus Allium; species Allium cepa. The sequence continues at coordinate 76,103,679 of CM060946.1, read as the reverse complement.
CTCATAAGTCACTTATTATTGATTAATTAATCTTAATTAATCAATCTTTAATTACATCATTAATTATATAAATTAATGATTTCCAATTATATTTTCATTTATCCTAATCTAAATTAATTACTTTAATTAACCACAATATTAATCATTGTCGATTAATTTCAAACTGTAATTAACTATCTTTTTTTACTTCATTAAATAAATTGATTACTCGTCTTAAAATAGGAGTTCAAGGGATTTAAACCAAATTCATTTTAAATTCAAATCCATTTAGAAATGCACTTTAACATTCAAGTTGTTAGAATAAATTAAATTTTAAAAACTTATTTGTTTGAAAACCCAGATTCACTTCTGAATTCCAGATTTAACTCTGATTTAAAACTTGTTTAAATCTCTGCTTACAATTTGACTTCGGTTTTTTTTTTAAATATCACTTTTCATTTCTTTCCGGTTCATTCTTATTTTGATTCTATAATTATTTCACTTTCAAAATTTACCCTTATATTTCTTTCAAAAATCTAATTTTTATATATTTCGATAACTCAGGGTACCTAAATATTCCAGCAACCCACAGCATTCAATATTCCAATTTTCAATAATATTCATCACAGAATATCAATCACTCCAATATATACTATATATTACTATATAATATAGCACATCAATTCAATTCAACCATTCAACCAATCATTTAAATTTAACCATTTAAATTTAGATAGAAATTCAGAAGCGTGAGGGTTACTCACCTTTGATTTTGCAATCCAAATCCGATCTCGATTTGTTTCCTTCATATTTAAACCTTATATAAATAGTTATACAATTTATTAATATTTAAATTAATCAAACAATTAATTTTCCATTCAATAAATTTAAATTTGAACTTTCCTTTAATAAATTGCTTAGTGACTAAAATAATTAAACGTGTTAATTAACAAATTCATCACCATAATGCATTATCCTCAATTAACAGTAAGTTCAAAACATGCATATTTCTTTTATTTTATTTATAAAAACTTTACTATATATTCCAAATCCCTTTCTAATATGTAAACGAACATTCAGTTATAAGGAAAAACGATAATACCTTACTGCCTATATGAACCCAAAGCCTAACTCGTGCTTGCTCTTGCCCACGCACCCAATACGAACCCCAGATCATCACAAAATTTGCAGCACCGACGCCACCTCGCTGAGTCACGCGCTTCCATGGCCACTGACTTCGCCGAGCTCGGCGCCACTGCCTCGGAGTTGCAAGGACATCGCGACACTGCCACTGCTTAGCGTTCGCCCCTCTTCCCTCATCACGTCTTCCCCAAAATTACAGCGAAACCCTAGCTCGCGTGCGACCCATAGTCACGATGCTCGACTGCCAAAACATCATCGCACACGGCAAAACCCTCGGCCTCCCTCACGCTCGCGACCGCGTCTCTTCCCCCTCGAGTTCGAGCTCGATTTGATTATGCGTTGCCATTAACCTTTAATTTTTTTTTGTTTTTTTATTTAATTTGATTTCGGTTTCATTTTTTATCTGAGAAAACGAGGAGATATTTCTTAAGGGTGACTTCGAGTATAAGCTGTTGGGTGGCTGAGTTGACCCTTTAAAAAAATTTCTTTCATTTCCAAAATATCTCATTTCGCATAACTCGAAATCTCGAACTTCGAATCAGACAAGCCGCCAGGCGTTTAGAAGGCTTTACCCGCATTCCGAACAAAATGGAACGTGTTTCGGAGGCTAATTTGATCATATGCGCAAGTTACAGAAGTAAACGATCAATTTTAAATTAAAATGATTAAAATAGTTTCTATGCGTTTTGAGCTGCCAGGGTTAAATAACAAGTCTGATCACTATGAAACTTGAAATCCTACAATAATTCACCGTTACGGATCCGATGAAACTGGTTTCTTCGAAATCCGAGTCAGTGGTCTGAATGGCTATCTTTATATTAACTAAATAAATTAAAAATCAATCAATTAAATCTAATTTTTAATTTCACTTCTATAATCGACAATTTTATCACCTTTATACATCTTAATCTTCTACAAAAAATTTAAACAAGTTTAGATGTCAATTTAAAGTTGATTATTCTATCAATTGCAGTGTCAAATTTTCAATTTCATTATATTCAAAATTATAAATTAAATTGCAATAATTCTATTAAATTAAATAAATCAATGATTATTCCATTCATAAATTTCAAATAGATGGATTTAATATTGGATTCAAAATCTATTATCTTAATATTCTTAGATTTCATTTAAATCTCTATTAACGAAATATTTAGATGTTAAATTTCATTTATTTTCAATTAAACCTATTATCACACATTAAACATTAATATACTGACAAAACATTTTTTTGCATCCTTTTCATTCACCCAACTATCATTTTATAAATAAAATTAACAATAGATTCATACTTTATTTCATAAATAACTTCAATTTCATCTAAATTAATATTTACGTAAATTTTAAATATTTAATCCATTTAATTGCAATTAATCCTTTTATTAAATTTTAAATTCCAATAAATTAATAAAGCTTTATTCCTGATCCTTATAACTCAACAAATTGTCTAATATGAATAACCTTAACATTACTTACAAATATTACCTTAATTAACATTAACGTAATATTAAATTATAATTATTGTACCAAATTTCAAAGTTTAAATTTACAAGCTACATACATAGATAACATACAATAATCGTTACCGTTAACCTTCAGTCACATTAATAGGCTTTTATTTCTTACAAAACAATGTTGCCATTTATTTTCATACTACAAATTTTCATTCACACTTCCGTTACTATATTAATAATCATTAAAGTAACGTTTATTATCAACAACGAACATTAAATTTCTTTTCTAACATTGATTGTATAAATCTTAAATTTATTACGTATTACTTCATCAGTAAATATAACTTTGAATTCGTTTCCCAATTTACTAATTTCAATCAATTAAACCTTACAATTGTTGCAATTTAATTGGTATTGCACTAAATTGCTTATTTATCAACTGCCATTAACATTTCTACCTTAATTTACATTCAGTTATTATTAATCAATATATTTTGCATTGGTTAATTAAACGCTTACTCTCTTTCATACTTTTATAAGTTTTCCTTTTTCAAACAATATTATAAATACTTACAGGACATCAAATTTACTATCTATTATTATAAATTCATTAATTAATTCACAAATTTTTTTGTTTTCTTATATTCAATTCTTAGCCTAGTATAACAATTTACATTACTTCATTAAATCGACATTTCATTTCAATTGTTAATACTTAGCTTTAATTTCCATGATTGCGTTTTATTTTTAACATTTGTTTCATTATAAATTATAAAAGTAAAATTTCTTTCTAAATTAAATTTCAAAATCTTAATTAAATTAACCCATTTATTCACCAAAATTTACGGGTCGTTACAAATGGAGTGAAAGTGAAGGTGATATCACTTGGGAAACCAAGAAGAGCATGAGAGCAGCTTATCCGAAGCTCTTTACTAGGTGAGATTATGGCATTCACTTTCACTTTTAGTACTTAGTTTAGTATCTTGCATGCTGGAGTTATTTTCTATGTTTATTGGTCATTATGCATGTTTGGTTGGTTTTTATGCATGTTTGATATTATTTGACTCTGTTTATGTTTGACTCCTGAAAATGCAGGGGCCAAATTATTAAAGGGGGAATCTAGCGATCCACATTCTCTATACATTTTTTACGTATTAGACGATTATAAAAATATTATTTGCATAATCAAATGACTTCCAAATAGGCTATAACTTTGGGTAGCATTGTTTTGACCTTATTACCCTTAGAATCAATGATGGACAGTTTTAAGCTTTAAGTCTTATAATTGCTGTAACTTTTCTCCGTTAAATTGGTTTGGCCCCACGTCGATGGAGTTAGGCCATCCAAAGCTTGTGCACTTCCTTTGATTGATCGGTACACGATGACACTAGACACTGAAGAACATACTATATTTGAGTAGCTTCTTAAATTTCTAAATAGTTGGCCTCCATATAAATCTTCATTTTAGTAGAGCAGTGAGCATAATGTTAACTTGTAAAAAGTGGAGGATGTGTAGTGAATTGTCTTTAAAATGTTTTAAAATTGCTAGTGGTCATATTTTAAAATTTTCAAAAATGTTTGTAAGATTTTTGAATTATGCGCTTTGATACTAAAAGAAAATATATTAAATGGACTAATAACTATGGCCTAACTATAAATAGCTGACCTTAAAGTGAAGAAGCAGTAGGGTAAACACTACTAAGTGCAAGCTGGAATTTTTATCCTAGTTCAAATTTTCTATCCTACATCCAATCTCAAACTCTTTTGGAAATATCCACTAACTTCCCTTTATTAAACTGGCGGAACATCTACCTTACAACTATCTACAGACTCCATGACGAGACTTCGACTTTGCTTGAAGGCTGCGCAACATGATAGACCTTTTGACAAGTATGTGTCGTGATTATACAGATTTTGTTACTCAGTCGCAAACTTCTATAACCCACACTTGGTGATGATCGTTGAATTGAAGCTTTAAAGTGATTGTGATAGCGATAAGAGTGATAAGTAGAAAATAGATCAAAGAGAAAGCACAGTAAGATTTCAGCGACTTGTTTGGACTAAGTCTGATGTTTATATAGGTGTAGGAGATACTCTTGAGGAGTAGTGACTGTTCGAAGATATATGAATGAAGCGGAAACAACCAAGATCGAACAGTCACAACCAAAATAAGATAGCATTCAAATTTTACCTAACATCGTTCAAAATACAACATAAGTGGTCATCCGCTTAGCACATAATTGGTCGACTACTTATGTGCTGAAAAGCATCGTACCTTGTATGTTTGAAGTTGAGTCCTTCAAGCAAAAATGAATATTTTAACACTTCGAAAATTTTCTTTCTAAAAAATCAAATACACATTCTCAAAGCTGATGTAGAAATTTGAGAAGAAACATAGATCAAACAGTGGGGTTTTAACAAGATTATTTCTACTAACCTGATAAAGACCCAACAAATATATTTACCTTAATAACCTTAACTTCGAGTGTTAATTTTTAGTTCATCTTGTCTGGTTGATTCCATAATACCTTGGATATTGAATGAAAGCAATGCTCTTTGCAGTCAACTTACTCGAATATTTATTAAAATTTAGAAACATATTATTTGTCATCTCAAACATAAAATCATTAGATACCACGCACCTTTATAAAGCAACTAAAACAGAAATGGTTTTTGAAAAAATAGACTAGAGTTTGCTTATTTCACTTTGGAAAACAAGCAAGTAACATCATCAAAACTTCTAAAAAATTAGCAATTCTCTTTGCTTTAGACCACTCTTCTTGTGTTGGACAATAATTGTAACTTTTATCAATAAGCATTAAGATATAAAATATCTGTTTATGGGTATATAACTTTTATCAGTATAATAACGGTTGATTTCCAATGTGTCGTCACGTCTTGACGCAACCCTTTATTACCATTATTAGAAAAAAGATTTGTTATACACCGTGCAAAATTTTCTTTTCCTTGATTGTGAACCTTTACTGCACCTAATACTTTATCTTATATAGGTAAAATATGGAGAAGCACATCTCAAACCATCTTAAACAATGAAATTTAACATATGTGTTGCACATCGCAGATGCAAATACTATCCATTTGCATCAAGACTTTACAATAAATGTTATGATTCTGATAACTCTACAAATTCATTGTTAGAAGATGCATTATATGATGTATAAGCAAATACCTTATCTTTAATACACCAACGAAGCAATAAACTATAATATTTCCAAAAATACGAACTCATAAACGAGGGTGGTGGCATAACACAAATATTTATTAATTCTTGCAGTTTAATTCATCATAATAAAATGAGTCATTGGATTAATATAACCGTTTGTATTTATAAGTTTCCCAAGATCGATTGTTAAACTTACCTGTAATACCCTGTAAAATGAATGATAATTAATTAAAAATAAATTAATTAATAATTAGCAAAACACAAAAGTGGAAATTTTTAAAATCATCATAATTTGGCTATGAAGCTTGCAACATTGTGTTCGTGGTAATTTTCTAATCAATTTTCAAATATAAAATCTTATGATCGCGTTTCAAACGGAAAAGTTATTAACATTTGAAGTTTTCGGATCGAAAACAATTCAAACCAAAACCCATTAAGAAAGTAAATGTTAATAATTTAACACTAAAAGGAGGATTAAATATTAATTTCAATGTTAAAGAAAACGAATATGATGGATCTATTTAAATCTCAGCATTGGAAATGAATTAAATAAGAATTTATGAGAGTGAAATTGTAACACCCCGATATTTTATGGAAAATATAATTAAAAAAAGATTAAAAGAGCATTTGGTATAGTGGTGAAGGCATATATTGACATCCTTAATGACCAAGGATCAAGTCCCATAGTCGCCCAAAATTTGGAGTGATGTATTTTTAGCTGGTTCGTTTTTAGCTATTTTCCTACGTATTTCAGCGTTGTTTCTGATATGTGACGGCTTTCCATTCGCTCCAATGATGTAATTAGATAAGATGGCTAAATTTTATTGGTTGAGTGATGTGTATGGACTAGAATGGATAACCGTTAAGCGTTTGAAAGAACCAGATTTAATCTAAATAATTTAATGGATTATATTCAGTCAAACAATCTATAAATAAACCATCTAACCTAAACCTAATCTCTTATTCAACCGTCGCCATAATTCTACAGTAAAATTAGTGGGTGTTATTCTTTCTCCTTTTCTCTACTAAAAAACCAAATCTCTACCAAATTATATATATATATATATATATATATATATATATATTCAAGCAATTTGGGGAATTTAAAATAATCAAATGGCAAAAGGTTAAAGCAAAGCTTTTTCAAATTTATACAAGCTCAAGTGCCATGTGAGTGGGAATTAATATGAAATAGAAAAATAAAGTATTTCAATTTCAGTTCTTATATGGCACGTTAATATGAATTAATTTCTATTCTTAATTGAGAATAGATGTAAATTATTGCAACTTCTTCTTCTTCCTCCACTTCTCAAATCTAATTCATGTTTGGCTTAAAATATGGAACATATAAATTGTTATTCGCATTTTATGGCATAAATAAGATTGAAATTTATGTAAATTATTGTATCTTCTTTTTTCACTTCTCAATTCTAATTAATGTTTGGGTTGAAATTTGAAAACAAACAAATTGTTATTCACGTTTCATGGTGTAAATAAGATTGGTTTAATTTTTAAATTAGAATTGTTATTCAATTTCTAATGGTAGAATAGGTTAGTCGAATAAATTCAGAATATGTTATTGAATAAAATTATGGTTTTGATTGATAAAATTATATAATTTTGAATATAGATTTGGAATAAAATTAGGAGGTCTAATTGGCATAATTGTTTGTTTTATATGTGGCCTAAAAATGTAAAAGTGAAATTTTGTGTAATTAAATGGTTTGCGACTGTTGGATAAAAAAATTATGCAGATTAAATCTATAAAAGGAGAACGTAAATTAGATGGAAAAAAAATGCAAATTAAATGGACCCTAAAGGCTAGTGTAAATCTATAACAAAATGACATAAAATTACACACAAACCATATGGACTGAACGGACGTGAAACTGAAATAACATATATGTAAGAAAAAGAAAAATTGTGAAATAACCAAATCAGACGTAAAAATGGTCTAAAATAGATTAATGAAAATAAATCGTATGTAAATTGCAACGGTAAAATTAATTAATCTATAAGCGATTTGGTAGGCAGACCTTGTAACGGTCTGGAAAGGCGTTTCATGCAGTTAAGACCAAAATATAGTTTTGGTTGTATGTACTAAGAGCAGGCAAGTTGGTTTCCAAGGATGTTTGTTACCTTTCATAGATTGCTAGTACGTAGGACAGATAACATCCGCAATCGTAGACTTCTTCAGGCAGATCGACGCAAATAGAATAGGACAAGTGTGCTCCGATGTAGGCTACTTTAGGCAGATCGTTGGAGGATTTTACACAGCCTACCCGCTGCAGGTGCTCTTTCGGAGGACGGACACTTTGGATAGGGGCAAGTCCACGTTGGTGGCCTAGGAGACAGGAGGATAGGAGTCCAGTTTGGCGGAGCCTGAGCGCAACTTTAAGGTACTGCGAGGATGGTTGAGTTGGCATCGGTCAGACATAACAGGCATTTAGTCACAGCGCATGTGTGAAGAGCATGACTTTCACGCTATAGCACATGGATAGATAAGGACAGCAGGGTCCGACAGACCGATTGACGTTTAGTATTACTGCATGGTTGACTTCCCTAGAGTGACCATGGACTTTTGCTTCTTAGGAACTGTATCCAAGAAGAATTCACTGTATTATATTATTCACCCTCTGCAATATCCGAGGAAGACCTGAAATTAAATTATTTTATTCTTTCTGCTTCATTTTATTTCTCATTCACCAGATTTCACGTCTGACCCATTCCTATTTTTTCTATTTTTCCCAAATCATAGGAGAGCAAATCTAGGTTGCAGTTCTTTGCAGCTTGGAGGGTCATTGGAGCAGTTGTTATCTTCAGCTTTTGTTTCTTTTGTTTCATGTACTTTGTTTCTCTTTTCCATACTTTACTCTATATATGGGGGCCTATATTATGAAGTTTGTTATGTTTTATGTTTTGGTGGAGACTACTTGGTAGTTCGGTTTCAGAAATAAATTTGAGATAATGTTGTTTTTAATGAAGCTATTTTTGCTATTAATTTATAATTAGTGAAAGTTTTCTTCCGTTGTAATATTCTAAACATTTTATGTTGTTACCTTAGTCTCTGTGCTATGTTATGGATTTTTATTTCCCCCGACCACCCTGCTTCTAGTCATGTCCGATTTTCGAGGTGCCTAGAGGTGTGGGGTGTCACGGAAAGTATCGACGTTAGCATTTAAAAATAAAGAAGGCAATAAATACTATCAGCTTAGCGTTTAAGCAATCCATTAATTACAGACACAAATTAATACGTTCAATCAAATAGATCTAACTAAGGAAGAAAACAAGTAAATTGAAAGCAAAAGGAAATAAATATTGTAATTAACAGTAAATCAATACCTCTTCTCTAAGGAACGTTAAAATTAACATTAGCACTATAATAAATGAAAGAAACTCTAACTAATGCTACAAATTGAAGTTAACATTAATATGTTAAAAGTAGCAATAAATGAAAGAAATCGGGCAACAAGCTATACAGTAAGCCGATCGAACCTTAGACCCTACTAATCAACGCCTACCGATAGAGATTGGACGGTGAACAGGTCAACTAGGTTAGGGAGAATGAACCAAGGGCCAACGATCCAGATTTAATGAATTAAAATCAAACGGATGAAACTGATTTATGCGCCTATGGATAATAGACTAACCCTACATTTTTCTTCTCATGTTTCCTGGATCAAAGAGCGAAGTTTTGTCATTTTCTTTTCTTCACAAATTCTAGAAAATATAGAAATTATATGTAGGTAGAGAATAGCTGAAAATTAAAGAGATGAAAAATAAAAGGTAAACCTATTCTACAAAGAAAAGGTAAACTATATATAAACCTAAACCTAAATCTAGATTAAATTCAAATCTCTTCTTAGATCCAAATTTCTAATACATGTGTATATGTTTGAGGTACATATTTTGATAGGAAAAAAAAGAAGTCAAACAGAAACGACAGGATTTAGATATGGAGATTTGGAAAGCTTAAAAGTGAGTGAAAATATATATTTTATATAATATTGGATTTATTTTTTTCTAAATTTGTTCTTTATATGCCTGAATATAATTATATTAGAGTTGTAGACTTAATTATATGCGTAAGGAAATTGGAAGCATGTCTTGATATTCTATGAACAATTCATTTGAATCTGAAAGTTAGAGTGTGAGTAGTAGTCCCTTAGTTAACAAGCTTGTAAAGAAATTCCAAATTTATGGGTCAAGGGCATGTGTTGGTAAATAAGAATTAGAAGTTATTATAAAATTTATTAGGATTTAAGTAGTATTGTAATTCATTGGAATGTAGCGTGTTGCAATATAAATTTCTATAAATTATCCAGTTTTATAGCTGTGAATGAAAGTGTGTCGTCTGAAGTAACAAGACATTGTCTAAAAGAAAGAGATGTACAAAATATGAATGTTTACCATATTTTGTACTGTTTGTTTCAATAAAAACAAAAGGATAATTACTTGTAATTCCAAACATAATACAAATCCTTTTTTAGATAAGTTACAGAAATTAGCAGTGTTAACATTCTCATTTTGGAGAAGGTGTAATTCCAATGCATTAAAATGCAGAAATCCGTAACTATAAACCTAAGAATTTTAAGTGGTAGTAATAACAACAGTCTAATTGTAAAATAGATATATGCAATAAAGACAGGTTAAAAATTAAATAATAAATGACGAAAAGTAGGTAAAGTAATGAAATGAGCAACTTAGAATGTTAGTAATCAAAGGAACAGTAAAATAGAGCTAATAAAATAAAGGATAAGTAAGCAGTAAAAGATATTAAAATTTTTTAAGTTATAAGCGGTAAATGACATCAAATCGACATAATGAAAAGTCAATCATATAAAAATAACTAAATATTAACAATTGAACATTGGAGGCATAGTAAATAAATATGTATAAATATATACATAACTTTAAGTATGCATTTATGACGGGTGTGAATTAGTGTATGTAGCCAATAGCTTAGATTAAATTAAATAAGAATGACATAGTCATTCAAATATGTTGGAATGTAAGGTCGGTAGTGTTAAACAACCAAAGCCTGCCCACCGCAAGGGGCTACCAGCAGTTGTGTATACATTATACTGATGTGGGACAAATCCAAGTATAAAACCCATGAAGTTATACATTCACGTATAAATGATGAGAATACCCTAACTAGGATGGTTCGCTTCAGTCAAAATGTCAAAGAACAAGTTTAGTCTTTTTCAATCTTTTGATGGGTACATTTTAAGTAACCAAACAGACATATTCTAGAATGCAATATGCAATCAAAATGGGACGGTGAACTAGGCTTGGTGCTATGACAATGAGATTAGTACCAAATATGAGGAGTAAGAGTTGTTTACATAAATCAAGATCATCATCGGTCCTGAGCGGTTAGCGAAAAGATGAGGTTACACCAAAACGGACTGCACCTCCTACTAGTATAGATCACGTCTAAGACGTGCACCACCTCATAGTTGTTTGCTAGTTTGTTTATTATTAGGAGGTAAGGCTAGATAACCCTTTTGTGGAAGTCGTTCAAAAACAAATAAAATATAACTAAACAATTGTAACACCGTTATTAGGCGTTACGACAGTTTCTTGATGCTCACGACAACGATGATGTGATATTGCATTGACGATCCATCCTGACAAGATGCTGAGATATGGATACTAGCGGGGAAAATATCTTGGTTCAAAGGGACGAGGGTACTTATATAAAACACACACACATAAATACGTATGTAGTTATGGTCCACCTCGAGTAGATGGGGTTTATCATACGTGAATATGGAGTCAGGTGACTAAGTAAAACAATATACATTATATGCAATGGAAGACGATCAATATAAACAAATGTTATGTATAAAATGAGCAATTTAACAATCATCAGAATGTTATTCTGACCCCTCGTCATTACGACCTACATGATTGCTTTAGAGGGACATGTATTAGTACAAGGCAGAAACAGTGAAAGAACATATTTCCTTATGCATGCTCGACACTGACAAAAACACTAAAAATTGAAGGTTTTAGGCTTAGTCAGTATCATATGTTTTATTATACTTTACTATTCCACTCTGAGTTTCTATCGATAGTGCTTTGATATACTATTGTTATTTGCAGAATACCAAACACCAACAATTTGTTCCTTGATGGACTTGAGTTTTCAATTTAGCAAAAATTCAAACCCACTAGGGTGTGAATTGGTACATTATCGTTCCCTAACATATTTCTAATAATAAACCTAAGCTTGGATTTATTCTTTTTGTATAGTTCTAAAACATTAGTACGAGATGTATTTTTGGAATGGATACTATTTTGTACATTCGTATATTCAAGATATGGAAACACATCACGGATATCTTCATAGTCGACAAACATAACACATTAGCTCTTACTGTTTTAGCTATTAATTTACCTATACTTTTTTTGATCAAAAATAGTTTGGTTTTCTTTCACTTATTTACAAATGTTTAGGTATATGTTTCTGTATATCAGATTTACCATACTTGCCTCCTCAAATGTATGTCTACTTGCATTCCTTACAGTAACATGTCTAGTTTTCTCCTTCGATAACTACATTTTATGAAAATATTACCAAGATTCAAAATGAGTACCCCAAACTCGCTTTTCCCTTCTAAATTACTTGTGAAATCTAGTTCATTCTTTATATTTCGCATTGCAATATTATCACACTCGGTTGACTTCATAATCAACCACCTAACATTAAAAGAAAATATTAATGATGCAACAAAACATGATATAATTAGTTATCATTTAACGATTCATGCGCATAACATGATAAAATTAAGAGAACAAGTTTTATGTCTTTTTTCTTATTGAATTTCCATTTTTCTTCTCACGGTTTACCGACTTCTTCAATGTTGTTACATTATTTATTTTCACGCATTATCTATTTATAAGCTCAAATTACTATTTGAATAGAAAATAAACGAGATTCGAATCAAAATTTGTATGCATAAAAATTCACATATTTTAATCTCATATGTTTCAAATATGCAAGAACTAAAAAAAATTCATATGGTTTACTAGTTGTTGATATACAAATATCAAAATGTTCATAGAATTTTATAGGAATTTGTATAAAAATTTTAATGTAAGTTAATAGCAAAGAAAAGAATTACTAAAAGGAGAAACGATTTGATTAAGAGGAATAAAAGTTAAGGAGAAAAAATATATTATATATGTGGATAAACTTCTAGCTTTAGCAAATTTTGTATACAAAATTATTACATTTTCCCCCCAATACTACCTTCGTTTTTACTTAGATCCTTTTCCATTACTTTGCATTACATTTTCAATCCAAATATATATAAAATACCGATGTTAGTTTTTTCTAAACGAACACAAAAATTGAACTTTTATTAAATGGATAATTCTATATGATAACTTGAAACTTGGTCAAAACATAAAATCTTAAACATCCTCCAAATACATCGATGTAATTATGAATTTAAGGAAATAAATGAATATCCATATCATTTTTTTGGCGAATATTTAAATGGAGATTAGGAAAAACAATTTAGATGCATTCTTAAAATTGTGGGATTATGGTTTAAAATTAAAGAATTAGGGCTTATGTTAAGAGATGAAAGAACATATAGTTTGGAGAAGAAAATGAAACATTTGATTATAAGGAAATACAACACATATATACATACATAGATGTATGTATACATATGGTAGCTGAAACAAATGGCTCAAACTCAACTACAACCAGATTTCATGAAACCAGAGTAGTGCAACTGCACCAGACATGTTAACATGAAAGTAATATCAAAGGCAACAAAGATCAGGCAACAGGACAACACGGTACAACAAAGATGAGCAAGTGCACTCATATATATGATATTGATTCAGAGCTAACTTAATGCACATGTCAGCTGTGTCAATGCTACATCAACCAGACTATATACATGAAATGGGTCGAAGACTTATGAACAGCAAGTGATACAAGACCAACAGTGCAGTTGTATAGAGTACAAGTTAAAGACTGCAACACTACAACTACAAGTGACAATGTCGGGCCAAATCAAAACCAAAGTATTCAAACCAGAGAATACAAACTATGGCACAGAAGCACATTTGTCACAAGTTCAAGCTGCAAGTCAAAGCATAAAATTAAAGTAGACAATGCTAACATCATCATGTAACCAAAATCAGATATATCACAATTCGAACGGTACAACTAAAATGACCAGAAACAATATCAGTGTAACGGTGATGGCCGAAAACATTATCAAGTCATGGAATCGCATAAACAAAGTCAACTGGTCGAAGTCAACAAGCAACTATTAATTACAGTTTCAAAGTGGTCGAAATCATGGATCAACAGTTTCAAACCAAATCAGTGACGAAGACACAGAGAAGAACCAGATTATCAAAATTTCCAAAATGGCCGAGCATTGAAAATGCTACAGTATATTTAAAAAATTTATCAAAGCCGAAGTTTAAACCAAAATCAACACCGTGGTAGCCAAGAAATCGAAATCAACACCGTGTCAATCAAGAAATCATAAATATATGAAATTGATAAAGTCAGAATCAATCTCAAGCATCCAAACAAAATCAATGGCCGAGATAAATTAAATGACAAATTCAAACGAACGAGAAAATAGGAATTCGAATCTTATATAAACTCATTCATCATCGGCTTTCAAATCCATCGAGTTCAAGTATTCAAACCAGAGAGAAAAAGCATAAATTACATACCGGAATCAAAGTCGAACTCAAGCAAATAGAAGCTGCCGAAAGCATCTCAAGAGATGATCAATCGACAGAGCAAGGAAATCGAAATCAATTACTCGATTGATCTAATTGAAGTCGGCGTCTTCAAATTTGTTCAAAACCCTAATTTTTAATCAGAGAGGAACGAACGAGAAAGCCACCATTTTTCACAAGGAAGCAGACCGATAAAATAAAGGGAATAATATTTCACTTAACAACAAATTGGGCCGGCCATTACTTTTGTGTTGGTTTATAATAAAAGGGCTATAATTAGGGTTTTGTTTTTTGTTTTAAATTGTGTTTAGATTGTATTTTCCATTTTAAACCGTTGTAATTTCTAGTCGTGTGATTAGGGGACAAACTACGTGGCGTAGTTTGAGAATTCGCAACTCAGTGGCTGAGTTGTGGCAGGGTATTGAGCATAGAGTTAGGTTAGTCAATAGCGGGTGTCGCGAGTTTACGTGTGTAAGCGTGTGACTATTTAATTTACAGTCGAAACCTTGAGGGTAGCACGTAGGCAGGTTTTTGCCGAAGCTGGGTAAATTCTGTGTCGTTCTATTTCTGCATTTATTCTGCTATTATCTATGCTGCTATTATTTTGATATATCTACGTTGAAATAACTTTATAAGCTTCCGCAATAATATTTATAATTGATAGTATCACCCTATTCACCCCCCCTCTAGGGTGAAATCGATCCTACAGTGGTATCAAAGCTAGGAATAGAAGTCAACTTTTGTTTTTAAAAATTCGATTTTTTTTAAAAACCAATTTTTGTTTTAAAAATTTGAATTTTTAAAATGACTTCTTTTAATAATGCTTTTGCAAAGGGTCAGTCCATAGTTAGACCACCAATGTTCAATGGTGAATATGCTTACTGGAAAAATAGGATGGAAATTTTTTTGGAAAACCATTAACGCTTGGGATATTGTTGAGATAGGGTATAAAGCACCAACTATAATTGTAAATAATCAGTAAGTAAATAAACCAAAGGATCAATGGACAGAACTAGAAAATAAATTATAAAATGCTAACGCTAAAGCTATGAATTCTATTATCTGTTCATTAGATCAATTTGAATTTAATCGTGTCTCACATTGTCTAACTGCGCAGGAAATATGGCATACACTCGAAGTGACTCATGAAGTAACATCTCAAGTCAAAGAATCTCGTCTTTCCATGCTGAGTAGCGAATACGAGAAATTCACAATGGCGAATGAAGAAAATATCAAAGAAATGTACGGACTACTTTCCAATATTGTATACAAATCAAAGGCTCTTGGAAAATCATACGCAAAATTGGAGATATTTCGAAAAATCCTTAGAGTCCTTCCACGAAGTTTTGAAGCCAAAGTAACTGGCCATTCAAGAATCAAAAGATTTGAAGCAAATGAAAGTCGAAGAACTCATCGGAAACCTCACCACTTATGAGCTAGAGATGAAGTTCAAGGAAAAGCATGAAGGAGGAGACGCTCGAAAGAAATAAATAGCTCTTAAAGGGACAACTGAAAGTGAAGATGATGATGATGGTGGTGAAGCAGATCTAGCACTATTAATAAGAAAATTCAAAAGGTGGAATCGCAAATATGGAAATCCGGTCAAAAATCATCAAGTAAAGAGCAGATTAAACAAAGCACTAGACAACCCAGAAGAGCAGAAAATCATCTGTCATAAATGCAATAAACCTGGTCATATCAAGCCAAATTGTCCCCAAAATCAACTCAGCCAAGGAAAGAAACTGAAAAGGAGAAGTTTTGCAGCCACTTGGGGTGAAAGCGACGAAGATGGAAGTGATAACACTGGCAGTGAGAGTGAAAAATCAAATTTGTGTCTTCATGGTGAAATAACTGACAGTAATGATGAAGAGCCAAGTGACGTATCAAAACTACTCATTCGGAATTACTTGTATATTTTCACGAGGTAAATGGGTGCTTCGAACGACTTAGGGAGAAATATGCTAAAATTGAATCACAAAGAGATAGTTTGATTGAAGTAAATGATCAGCTTCAACAATTAGTTAAAAACTATCAAAATAAGTGCCCTAAGTGTGACAAGTGTCCATTGTTTGAAGAAGAAATTAAAAAAAATCAGAAATTAATATAAATTCACTTGAAAATGAAATTCTGATTTTGAAAGAGAGTGAAGATACAAGAAGAAAAAATTCTATTAAAAGGTGCACACAATTGTTAAAACGAAAATGAATCTCTCAAAACACAGGTCCAACAACTATCAACGACTTAGATAAATTTTCAAAAAGTGAGAAATCGTTGAACATGCTATTAGGAAAACAAACTGTTAATACAGTTAGACAAGAACTTGGGTATAAATCTAAAAATGTTAGAAATAATATTAACCAAGTAAATTCAATGTGCACAATTTGTAGAAAGTTTGGACATATATCAAAACAATTGCTGGTATAGACCCAAACACGTGAAAACGATTCCAATTTGGATTCCAAAAGGCACAAATATAAATCTCTCAAAGTTAAACAAATTTGGGTGCCGAAAGGAACATATATAAATAGTATTGGGTCTCCACGAAATTATTTTTCAAAATCATTTACCACTAACAATCATGGACCTATAAAAACAAATAGGTCACTAAACTCCCTTCTTGTGTAGGTATGCTGGCAGGCTAAGGAACAACAGCAATGGTACTTGGATTCTGGCTGTTCCAGGCACATGACAGGTGATAAATCAAAGTTCCTTAGCTTAGAAAAGTACAGAGGTGGCAGAGTCGCAATGGGTAACAATGACAAGTGTAGAATTGTCGGTAAAGGTAAAGTAGGTAATAATACACTTACCTTAGATGACGTACTATATGTTGAAAATCTGCACCACAATTTGATATCAATCAGCCAGCTATGTGATAAAGGTATGAATGTTATTTTTGATTCTGACTTGTGCAAAATTGTTGACAAATCATCAAAAGAAATCTTATTTTCAGGTAAGAGGAAAGGTAATATATATTCTTTATCTTTTGATGATCTCACCCTTTCAAAATGTTTGGTAGCTAAGGATAAAGAAGTAAATTTATGACATAGACGATTAGGGCATGCTAGCATGAATTTGTTAAACAGATTAAAAAGGAAAATTTTGGTAAGAGGGTTGCCATCACATGATTTCGAAACAGAAAATTTATGTAAAGCATGTACCTTGGGAAAACTTAAAAAATCATCGTTTCATGCCAAAAACAATGTAAGCACTTCTAGAGTTCTTGAACTAGTTCATATGGATCTGTTTGGACCTAATGATATTGCTAGCTTAGGTGGTAAGAAATATTGCTTTGTGTTAGTTGATGATTACTCACGATATACATGGGTATATTTCTTGGCTAAAAAATCAGAAACTTTTTCATACTTCACAAAATTCACAAAATTAGTTCAAAATGAAAAAGGAGTTCCTATTGTTTCGTTAAGAAGTGATTATGGTGGAGAATTTGAAAATTATGAATTTGAAAACTTTTGTGATGAAAATGGATTTAAACAAGAATTTTCTGCACCACGTACTCCACAACAAAATGGAGTGGTTGAGAGAAAGAATCGAACATTGCAAGAGTTGACTAGATTTATGATAAATGAGTATCAGCTACCTTTGCATTTTTGGGCAGAAGCAGTAAATACAGCTTGTTATGTAACGAATAGAGTTATGATTAGACCAATTCTTAACAAAACACCCTATGAGCTATGGTCCAAAAATAAACCAAACATTGCTTACTTCAAAGTATTTGGGTGACCGTGCTATATTCTCAATACAAGTGATCAATCAGGAAAATTCGAAGCAAAAGCCGATGAAGGCATATTCATGGGATACTCTTCTAGAAGCAAAGCTTATAGAGTCTACAACAAAAGGAATAAAACAATTGTGGAGTCAATCAATGTGAAGTTTGATGAAGGCATTAATGAATAGGAAATGGTCAAAAGCAATGTTGAAGAGGAAAACGAAAAAGATGAGAATGAAAAACCAAAAGAAACTGCAACAAAAAAAGAAGTCCGAAGGAATCAGATCCAGAGAGATTGAAATTCAAAGCAGATCATCCTTTAGAATTGATAATAGGAAATACTATCACAGGTGTTCAAACTCGTTCCTCCTTTAGAAATCTATGTGATCTGTGTCTATATAGTGGATTTGTTTCAGAAATAGAACCCAAAGACATACATACAGTTCTAAATGATGAAAACTGGTATATGACTGTGCAAGAAGGGCTAAATCAATTTGAGCGAAATGATGTTTGGAGTCTAGCACCTAGACCTTAAGGATTATCCAGTCCTAGGAACAAAATGAATTTTCAAAAATAAATATGATGAATCTGGAAATGTGATTAGAAATAAAGCTAGATTAGTCGCTAAAGGATATAATCAAATTGAAGGAGTTGATTTTGATGAAACTTTTGCACCAGTAGCTAGACTAAAATCAATTAGGATATTGTTAGCTTTTGCTTGCTATAAAGGATTTAAATTAAGACAAATGGATATTAAAAGTGCCTTTCTTAACGGAATTTTAAAAGAAGATGTATTTGTTGAACAACCAAAAGGTTTTGAAAGTCATGAATATCCTAACCATGTATATAAGCTTAAAAAGGCATTATATGGATTAAAACATGCTCCTAGAGCTTGGTATGAATGCCTTAGTACTTATCTTCTTGAAAATGGGTTCAAAAAGGGCTGTGTAGACACCATACTATTTCTTTTGCATGAAACCGATGATGTTTTGATTGTTCAAATATATGTCGATGACATCATTTACGGTGCTACTAACAATTTGTTGTATGAGAAATTTGAAAAGGTTATGCAGGAAAAGTTTGAAATGAGTTGGTTGGAGAGTTAAAGTTCTTTTTAGGATTTCAAGTCAAACAAAGTGATAAAGGTACATTCATTTCTCAAACAAAATATATTAGTGAACTTGTCAACAAATTTGGATTAAAAGATGCTAAACCGGCTAGAACCCCCACGAGCACAACAATTAAACTTGACAATGATGAAAAAGGTAAGGCGGTTGATCAAAAGCAATATAGAGGTATGATTGGATCACTCCTTTATCTTACCGCTTCTAGACCTGACATCATGTTTTCTGTCTGCTTGTGTGCACGATTTCAATCTAACCCAAAAGAATCTCATTTAAAAGCCGTTAAAAGAATTATAAAATATTTGTTGCACACCCCACGGTTTGGTCTTTGGTATCCAACAAATGATAATTTTGAATTAAAAGGATTTTCAGATGCGGACTATGCTGGAAGTCTAGGTGATAGAAAAAGTACTAGTGGTGCATGCTTTATGTTAGGATATTCATTAGTTGCATGGTCAAGTGGAAAACAGAATTGTATTGCGTTATCCACCACAGAGGTAGAGTATATTGCTCTGAATGGTTGCTCTGCTCAAATCTTATGGATGACACAAACTTTGCAAGACTATGGTCTAAATTTTAAACGTGTACCACTAATGGTGATAGCAAAAGTACAATTGATCTCACAAATGATCCTGTACATCACTCACGAACAAAACATATAGATGTTAGACATCATTTTATTAGAGATCATATTTTCAAGGAAAATATCTGCATAAATTTCATTTCAACCGATTCTCAATTGGCACAAAACCCCTACCAGGAAATAGTTTCTGTAAAATACGTCTCAGCTTAGGTGTTTTAGAAATTTGATTTTATACTTATTTAACATTTTTTTCCTCCCAACTAATTATCGAAAAAGTAAATAGTAATCGAAAAAGTGATGAGTGTTGATGTTAATCATATATTATAACTCAAGATGGTATAATTAGTAAATTTCTTTAGAAATTTAAACAGGAGTTATAAAAACTCTTTATTGATAAATATTCCATGACCATTTCTATTTCTATCATATTTCTATCGACCATCACTCATCATAATCCTTTATAGTATGTCAATATGTGGTGATTTAAACAAGAATCATTCGTTTTTCATTTTATATTAATAAAAAATATTATTATTATTAAATTAATAATCCAAAACATTCACTCTCATTTAAAAGTCCTCACGGTTATGCATGAGTGAATTACTTGGAATTTGATTGTGCTTCCATGCTCATTTAAAAGTCCTCACGGTTATACATGTATGGAACGCATATCAAAATTGATATATTAAATAAACAAGTTGATTCTAATCCCATTTAAAAGTCCTCACGGTTATGCATGGTTAGAAGATACTTGAATTCAATTTTTTAAATAAAATTGGAATACTACTAATTGTTAGGGATGCAGATTAAGGATCTTAAGGCAGAAATAACACTAGAGGGGGGGTGAATAGTGTTTTAAAGAATATATGAACTATATGACTACATTAAAACTTTCAACACAAATCTAAACAGAATTCTAACACAGAATGATCACAGAACATATAACAAATGCAAATAGTAAAGTAAAGCAAGTAAAAGGAAAGAACACACCAGATTTTATACTGGTTCGGAATCCTCCTACATCCAGTCCTGCACCAAGGCAATATCCTTGTACAGATTTTTATAAGCCAATATCCAAATTACAACCCTCAATTTCTAAGGCCTTGAGGAACCCTCCTATCTCTGAGTCTGGGGTAAACTCTCTTGATTTACAGGACACAAGATCACCCTAATACTTCTTAATAACAATCATTTTGAATGGATAGACTCTATGGACTTTTTGAATATAAATTAATCCTATAACTCTGAATAGCACTTTGATCTTTAGTAGAATGACGGAGAATCAAATAGAGAGAGTATCTAAATGATTTCCTGTTGAGAATTTGGCAGAATGATGGCACGATCTTGAAAATATGAAGTTTTATGGATATGCAATGGTGGAGAAGAAAGAGTGAAGAAAATAAGAAAGTAGTTGTTAAAAAAATTTGTTTTGGAAGCCTTTATATAGATGCACAACGGTCATAACCATTGGCGAAAGGTTTTCGAACGAATGGACACTTCTTTTGAAAATTGAATTTTGAATCCAACTGTCACCATGTCGACATGGGGTATCCCCATATGTCAACATCCCTCAGTTCAAAATTATAGAGATGTTGTTTTGTAAAGACAATTGAATTTAAAATAAGTTGAAACTTCTCTGAAGCAAAGTGTTTAAACAATATTTTGAGATAGAGAATGAATATAAAAAATTATTTTAAATATATAGATATAATTGATATAGACCGTCAATTATATAAGTAATATTTAAAATCAGAATAAGTTTTGATGTTTTAAAAATAGAAGTTTTTAAAATCAGAATAGAGGAATATTTCAAGGCTAAAACAAAGTTTGAAAATATTTTTGAAAACATGATTTTGAAAGCTAAAACATTTTGAAAACAGATTTAAAAACATTTTGAAAAATCTATTCAAACTGAAATTGCAAGAACCTTCCTACAGAGCTCCTCCATAGGACTCGAGAACTTGTACAAAGTAGTTTAAATGATTTTGATTTTCGTGTGTTTGTAAGCCACTTGTCATAGGTTTGTAAGCTACTTGTCGTGGGTTTGTAAGCCACTGGTTTCGATAGAAATTGGGTTCCATCCCAAAAGAAAATTGGAAGAAAGATGAGAGTGCTATTATGAAGTTTTAACAAAATACTGGACACTTATCTTGAGATCTTGAAATCTTGATTCTCTAGAGTCTTGAATCTTGAATCTCTAATCTTCATCTTGATGCTTGAGTCTTTATACTGATCAGTCTTCGATGATACCTACATATACTTTCTATATATATATATATATATATATATATATGGAAATGTTAGTATATATTTTATAAAGTATAATAACTATATAAGGTTGTTGTCATCAAAACATCATCAACTCAGTTCCTAACAATCTCCCCCTTTTTGATGATGACAACCTTTATTTATAAAATATTCTTACCATACCATAACTCCCCCTTACTCCGTGATTTCTTCTTAAAACTACAACTTCCCCTTACCCCATGACTCCCCCTTACACCAAGCACATATATTTTTATAACTTTCTCCCCCTTTATCATCAACAAAATCTATTAACTACTTAAGAATTCAAGAATGATTAGTATGAACAAATAATATGTATAGAACAAGCATGAAACAATGAGTATAAGTGAACACATTTTAGTTATTACAACATATATAAGAACATACATAAACACGAACAAACAAAACAATTTAAAACAAAGAATAAAATGAAAGTACGCCATAATGGCGATCCTTAACTATAGGAGACTTATGAATGGGGTAGTGGAGACAAAAGTTTCCACGTTGTTCAATTATGTTTCCATTAGTATCAACAAGGATCTCACCAACGCAAATAACGCTCTCGTCTGTATTCATAGGGACTTCGGGTTGAGGTAAAGGTTGATCTTCCTCTTGGTCTTCTTGTGGTTCTTCCATAGGTTCTTCTTCCTCGGATTCCATGGCTTGTGAAGAGTCTTCAATATTAATAGGATTTGTACGATTATCCATAAGGAATTTTGGTACATTCCTAATAATATTCCCTTGCCTTTGTTGTTCTCTAGCCATCGTAAGTTGACTTACTTGAATTTCAGTCATCAATTGAAGGATATCTTTCATCTTCTCTTGCAATTTGATCACTCGAGCGTGCGTAGTTCGTTGAAATGGACCAGAATGAGGAGATGTGGGTGAAGTGGGTTTATTAGTAGAAGAGGAGGCCATTATTTTATTGTTTCAGAAGTTATTTACAGAGAATATAGTGAAGAAAGAGGAGAGAAAACGAAATAAGTAGATAAATAACCAAATAACCAACTTTAGAGGGAAATTCAATTTTCAAATTTTTGTTGGGTATGTCGACATCATGAGATGGGGCATGTCGACATGTTCATCAAAAAAATGTAATTTTTATTTTGAATTTTTATTGATTACTATATTATATTATTTTATATTTCAGATTTTGAACAAATACCTAATTCTCTTCTAAATTTAGTAAAATTCTGTTCGGTTAATGGTTTAGTTAATATATCAGCAATTTTTTTTCAGTATTTATATAATCTGGAGTTATTATTTCTTTAATTATATTATCTTTAAGAAAATGATGTCTTATATCAATATGTTTAGTTCTAGCATGATGAGTTGGATTTTTAGATAGATTTATTGCACTAGTATTATCACAATATATTGGTGATTTACTTATGTTAATTCCAAAATCTTTTAAAGTTTGCTGCATATATATGACTTGTGAACAGGCCAGAGCAGCAGATATATACTCTGCTTCAGTTGTTGACAAGGAAATAGTATTTTGTTTCTTGCTGAACCAGGAAACCAGTGAATGTCCTAGAAAGTGACAAGTTCCACTTGTACTCTTTCGGTCTGATTTACAACCAGCATAATCAGCATCACAATATGATATTAAATCAAAAGTATTATTTTTAGAATAAAATAAACCATAATCTAAAATGTATTTTACATATCTTAAAATTCTTTTAACAGCTTTTAAGTGAGTTTCTTTAGGTTGTGATTGGTATCTTGCACAGAGACAAACACTATGCATAATATCAGGACGACTCGCTGTTATATAGAGTAGCGAACCAATCATTCCCCTATATAAAGTTTGATCAATATCTTTTGATTTATCTTCTTTACTTAAACCTACATTTGTTGACATTGGAGTTGGTTTCCCACTAGAGGTGCTTAAACCAAATTTATCGATTAAGACTTTAGCATATTTTTCTTGACTTATGAAGATTCCATTCTCTAGTTGTTTAATTTGAAGCCCTAAGAAGAAACTTAATTCTCCCATGTGACTCATTTCAAATTCTTTAGTCATTATATCTGAAAATTCTTTATTCATTATGTTATTAGTTGATCCAAAGATTATATCATCTACATATATTTGAACTAGTTGAATATCTTAATTATTTCTTTTAATAAAAAGTGTTGTATCTACTTTACCAATTTCAAAACCAGATTGAAGTAAATAAGATCTTATTCTTTCATTCCAGGCTTTAGGAGCTTGCTTTAGACCATATAGAGCTTTTTTTAACTTGTATACATGGTTTGGAAATTTATTATCTTCAAAATGTGGAGGTTGTTCAACATAAACATCTTCTTTTACAAAACCATTTAGAAAAGCACTTTTAACATCCATTTGATATAATTTGAAATTATTATAATTAGCGAAAGCAAGTAGAATTCTTATAGCTTATAATCTTGCTACGGAGGCAAAGGTTTCATCATAGTCAATTCCTTCTTCTTGACAATAACCTTGCGCGACTAAACGAGCTTTATTTCTTACGACCTCACCGAGTTCATTCATTTTATTTTTATAAACCCATTTAGTTCCAATTATACTTTTATCCTCAGGTTTAGGAACAAGTTCCCATACATCATTTCTGGTAAATTGATTCAATTCTTCTTGCATAGCAAGAATCCATAAATCATCAGACGATGCTTCCTTTGGATTTTTAGGTTCAATTGTTGATATAAAGGCTACATTACTCATACTACTTAATTGATTTCTAGTTCTTACTACAGATTCAATATTTCCTAAAACATTTTCTATAGGATGATCTTTTGATATTTTAAATCTCTTATTAGGTTGATTTATTTCACTAATAGTTTCATTAGGTTGATTTAAATTTATAAAATCTTCTTCATCATCTATTTGTACAATATCTTTAAGATTTTCATCAAAAGATACATGCATAGTTTCTTCAATAGTATTAGTCTTTAAATTAAAAACTCTAAATGC
Source organism: Allium cepa (assembly GCA_030765085.1). Lineage (NCBI taxonomy): Eukaryota > Viridiplantae > Streptophyta > Magnoliopsida > Asparagales > Amaryllidaceae > Allium > Allium cepa. Next base: position 76,078,522 of record CM060946.1, on the reverse strand, counting down.
TTTGCTTCTATTAGAATAACCAATAAAGAATCCTTTATCAGCTTTTGGTTCAAATTTATCAAAATTATCTTTTGTATTAAGTATAAAACATTTACTCCCAAAGACTTTAAAATAAGCAACTATAGGTTTCTTATTATAAAGTAATTCATATGGAGTTTTATTTGTTAATGGTCTAACTAAAATTCTATTTAATATATAACAAGCTGTAGCAACTGCTTCAGCCCAAAAATGTTTAGGTAAATTACTATCAGAAAGCATTGTACGAGCACACTCTTGAATCGTTCTATTCTTACGTTCTACTACTCCATTTTGTTGTGGAGTTCTTAGAAATGAAAAGTTGTGAGTAATTCCCTTTTGAGTACAGAAATTCTCAAAATTTTCATTTTCAAATTCACCACCGTGATCACTTCGAATAGTTTTAATTTTGAAAGAATGTTGTTTTTGAATTCTTTTAGAAAAGTTTTTAAATATTTCAAAAGCATCACTTTTATGTTTTAAAAAGATTGTCCAAGTATATCTTGAATAATCATCTACTATAACAAAAACATATTTACTATGGTTAATTGATTGAACTTGAGATGGACCAAATAAATCTAAATGAAGTAATTCTAGAGGACTAGAGGTAGAAATAGCATCTTTTAATTTAAATGAACCTTTCTTAAGTTTTCCTAATTGACAAGCATCACAAATACTATCTACTTTAAAGTTTAACTTGGGTTGACCTCTAACTAAGTCAAGTTTTGATATCCTAGATAATAATTTGAAATTCAAATGGCCAAATCTTTTATGCCAAATTCAAGGGTCACTTGTATTAGCCAAAAGACATGGATTATTATTTGAAATTTTCATACTAAGGATATAAATATTTTTCTTTCTAATACCTTCAAAAATTATATTAGACTTATCATCTTCAATGTGACATTTATCTTTTCCAAATTTAATTTTAAAACCTTTATCGCAAAGTTGACTTATACTAAGCAGATTATGTTTTAAGTTCCTAACTAATAAAACATCAGAAATAAGTAAAGTTTTAGAGTTACCGACATTGCCGACGCCAACCACATATCCTTTAGAGTTGTCACCAAAATTGACTAATCCACCATCTTGATAAGTAATGTCCTTGAGTATCTCGGGATTTCCAATCATGTGCCTTGAACAGCCACTATCAAGTATCCATTTATCTTTCTCAATTTGCACAGTTTGTCCATTGGGTGTTGATTCGTCAAAAGCCATATAACATGTCTGTCCCTGCATAACACACCAATTCGGTAGATAACTTGATTTTTCGAAATAACTATATGCAGACTTATGATACTTTGATGAAATGCATAGATTCAAAATAGTTTTAACACAATTTTTCAAAAATGCCATTTTTATATTTTTCAAGTTTCAGATTATGAAAACAATGAAAACCAATGCTCTGATACCAATTGTTAGGGATGCGGATTAAGGATCTTAAGGCAGAAATAACACTAGAGGGGGGGTGAATAGTGTTTTAAAGAATATATGAACTATATGACTAAATTAAAACTTTCAACACAATTCTAAACAGAATTCTAACACAGAATGATCACAGAACATATAACAAATGCAAATAGTAAAGTAAAGCAAGTAAAAGGAAAGAACACACCATATTTTATACTGGTTCGGAATCCTCCTACATCCAGTCCTGCACCAAGGCAATATCATTGTACAGATTTTTATAAGCCAATATCCAAATTACAACCCTCAATTTCTAAGGCCTTAGGAACCCTCCTATCTCCGAGTCTGGGGTAAACTCTCTTGATAGACGGGACACAAGATCACCCTAATACTTCTTAATAACAATCCTTTTGAATGGATAGACTCTATGGACTTTTTGAATACAAATTAATCCTATAACTCTGAATAGCACTTTGATCTTTAGTAGAATGATGGAGAATCAAATAGAGAGAATATCTAAATGATTTCCTATTGAGAATTTGGCAGAATGATGGCACGATCTTGAAAATATGAAGTTTTATGGATATGGAATGGCGGAGAAGAAAGAGTGAAGAAAATAAGAAAGTAGTTGTTAAAAAAATTCGTTTTGGAAGCCTTTATATAGATGCACAACAGTCACAACCATTGGCGAAAGGTTTTCGAACGAATGGACACTTCTTTTGAAAATTGAATTTTGAATCCAACTGTCACCATGTCGACATGGGGTATCCCCATATGTCGACATCCCTCAGTTCAAAATTATAGAGATGTTGTTTTGTAAAGACAATTGAATTTAAAACAAGTTGAAACTTCTCTGAAGCAAAGTAAAGTGTTTAAACAATATTTTGAGATAGAGAATGAATATAAAACATTATTTTAAATATATATATATATATATATATATATAATTGATATAGACCGTCAATTATATAAGTAATATTTAAAATCAGAATAAGTTTTGATGTTTTAAAAATATAAGTTTTTAAAATCAGAATAGAGGAATATTTCAAGACATTTAAAAACATGATTTAAAAACATGATTTTGAAAGCCAAGACATTTAAAGACATTTAAAAATAGAGGAATATTTTTGAAAACATGATTTTGAAAGCTAAAACATTTTGAAAACAGATTTAAAAACATTTTGAAAAATCTATTCAAACTGAAATTGCAAGAACCTTCCTACAGAGCTCCTCCATAGGACTCGAGAACTTATACAAAGCAGTTTAAATGATTTTGATTTTCGTGAGTTTGTAAGCCACTTGTCGTAGGTTTGTAAGCTACTTGTCATGAGTTTGTAAGCCACTGGTTTCGATAGAAATTGGGTTCCATCCCAGAAGAAAATTAGAAGAAAGATGAGAGTGCTATTATGAAGTTTTAACAAAATACTAGACACTTATCTTGAGATCTTGAAATCTTGATTCTCTAGAGTCTTGAATCTTGAATCTCTAATCTTCATCTTGATGCTTGAGTCTTTATACTGATCAGTCTTCGATGATACCTGCATATACTTCATATATACATATATATATATATATGGAAATGTTAGTATATATTTTATAAAGTAAAGTATAATAACTATATAAGGTTGTTGTCATCAAAACATCATCAACTCAGTTCCTAACACTAATCTCATTTAAAAGTCCTAACGGTTATGCATGGTTAGTAGATATTCAAATTCCTGATATAAATATAGCACAAATAGACACAACTATATGGTTTTATATGATGACATCATCCCTATCATTCTAAAGTGGAATATGCTTCAAACAGAGTATTTATGATTTTTGTTTGATTTTTATTGAAATATAATATTTATATTCGATTGAGTTTTAATGTTGTATTAATATCTATCACTTTATCTCTATTTTTCTAACACTATTACTCTTTTGCTGATAACAAAAGGGGGAGAGAAAAGTTAAGATTTTGTCAAATAAAATCAAGTAAAGGTCAAATATTTTTTTTTGCATCTATGCTCATTTGCATTATATGCATATATGAAGGGGGAGCTTTGTGTAGAGAGAGAGCATTCAAATAGGGGGAGCAAATTGAATCATCAATACATTTAACAAATTCAAAATCTTAAATATATATTTGTTATCATCAAAAGGGGGAGATTGTTGAATATGCGATTATATGATTTTTGTTTGATGATAATAAACACACACACACATATATAGATATTCATTTAAATGTATTTGTTAACGTACTACTAAATAAATATTTGTTGAATAAAATAAATAACACAAAATTTGAATTCAAACAGAAATTTTATTCAAACAAATATTTGTTACAATTTTTGAATAGTACAAATTTCAAGCTCTCACTATATATATACACAACTTCAGTTACAATATAATCTTGATTACATCACGATTCACATTTACATTTGACCTCACTACATATCACTCATTCGTTCAACTCGTATTTTATATTCAACTTCATTCCAAATTGAATCAATATCTGAGCAATCTACAAAAATATACATTGACGCAGTAAAATTGAAAATAAAATATTTTTGCAGTATAAAATAAAATGTAATTTTGAAAATGATAATTGCCTCAGTTAATTGGGTTGTTTGTCATCATTTAAATTTGAATTCATCATACACGAACAGCTTGTGACATGCACAATGTATCACTGTACATGCCACAAGGCCGTGTACACCGATATATACACTTGATAAAATTACAGGGACAGGTAGCACGTGTCAAACCTAAAACGCTGGGTTCAACTCAAGTGCAATAAAAATAATGTCACAATATCGGCACAAGGTCAAACCCGAGCTCCAAGCTGGATTCAACACAGGTGCAAGTTCATGAAAATGGTCAAGACTACTAAACAAGCCTCGACCAAAATCCAAATGTACAAATGTAATATGAACCAAACAATGTACAAAGGCAGTGGTACAAACTACATGAAGACAATGCACAAACATATGTGTATATATATATATATATGTACATATGTATATACACATGTATACATACATGTAATGACAACAAAACTCAAACCAACCATGATATGGAAGCAAACCAGACCAGTTCAGGTTAAAGCAAGAAAGTACACATGAAGCTAATAGTGCCAACAGATCAAAACAACTGTACATGAACACTTGCAATAGAAGAAGGCCATACTACAGGCAAAATGAAAACATGCTAGAGGAATCACAGTGCAATAAAGATTATAAGGAAATACAACACATATATACATACATAGATGTATGTATACAGATGGTAGCTGAAACAAATGGCTCAAACTCAACTACAACCAGATTTCATGAAACCAGAGTAGTGCAACTACACAAGACAGGTTAGCATGAAAGTAGTATCAAAGGCAACAAAGATCAGGCAACAGGACAACACAATACAACAGAGATGAGCAAGTGCACTCATATATATGATATCGATTCAGAGCTAACTTAATGCACATGTCAACTGTGTCAATGCTACATCAACCAGACTATATACATGAACTGGGTCGAAGACTTATGAACAGCAAGTGATACAAGACCAACAATGCAACTGTATAGAGTACAAGTTAAAGACTGCAACACTACAACTACAAGTGACAATGTCAGGCCAAATCAAAACCAAAGTATTCAAACCAGAGAATACAAACTATGGCACAAAAGCACATTTGTTACAAGTTCAAGCTGCAGGTCAAAGCATAAAATTAAAGTGGACAATGTCAACAGCATCATGTAACCAAAATCAGATATATCACAATTCGAATGGTACAAGTAAAATGACCAGAAATAATATCAAAGCAACGGTGATGGCCGAAGACATTATCAAGTCATGGAATCGCATAAACAAAGTCAACTGGTCGAAGTCAACAAGCAACTATTAATTACAGTTTCAAAGTGGTCGAAATCATGGATCAACAGTTTCAAACCAAATCAGTGATGAAGACACAGAGAAGAACCAGATTATCAAAAATTCCAAAATGGCCGAGCATTGAAAATGCTACGGTATATTTAACAATTTTATCAAAGCCGAACTTCAAACCAAAATCAACACCATGGTAGCCAAGAAATCGAAATCAACACCCTATCAATCATGAAATCATAAATATACGAAATTGATAAAGTCAGAATCAATCTCAAGCATCCAAGCAAAAATCAATGGCCGAGATAAATTAAACGACAAATTCAAACGAACGAGAAAATATGAATTCGAATCCTATATAAACCCATTTATCATCGGCTTTCAAATCCATCGAGTTCAAGTATTCAAACCAGAGAGAAAAAGCATAAATTACATACCGGAATCAAAGTCGAACTCAAGCAAATAGAAGCAGCCGAAAGCATCTTAAGAGACGATCAATCGACAAAGCAAGGAAATCGAAATCAATTACTCGATCGATCTAATTAAAGTCAGCATCTTCAAATTTGTCCAAAACTCTAATTTTTAATCAGAGAGGAATGAATAAGAAAGCCACCATTTTTCACAAGGAAGCGAACAGATAAAATAAAGGGAACAATATTTCACTTAACAACAAATTGGGCCGGCCTTTACTTTTGTGTTGGTTTATAATAAAAGGACTATAATTAGGGTTTTGTTTTTTTGTTTTAAATTATGTTTAAATTGTATTTTCCATTTTAAACCGTTGTAGTTTCTAGTCGTGTGACTAGGGGACAAATATGTGGCGTAGTTTGAGAATTCGCAACTCAGTGGCTGATTGTGGCAGGGTTTTGAGCGTAGAGTTAGGTTAGTCAATAGCGGGTGTCGTGAGTTTACGTGTGTAAGCGTGTGACTATTTAATTTCTAGTACAAACATTGGGAGCAGCACGTAGGCAGGTTTTTGCCGAAGCTGGATATATTTCGTATCGTTCTATTTCTGCATTTATTCTGCTATTATCTGTGCTGCTATTATTTTGATATATCTGTGTTGAAATAACTTTATAAGGTTCCGCAATAATATTTATAATTGATAGTATCATCCTATTCACCCCCCTCTAGGGTGAAATCAATCCTACATATATGTGGTCAAATTTTCAGATGAGAAAGAGTAAAAAGAACCAAAGACCATGTGTCTGTTCTGTATAAATCGAGTGAGGTATTTGAGTGGAGTATTGGAACAGAGAAGTTGGTTGAAAGTCGAAAGTGTTTGGTGACGTGAAAGAGAAATTTGAGCAGTGTATTTGGACAGAATATTTGAATAAATAATTTATAATTAATTAATTATTTGTTTTGTCATGTAATATTATTAAATAATTACAACTAAAATAGAAATAAATTATGAAATTTCATTAAAAATACTACAATATTCGAAATACAAATAAATAATTTAAAGATAGAAAATTAAATTGTTTCAACGCCGCCCTGCTGCAATAATTTCATCTCTTACGGTATCATGATGTGTTGTCATTTCATTGCGTTCGTGTCATTGTACTTGTTTGATCACTCTGATTATGATATTTTTCATACTATAATATTTCTCATGATATTCTTTTGGAACAAGATTAGGATCATCATCATAAATCAAAAAATCTGGATAACCACTATTGTATTTACACATAAAACTGTATATAACAATTGTAGCAACGACAACTTTTACTTGAGTTTCAATGAGTATGGTGACATATTATTTAAAATGGTAACTTTTTTCTTTCATATTCCAAAGGTTTTTTTCAATTGTTATATGTAAACTTAAATGACAGAAATTAAAATTTTCATTGTTCGATTTTGATCGATTTGGTCGATTTGTGGTTTCACGAAAATGAAGAACATAGTATATAATATTTTGATAAGGTGGTAAATATCCAGTTTGAAGGACGAGAAAAGTTAGATTATTTATCATTTATTACTGCATTAAATTTGTTACCGTGTGAAGTATTTTTCCAACTAGTTATAACAAAAGTCAACTATAAATTGAATGAGTATGTCGCTGAGATATTATGTTTAACAAAACCTTTTGATCCATGGAATAAGCCGATCTACAGTTAAGTGTGTCATTATGTATGTACCGTTTATAGCACCAACATAGTTTCTAAAATAAAGATAGTACTTAGTTGAATTTTTAATACGCTCTAAAACATTATGTGTGTACTATTTATCGCACAACGAGAGAAAACATGGTTTTTCATTCGAAAATTATGGTGATAACGTTTTTGATGATTTTTTAACATATTACCATCCACTGTAAACCTGTATAATTTGAAGCGTGAATTCGTACAATATTATTCCTTCTTCTATATGGATAAGCTAATATAACAATTAAATCCTACGTATCTTCGTAGTCGGAATATGTATCTGAATCAACCATTGACAGAAGGACAGCCATGGCGAGAAGAGAAGAGAAGACACGATGAAAGAAAAAAGAGGAGGAGAACATAAATCAATGGGATGTAGTGTTCGTACGTTGACATTGGACGCGTTCGACGTCAACGTATTACTTTTTTGCTTTCACACAATAACGATCCATTTGGAGGAAATGAACCGATGTTAAATAGTAATTTGCCATTATTTGGCAGCGATCGTACTTATAAAACAGGGTTTGGTGCGGGTTAAGCGTTCGCTATCCTAAATCGGACAACTGGGTGGGTAATTAAAGAAATAAAAGCAGAATAACCCCTATAATAATGATAGGACAACTGGGTTGGATTGGCTTTGGTGGGCTGGCTGGGCTGAATTTTGCTGGTCTACCATAAAGCCCCATAGCTAAAATAATTCAATCGTCTTTGCTGTCCACGGCCGAATCTAAAAGTTACTCTACACCTCCAAAGCCGAACTTAGGGTTTTAGAACTCTCATCAGTTTCTTCCAGTTCCATTACCAGAAAAATGGTTCGCAGCCTTAAAAATATCCAAAAAATCAAGAGAGGGAAGAACAAAGTAAGTATTTTAAACTAATCTTTGTGCGCTTTTCCATTATGTTTTAATTGCTACTGAAAATTAATATGCCTAATCTTTTTGTACATGCAGAAGCCAAAGAAAAAGGAAGAGGCTTCTTCTTCTGACCACTCTGCTCCTGCACAGGTGGAAAATTCCTCCAATGAACTTATTATTTAAATTAATTCGTCCGGTTGTAAAGTTATGGTTTCTTTTAGGTATGGCGACCTGGAGTCGATAAACTGGAAGAAGGAGAAGAGTTGCAATTCGATCCCTCTGCTTATAATTATTTGCATGCCTTTAGTATTGGTTGGCCGTGCTTAAGGTATCTTTTGTTCTGCTTTTTTACCTTTTGTATTGGTAATGTGTCAAATTACGCTTACTGTACATGAGATAGTACATTTTATGATTACTAGTATGGGCCCATGCTTCGCACATGGGCTGATTGTATTATTATATACGTTGATATTTTGTTTGGGTGCAAAACATGTAAACGGAAAACAAAGTTATTTTTGGAATTTAAAAAAGAGACCAAGTAAATCAGTTCAATCAATTTTCTTTATTAGTAGTAGAGATAGAGATTTTGTAAATTAAACCTTTGTAAGAGTTACTGGATAAATAGTATGCCTGTATCTTCGATGTTATTTCATTAAATACTTATGTATTTGTTTCTGTTATTTACAGTTTTGACATCGTGCGTGATTCTTTGGGCTTAGTGCGTACGGAATTTCCTCATACTGTCTATGGTATTGCTGGAACTCAGGTACTCAATTTCTCTGTGTTCTTTTGAAGTGTGCAAGACTTTGGGAAATCATCATATTTTTATTGGAAATGCATGAATACATAAAGATTCAATGAAATAATGCTAATTGAGACATGAATTTGATGCAAACGGAAACATAATGTTAAGTACATTATAAGTTGACATGCTTGTTCACAGCTGTTTTCTTTTTACATTAAGTGCATTGCAATATTGGTGTTAATAAGTACATCACTCCCTGAAAAGTATCGAGGAAAAATGTTGATTTAATATGCAATGCTGCCACATTTTTCTCTCCTCTTAATTGTTTTGTCTTTTCTTAAGGCGGAACATGTATCATCAAATTATATTGGAATTTTCAAGCTTTCTGATATATCTGGAAAGAAACGTGAGGTCCTACCAAAATCCGCTGATGATGATGAAGATATGGATAGTGACAACAGTAGCGAGGAAGATGAAGAGGAGGATGGATCTGCCCAACCTATTTTGCAGGTTAAATGGACTTCCTAATTTGTTCTTCATATAATTTTATTTTGTACCTGGATTTATTTATTCCAGCTCCACCTATTGCTAACTATTTACAGCTACGCAAAGTAGCCCACCTAGGATGTATAAATCGAATACGCTCAATGAGTCAAAAACCTCATATCTGTGCTGCATGGAGTGATGCTGGTCATGTTCAGGTAACTCATGTTTGCTTATCACTGGCTTAAATACATTGTCATGCTTTCTGATAAAGTTGATCTATATGCATAATGCAAGTCATAGTAATGCACCTAATGGGCTCCATCCTTTCTTTTTTGTCTTAACTTGATGTCTTAATTCCCAAAATTTTAATAGTTCTCATGTATTCCAATCTAGTCATTACTTTCTAAACAGTAACTACATTGACATTTCAACTCAATAAGTATAACATGGCACTTAGTTGGAAGAAGATGATATGGACACTGACTGTAACTTTAAGATAAAAGTGACTAGTAAAGTGGTTGGAAACGTAAAAACCATTAAAGAGCTGTGGTATACAATACGATTATAGATATATATATCGGAACGATTTTCAGTATTCAAATAACCATCTGCAGTTACTAAAGCAGTTTGTAACTACAGATATGGGATTTTACCTCCATTTTAAATGCTTTAGCCGAATCTGAAGCTGATACCAGCAGAGGAGGAAACAGTATTCAGAATAAAGCTCCACTAATGAAGTTTGATGGGCACAGAGATGAAGGCTTTGCCATAGATTGGAGTCCAGTTGTTCCTGGAAGGCTTGTTACTGGTACATTTTACATTCGTTGACCGCGAAACATATATTAATGAATAGTTATGCTGTGTGCATTAATACTCCCCTATGTGTTGATTATGCTAGTATCTTTTTGTCAGGTGATTGCAATAGTCATATTCACCTATGGGAACCTTCTTCTGAAAAATGGAATATCAATAGTGATCCTTTTGTTGGGCACACAGCCAGTGTTGAAGATTTACAAGTATGCATTTTCCTGTAAAATAATAATATTTTTTTATTTTAAGATTAATGAATTAATAATATATTTTGTTCCACTTTTTTTTCATGCCTTAGTTTCCGCTGGAATTGTTTTGTAGCCCATATAATTTAGGAAAATGTCCAAAAAATACATTCACGATCTTCCTCAACTGTGTGAGACTCTCATTTCCAATGCTGTTGCAATCAAAATGCAAGCGCTAATGCGTTAGATCTTGATGTGTTTAATTTAAGATAGGGTGTATATGCTTGGTACTGTGCTTACACCATGCAAATAGTTAGTATGGTTAGTATAGTGCTCCTGGTAGTTGGTCCTTTCATTAATCTTATCATATGTAAGCACTGGCACCTTAACATTAATAATGTATCATTTACAACTGATTCTTATTTCTTAGTCCTAACTTTGCAATATGTATATCAGTAACATTTGTAATATATCATTAACAACCGACTTTTATTTATTTGTCCCAGCTTTGTAGTATATATTTTGACTGTTGTCTTTCTGTTGATCATTTTCGTTAATGTACAATTTCTTTTCAATACAGTGGAGTCCTACAGAAGCAGATGTCTTTGCCTCCTGTTCAGTAGACCGAAATATATCAATATGGGATGTCAGATTAGGGAAATCACCAGTGATATCTGTTAAGGCACATGACACCGACGTTAATGTTATTTCATGGAACCGGTGTGATTATCTTTTTGGCTTTTATTTTTGTAACAGTAATGCATCTATTGTTTACCTGCGACATGTATGAATAGGCTGGCGAGCTGTATGGTAGCTTCTGGAAGTGATGATGGCACATTTTCAATTCGTGATCTTAGGTTAATCAAGGTACATCACAGCGTAGCTTATTTATTTTTTTACATTCTCAAATTTATCATCAGCCTTTCAGATTACCAACATACAGTATTGGTAAATATTCTACAAAATGACCTCATTTCCTCCTTTGATTTTTTTTTATATACGTACATATGCATGCATGCATACATACATGTATGTTTTATGTGCTAGGATTGCTAGGAAATACTTTCATCGTTTTGCTTTTGATACCATTCTTTTTTTTTTTGTGTGTGTGTGTGGAATAATACATAAATTGTTTGTCTAAATCTATTGTCAGCCTTTCAAATTATTAACAAATAACATCGAAACATATTTTGCAAAACCATCTCATTTCTTCCTTTGATTGTTCTTATATACATATGCATACATGCATATGAGTTGCTAAATACTTTCATTGTGGTGCGTTGGTACCACTCATTTTTTGTGTGGAATAATACATAAATTGTTCGTCTAAACTCTTAAAATAAAATACGTTTGATTCAACATTTATTAAATCAGGCGCTTTCAACTCATTATTCAGAATCATTTGAATCCATATTTAAAAAATCGAATTAATTTTTGAGCTTGAGAGCGCTACAGTGCATTTTCGTAGTGTTTTTACGTGCAATCAGTTGGTTTGCTATAATTACACTTTGCTTGGATACTGTTTTCAATTTAAATTGACACTTTCCTTAAAAAAGTCAAGTATGATTGTAATTTTTTTTCTTGTTTTAATCTTTGGATTGTTTCGATTATTGTATGCCTTTGGGTTAGTTTTTTGACAATCATGTCTTTCTTGAGGGATATTTTTTGTCTTCTATTTCAGTTTCTTACAAGGAACCGTGCATAGTGCTGCTATTATAAAATTTATTTGAAAAAAAACAGTGGTTTTAATCAGGTGTATTGAACTGGTTTATCACTGCTCATGAATTTCATCATTTGCGGCGAACTTGATTAAGAACATTGGCTCTATTAAACAATTTTTGCTATGATGCCTTCATCCTTGATTTGAAAGTAATCAAACATTACTATACAGTGAAACATGGCGATGGCATTACAACTTATTCAGAGTCTAACGATAGTCTCACACATTGTTTAACTTAAAATCATCCAATATATAGGATGGGTGTTTGTGCGATCGGTTTCATTTCTCCCATTTTGTTAGTGCTTAAGCTGTTTCGGTAAATTGCTTCATTCAGAATTGCCTCAGAGTGAAACCTTCCAACATTAGGAATGGCCAAAGCATTTTTAGTTACCGAAGTAGTTTCAGTGATTATTATTAAGATATTATTCTATCACGGCGGGACACAAAAATTCTCTCTTACCAAATTTTTCTTAAAATGAAATGTTGGATAACGAAATCAATACAAACCTTACTATTGTTCCATAAGTTAGTTACCTAATTTTGGGTTGGTAGAAAATGAACATACATCCTTTATCAAGTATAAATTCCTTTTTCCTGCTCATGTTCGTCTTCCCTGAGTAACTGTTATGTTTATTGAGTTGCGTTATATTTTCTGGGTTGCTTAAAAATTATGGCTATCTTTACTTGCAGTATTCTGTCTATTTTGCCATAATGTAACGAAAATAAAAAAGCATCAACTTTTTTGTCTTAAATATCTAATAAATCAGCGATCTTGCGATGAAATGTTTTTAGTGATATGTCTCAGCATCAATGTGCACGAATAAATACAAATGTTGACACTAGCTGGTACTCTTCTAATATGTTCATTCGCGCCAACTAGTATATTTGTTACTGATATATTTGTTCATGTCCAGTCAAATAATGGGGAAACTAATTAAAAACCATCAATTTATTCTGTAGCTCCATTTTTTTTTTTTGCATTGTTTCGCATCAGTAATGTAAAAAATTGGTAGTTGATCCTTGTAATTCAATTTTGAGTTTCCTTTTGTTCTCAGCTAGTTAAAGCTATATTACTCATTTTTATCTACAGGGTGATGCATTGGTAGCCCATTTTGAGTACCATAAGCACCCAATCACATCTATTGAATGGAGTCCACATGAGGCTTCAACATTGGCTGTTTCATCTGCTGACAATCAATTAACGTAAGATGCTATGAATTCCGCCATCAAACAATAATTTACGTGGTCTTTTTAGTATATATTTTTAGTCTTTTTAGTATATATATTTTTGTCTATATTCGCTATTAAACTGTGACATCTTTCATATACCAAGAATATGGGACCTCTCATTGGAGAGAGACGAGGAAGAAGAAGCTGAGTTCAAAGCTAAGGTTAAAGAACAAGCAGATGCACCGCAAGATTTACCACCTCAACTTCTATTTGTTCATCAGGTATGACATTACATCAACTTTTAATTTGTAATTAATTGGGCCAAACGTATTTATTGATTTTTTTTTTTGGTTGTGTGAACAGGGTCAGACAGATTTGAAGGAAATACACTGGCACCAGCAAATACCAGGAATGATTGTATCAACAGCAGCAGATGGTTTCAACGTGTTGATGCCTGCAAATATTGAAACAACCATCCCCCCTGCTGCTGCTGCATCTTAATTTATAGCCGTTTTTTATATTTAGCACTCAAAGGTGTTTTTATTTTTATTTTTAGAATACAAATATTACGTTGGATTAGTTCCTTTTGCAATTATTAGAACCTTTGCTTTTAAGTGCTGCTGTAAACTATGCTTAAACCGTGGTAAAACAAGTACCATATTATTTGGGTTTGTTATTAATGCCAAATTCTGCAATTTTGTGTATTTTCCTTCTGCAAAAAATGTTTGTTAACTGCAAATGTGCATCAAATTGTTCTTTAGACGTCAAACGATATGTGTAGTGTTTGTAAAACACCTTTTTTAAGAGATTGAGACATCTTGTAGTTGCTTTAAAAAATGTAATATTTCCTCTGCTGTCCCAGATTTGGTCCGTCATCTTGTCACAAAATCACCGTATATGTAGAATTGGGTGAAAAATGTGCTCAATTCTTTTTCATGTGCATGGTGAATCATTGCTTTGGACATTTAATCTGAATTCCCTGTACAAGTACGTGAGCAAAATTAATCTGTTCCAAATTTTATTACATCTTATGCTGTGATATGTGATGGTTAATCTCATGTTTTGTTCATTATTTAATTTAGGAGTTTAGCGGCGGACTTGATTGATGCATGTGGACTTCACGTAGGATAAGTAGAAGGGTTTTTCCATTAGAAGTCGATAGGACTTTTTATAATGCAAATGGAGTCTCTTTTGTAAAATGATTCTGTATCTAGAACTTGCTCACTTCGTGATTGTAGTTTGAAGGATGTATCTCACTCGTACTATATAGACTCTTCCGTGTTCTGCGCTTTTTGTTGATTTGTTCATTTGTGAAATACTCGTTGGGAAAATGAACGGAACACTTTTCCTCCATGTCTATGATAATGTATATCGACCAAGATTTGCAAATCTTCATCCATCATTTCAGCTGTATGGTGGGCTGTTTACGCATCAAATGCTCTAAATGATTTCAATATCTTTTCGTATTTTGAGAAAAACCATCCGTCGTCAACCGTTCTAATTAGTTTACCATTTAAAATTTTACTTCTTGATATCCACTGCCATCGTCTATGTAAGCACTTTTATGTCTTTCCCTTCACTTTTTCGCGTTCTTGTTTCTTGTTGCTATATTTCCCGAGAAGTCCTTACCTTTTACTTTTAGTTGCGATCGTCTCTGTTAGATTCATTTTCAATAAGTATACTTCTTACCGATTTATTTAATATATTATTTTCTCTTCCTTCCATACATACCAAGAATTTCCCTTACGATTTCATTGTTTTTCGTCTCTTTTCACAACACATAGCATGTGTTTGATTAAATGCCTACATGTATTATTCATTCTTGATGTAACTTGTGTGAATAACTAACATTTTGGATGGTTTAATATGTTTATAAATAAGCGAAATCTAAAAGGGAATGATAGCAATGACCTTTAGGAGAGCTTTCGTATTCCGACTTTGCCATTTTTTGTTTTATTCATATTGAGTTAGTCATGTCTCCCAACAACGGTCCCGGTACATCGATAGGATATGTACCTTTAACATCGACAATGTCTCTATCATACGTTCAATGATCAAATTTCACATATTTTGAACAACTTCGGTATCATCAGGTACAACTATGGTTTCTCTTTAAGTTTAATTGTGTTCACCTTCCTTAGGAATGTCATGCTGCAATGACTTTAGAGCACATTCGTTGCGGGCTCTACCTTCCCCATAATCCCCATAGTTAAGGGACAGATTGATGAGTTAGGAATTCATATCCAACTAGTTTTAAGTTCCTATTACTTGTTAATATGCTCGTACATTATATTCTGACCATTTGGATTCTCCTCCTCCTTTTCATGAACTTCGTCTCCTCTATTCTATTGGATCGGGTGCAACGGATAGTGAGGTAAAATGAGCGTTTTTTTAAAAAAAAAATTCATTTTTAATTTATTTTGCAATAGATCTTTTATAGTGTTATCACGGATAATTTTGTAACATTAAATCATGTTTAACCTACTAGGATGTAAAATGAGTTTTGTGTTTAGTATCTTTTTTTCCATGTTACATTATTAAATTGATAGTAAATTTCATGTTCTTTTATTTCTTTTGTGTTATGTTTAATTTGAAATTTAAGATATGTTATTACTATTTGTGTTATCAGCTTTATAACCAAGCAGACTTTCAAACGGATCTGGACGTCAAGACGGAGATGAAATGATTTACAGACTTGAAAACATGTTCGGAAGGATAATGGACGAAGCCTGGATAAGTTGAAAGAATTTTGAAGTAGAGGAAAGAGCTCGGTATCGACCATTTCTGGTCGACACCGATCATTTTCTATACCTCCTATGGGCACGTGGAGTCACTACACATGGTTGGTTGGCTTGTATGATCGTCTCAACGTGCATTTCTGAATGAATAGATGGACAACTCCAAGAAAATTCTGAATGAAAGAAGACATGTACCGGAGATATCAGAACCTCTTGAAAATAATACAACCTCTAAGGAAAAGTACTCGAATTACACTAGATCGAATATAGAAAACCAAAGGAGGGAAGGAGTTCCCCCTTAAAAATTAAGTCGGTACCCACCACTTCTGGTTGGTACCAAGCTTTTTATATGGATCTAGGGACTTCATCTTTCCATTCTGCATTCTCGGTTGGTATATTGATATCTGATGACTTTGCTGGATGATTTTCCTATAAATACAACACATCTGACAACTGAAAAAGCACTTTGGCACTTTGCTTTCTTCATCTTCTGTCTCTCCTCCACTATGGTAGTCACTCTTGGCTGTTCTAGGCTGCTAGAATTTGTCAAACCCATCTACTAGTGACTGATAATCTTTAATCAATAACAATACAGTAGACGTAGGCCATAGGTTTGTCGAACCATTATAAAATCTATGGTATTCCCTTTGTTTTTGCTTATTGTTTCTGCTAGATCTCTTTTTATTTCAGTTTTCTTAAAGCGTTGTACCAATTTTAGACTCAACATTTTGGTTCTTTCACTAAGAAAAGAGACTCTTAGATGTAGATCTAGTTATCTCTTGTGGATTGGAGTGTTCAAATGTTAGATCTAAAAAAAATTTCATTAAAGAACTTAAAGAATTTGCATATAGGAATTAATGACACCTAGGAGATATAGACGGTCATCTGGAGCAGGAGACGGTGCATGAAGGAGCTTCTCATCATATGAAGGTTAGCAACCAACAGGCAACTGCGTTGTTAGGACCATCAATTTCTCAGGAGATGGTCACACGGATGAAGTTTAACAAGATGATGTAGGTGCTGAATCAAAATTTGGCTGATAGTCAGAAAGCTCTGTTGGACAAGATGGATGCTAGCATAGCTTTGGCAATCCAGCAGTCACAGAGAAGCAGGAGAGAGATTTCACCCGTCGGTTGTGAAGTGGAAAATTCCTCTGCTTCTGCTCAGAATAGGTGAGATGGAAAACAAAAGCAAAAGGAACAGACTACTTGGGAAGCATGGGGAGTTGCTATGGCAAATAGGAAGGCATGCTCTAAGAAAATTCATATCGGCACCGACTAGAAGCAGGTCGGTACCGAGATAAATATTGGACAAGTCGAGGGGCAGGGAGCTAAGGTCGTTGATTTGTCTGATTCTGAGGATGATTTGCAGCATAACGGTGATGGTTATGAGCTGGATGTTGATGTTCGGGATACTGGTTTGCAAACAACTACTGTGAGCCAAACTGGCATTAGAGAAGACCCAAAGGTGTGGTTCTTCCAAAGGCTGGAGAACCCAGATGTCAATGAGCGAACCGAGATGTTTACAGAGTCAAATACTCGGTGTACATCCTGATAGTCAGCCTTCAGAGTTTCATGCTAGTGAGGAGTACATAGCAGAGGAAGAAATTAAATTAAGGAAGAATGAAGATTAAGGTTCTCTGCCAAGCAGAACTCCATTCATGGACAACGTCTTGAGAGAGGAGTATCCTAGAAGGTTTACGATGCTAACAATGCCATCGTATAACGGGACTATTGATCCCAAGCAACACTTGTTTAAATACGAATGACATATGGATGGTGCTAGAGCAACATACGTGGTTTAATGTAAATGTTTTCCTACTTTTCTAAAAGGTGTAGCATCAATATGGTTTACTCGGCTCGTGCCGAGAACCATATCGGCATTTGATGAGTTGGAGAAGAAGTTTCTGGAGCAGTTTAGGCTCCACACTGCTTAGCCTAACTTCTTCTCCAACTCATCAAATGCCGATATGGTTCTCGGCTCGTGCCGAGAACCATATCGACATTTGATGAGTTGGAGAAGAAGTTTCTGGAGCAGTTTAGGCTCCACACTGCTTAGCCTAAGAATGTGATGTCCTTGGTGAGCTTTGCTCAAGGGCCTAAGGACTCATTGAAGGGGTTATTGAACAGGTTGAACATTGCAGTAACAAAGGTTAATAATTCAAAGGAAGATTTGGTGTTTATGGCATTAGTTTGGGGCATAAATTTGGATACAGACTTTGAAAAATGGTTGAAATGAAGCAGTCGATGACTATGGAGGAATTCCACCGAAAAGCCAGTTAGTTCTTGCGATTGGAAGAAGCAAGTCAGGTTGCTAGGAAGACTGATGGGGAACAGTCGGAGGTAATTCAAAATAACGTGGCGATTAAGCAAACTGGTGAGAGTTTCGATAATATAGAAGTGAATGTTGGAAACTCTAATAATCAAAAGAAGAGAAATCAAGGCTTTGGAGGCATGCAGAATGAAGCGAAAAAATGCCTTAGGAATATAAGGCCTGATGAGTATACGCCTATGAATGATACATTGGAGAACATACACCTTGCCACGCAAGGCACAAGAATGTATAAAAAGCCACCTAAGAGGGAGGCGACCGAGATGGAGCGACGCCCAGGCAAGTACCTTCATTTGTATGAAACTCATGGACACAACACAAATGAGTGTCGTCATATTAGGGATTTTATCAATGAATTGATAAGGAAGAAAAATTACAGCAGTACGTGAGAGAGTTGCAGGATGTCAGACAGAATGTGAGACAGAATGTGAGACCTCAAGAGCCGAATGCCTAAGGAAACCAACCATAGAAATGGAGGATCTCATTCAGTAGAGAAAAGCTAGAGTAACATGGTGTGGTACGCAAGCTCGTTGAAGCATGTACCACATGAGAGTTGCTCTGCTATAAAGGATTTAGCTCTGGCTAAGCAATAAATAATGGTAACAAATGACATTATATTCAGGAATAGGGATTATGATGAAGTCGAAGCGCTAATCTTCGACCGCATGGTGATTACGGCTGTTATTAGCCCGGCTATGATACATTAGGTCTTGGTGGATAGCAAAAGTTTTGTACATATATTGTTCAAATTAACATTTGATCAGATGAAGGTTGGTATGAAGGATGTCAAGCCTTGTAAATCTAGGATTCAAGCATTTACAGGTGAGGCGAAACAACCAGTTGGGACAATTGATTTGTCCGTGGAGTTCGAAGACGAAGACCCAAGGTGGTGTAGATTCAGAAGGTTATGATAGTCGATAAATATTCACGTACAACGCCTTTTTTGGCCTATTGACCCTAGCTGGTTTTATAATAACACTTGCTCCTGATTGCTTAATGATGAAGTTCCCCATGTAGAATAGGGTTGGATCAGTAAGAAGAGACCAAAGTGCAATTATGGAATGTTATATCACTGAGCTAAGGAAGGCAAAGGGATGGGAAAAAGGCAATAATGTAGAGAGAACTCTCTGCATTAGAAACTCGAAAGCATAACAAATAAAGCCCAAGCCTTGGCTACGGAACCATAGTAGGTTCGATAAGTTTATGGATCCCAAAAAGAAGTCACAGGAGCACCAGCTGAACAAACGATCAATGTTCCAATCTATATGAATGATCCTACTCGAACTATTAGAATTAGATCTCAGCTCAGCACTGGACTAAGGAAGGAATTAGTCAATTTCCTTACACTAGACTAAGGAAGGAATTAGTCAATTTCCTTCGAGGGAATTTGGACAGATTCGCTTGGACGCATACGGATATGTGCAGGGTATTACCAGAGGTAGTGTGTCTCATGCTGAATATGGATCCAATGTTTTCGTCGGTGAAGTAGAAAAGACACATTTTGGGTCTAGATCGATCTGCTATGTTAAAAAAGGAAATGGATAAGATGATGGTGAATGGCTTTATCCACGAAGCTTTATACTCGGAATGGGTATCGATCCCCGTGCTGTTCAAGAAATAAACCAAAAGTGGAGGATGTGTATTGACTATTATGATTTGAATAAAGAATGCTTGAAGGATAGCTTTCCTTCGCCTAGGATTGTCAGCTGGTAGACAGGACCGCACGACACATGTTGCTCTCTTTTATGGATGCTTATTTCGATTATAACCAAATACCGCTGCATGTGCCATATTAGGAGCATACAAGCTTCATAATGGATTTAGGATTGTATAATTACCATGTGACGTTGTTCGGTTTAAAGAATGTGGAAGCTACACACCAAAGGTTCTATGTTCATAAAATAGATCAGAGGAACAATGGAAGTATACATGGATGATATGCTCATGAAGTCAAGACTGTGTAGGAATCACTTGTGCGACCTTTCGAAGATGTTCTAGGTATTGCAGAAGTAGGAATGAAGTTGAATATGTTGAAATTCTCTTTTGGAGTTGCTCCGAGAAAATTTCCAGGACTCATCGTAAATTCAAGGAGAATTGAGGCTAATCTAGAGTAGATTAACGCCTTGAGGAACATGATGCCTTGATCACGAAGAAGGCGTTGCAGAGCCTTGACGGGAAGGTTGTCACTTTGACTCGATTTATCTCAAAGGGAACAGACAAATTTATACTATTCTTTAATGCCCTCAAAAAGGGCAAGAAGAATTTTGAATGGAACGAGGATTATCAAAATGCCTTCAAGGAGTTGGTTAGGCATATGGAAACACCACCTGTTCTATTCAAACCATTGGACGAAGAGGACTTATTTGTCTATTTGGCAATGTCTGCTCACATACTAAGTGCGAAATTAGTATGTGAGGAGGCGAGGATTTAAAGGTCGATTTATTATATCAGCAAGTGATTTATTAGATTTGAAAGGAATTACCCGAACTTGGGAAAACTCGCATATTGCTTGTTAATTGCATTAAGGAAGCCGCGACCATATTTTCAGGCTCACTCAATTAAGGTGCTAACGGATCAGCCCTTGAAACATGTGTTGTATCGAATCGAGACCTTAAGGAGATTGCTGAAATGGAATATTGAACTAAGTCAGTAAGATACTAAAAACTATTCGAGGAGAGGGATAAACGGGCAGGCATTGGTAGACCTTATTGTCAAGTTTACTGCACGTGATGGCGAAGAGGAAGACAATATGGTCTCACTTTCTTGTTGGAAATTGTTTGTGGACGGAGGTTCAACTGAACACGGTTCAGGTGTAAGAGTAGTGCTTGTAACTCCAGAAGAATGATCAATTTATTATGCATTGGAGTTGGAATTCTATGTGACTAACGGCGAGGCTGAGTATGAGGCATTAATAGTGGGGTTAAGCATAGCAAAGGAACTGAAAATATAAATGTTGCGTATATTCAGTGATTCCCAGCTGGTAGTTTGTCAAGTGAGGAAGGAATATCAGGCTAAGGGTGCAAGACTTGCTCCTTAGCTAACAAAGGTTCTGAACTGTTGGCTGATATAGAGCATTATACGATTACACATATTCTCAAAAAGAAGAATGCAAAAGCTAATTAGTTGGCCAAGCTGGCTAGTTATGGGGAAGCACAACTGATGGGTTTGGTTCTAATGGAGGTTTTGACGACTCCAAGTATCAACCAGATGGATGTCGAGTAGATTTTGGAGACCATGGAGGAAGAGGAGTCTTGGATGACCCCAATCAAGGATTATCTACATAAGGGGATTCTCCTAAGAGAAAAGAATGAAAGAAAGAAACTCCTTTGAAAAGCACCACGGTCCATGATGCAAGAAGGAGTACTGTACAGAAGAAGATTTTCTACTCTCCTACTTAGGTGTGCAACTAAGGATGAAGCTAGGAAAATCCTTATGGAAATTCATGAAGGTAGGTGTGGTAACCACACCAGGTGGTAGAAATTAGTGAGGAAGGTACTTTACTATGGATATTTCTGAACAATAATAAATCGAGATGCAGCTGATTACTCCAAATGATAGGGCCGTTGCCAGAGATTTGCAAAGATACCAAGAGTCCGATCAACGGAGCTTACGCAAATGGTCAGCTCATGGCCATTTGTGGTTGAGGAATTGATATTATCAGTGCGCTACCGATGGTGAAAGGAGGGGCTAAGTATGCTATAGTTGTAGTGGATTACTTCACGAAGTGGGCCAAAGCAGAGCCACTTGTTAATACCTAAGTTATTGATTTTGATGATAACAACCTTGATAACAAAATGCATTCATATAAAATATGGATATTAATGTTTTGCCAAGTTTTATAGTATATGGTGCATGAAATTATACAAGTGTTGAATCGAAGACTCTACAGTATAAAGACTCAAAGAAAGGACATGAAGACTCATGAGCATAAAGACCAAGATATGAAGATCTCAAGACTATAGTATTATACCGTCATAGAGTTTTGTTAAAGTACTTGATAGAAATCTTTGATCACTATTATTTTTTTAAAAGTATTCTTAAAATATATTTATAAATATTTTATAGAAGTTTTTCTATGTTTGAAATGTTTATAAACAATGTTTAAATTATTTTAAAAAGCATCAAAATATTTTACAAAGCATAAGATTTTCAAATACATTTTAAAATAAAGAGGTTTCAGAATATTCATTGTAACAACCATGTATTTTGTGATTATTTTAATAGTTTATTTTAATTATTTAAATTGAAACTCCTGATTTAAAAACTTTATTATATTTATTAAAACGAATAGATTTTGTTATTTTAAATATAAGTTTGATTTTTGTGTGAATTATAATTCCAAACCTGAATAAATAAAATATTTCCAGAAAATGTAGATTTTGGTCAATTTGGTCAAACTTTAACTTTTAAATTTAAAATTTTGAATTTTATCCTTTATTATGAAAATATATTACATTTCAAGAATACTTCTCTTCGTTTCGTTGAAATCCGATTTATATTGTGAAAGTTATGCTTTTTACAATATTGGGTGTATATTGATTTATTTAATAAAATTATCTATTTTAATTTGTATAAATTATATTTTTACTTGTCAAATCATGTTCTAATATGTATTATATGAAATGTTAGGTATATATTTTATTTTAAAACATTTTTAAAGTGATAATAGAATTTTTCCAAAATTTACTACATTTATCTCCTATTTTTAAAGGCTAGTTTCTATTTTTCTGCTATTTTCTGCATTTAAATTATATTTAATTAATTTTTTTTTTGTGAATTAATTTTTATTTTATGTTATTATCCTTATTTTAAATATTTTCCAAGTCCATATAAGTTTTTCAAATTTATTCTGTTTATTTTTAAATTTTCTTGACTAGTGTGCATTTCTGAGCTATTTTCTTATTTTTATCTTATATAATTATTATTTATTTATTTATTTATATTTTATATTTTGTTGCATATACGAAATTTAAACTGAAATTATAATTATTTTCAGTAATTTAAACTTATATAAATAAATTAAAGGTAATTTGAAAAGCTTATGACTTTTGACTTTCCTATGGCTTTTTATCTTCCACCTTTTCACATTTTTAACCTAACTTTTCATTCAATTGGCCATTATTCTTCATTTCTTCAGTCGCCTACTCCATTTCACATTCACATAAACTCTTTTTCTCATTCCTAAAACAAAATTTTTGGCCTTCATCATCTCCATGAAGCTTGGTAATATTTTTCTTCTTTTCTATGCAAATTCTTATTGTTTTGTTTGTTCTATGCACTTGCCTTCACCTATAGGCTCGGCCTTAGCGCCTCCTTCATCATAGCTGCCTCCACCACCACCACTTCAGGCTGCCACCACTTCCAGCCCTCTGACCATCCCAAGCCGTGCACCATTGGTTGATGATCCATCACAAAACTTGAACAAACTTCACCATATATGCCATATCCAATCACCATGACCACACATCACCTTCAACCACCCCTGGCCGCCACCTAATCCACCTCCACCACCCATGGATGACCTGAAACGCTCTGCCAGACCATCCTCCATCCCAATACAGTAATGGCCGTGCCTGGTCTTACTTGGGCCGAGCCCAATGTTGCATTGTATCCATGTAGTTTTCCTTTGTAGTTGTTGTCCATGCACC
The DNA here is from genome assembly GCA_030765085.1 of Allium cepa. NCBI lineage: Eukaryota > Viridiplantae > Streptophyta > Magnoliopsida > Asparagales > Amaryllidaceae > Allium > Allium cepa. Next base: position 76,054,399 of record CM060946.1, on the reverse strand, counting down.
TACCTCTTTGTATCACCTTTGCCCCATCACCAGGCATGATTGGCCGACCCAATTCAACCCAAAACCAAATCAAAACCCACTCCTTAGCCATGTGTTTCTGAACTATAGCTGAAGCATAGGTGGTAGAAGGCAAGTGCAAGTGGTGTGGAGATGATTTATGCATCATTTCTACCATTGTTTAATCGTATTTTGAGCTGAAACTTATGTTGTTTGTATTGTCTTGTTTGAATGTGTTCAAGGAAATAAATCTTTGGCTCTCTCAATCCCAAGCCTTATTTATGCTATCGTGCTTTTGAAGATCTCAGTTTGTGCATTCGATTGTTGTCTCCATCTTATACCTGTGAGTTATTCTCACCAGACATTGTATACTTATATAACTAGTAAACTGACCAATTGTGAATCTGTAAAATGCACCGCCATATTATATCTGCCATGATATGATTATATGATGTTCACCCATGCTTAAACATCTGTTATATCATATATTACTATTATATTATACTGTTCTGTTATTTATATAAGTTTATCACACTGCAAGTTCTCTTTAGATTAGAATCACTATGGGTTGAAATGATACATACCCGAACGGACTTTAGAATAGAGGAAAATCGTTATGGGTTGAAATGATAGGCCTGCGCGATTTTCAAATTATTTCATTTACTTGGGATTGCGATTTAAAATGATAGAACTCGGGTTTTCTTTGTAAATTACGGGTTGAAATGATATATTACCTTTATCACTTTACCTAGGCTAGAAAATGAAATACAGACCCGTAGTTAAAATATGTTTTTCTAGAAATTTTAAAATATTTTAGAAATGTAAATATTATAATATTTTGATTAAAATGATTTTTGTCAAGTATTATTAATTTTCTGAAAATTTATAAGTTAAATAAATTATGGAGGTTAGAAAATTTAAAATGTAAGTTATTTTGGGAAATTTTAATTTGGTGATAATTGGAATTTAAATTAAATATGAAATATGATAAATTTATGATATTTGTATTAAAATGAATTTATAATATATTAATGATCTTGAATAAAGTTAAAATGTGAAATGAATGAATATTTAAGCTGAAATTTTGAAATATAACTAAAATTGGAAATTTGTGAATTTGGCTTAAAAGCGACTTTTAAGTTAAGCAAACAAAAATGAAATTAAGTTATATTTGAAAATTTAAACTTAAGTTTTAAGTTGAAATTTAATTTAATGAATCTAAAATTGAATGTTGGAATTTAATAAGTGAATTATTATTAAATATTGATTTTTTGAAATGAAGTTTAACTTTATAAAATCATGAATATAGGGTTATTTGAATAATTGTTTTATAAGTGTTATAAGTGAAATTATGTGATTTTATAAGCTAAAAATGATTTAAATAAAAATATAATTGTTTGGGAAATTATATCGAATATTTGAAGTTAATTAACAGCATTTTGAAATGCCGTCTTTTGTTAAATTGAACTGTTTTGAATGTAAATTTCCGTAGCATTTTCTAAATGCTACGAAAGGTGAATTTTCACTGTTTTGACAAGCTTAAGTGAATGAATGAACTTTGAAAAGTTTAAATTTTTGGAAATTTAATAATTTAATTATTAAATACAATAACTTCAATTTAAATGATTAAAATGAAGTAATGTGTTTTGAAGTTGAACTATTTTGAAATGTGAGTTGAAATGGTATTTTAAATAAAATGAATGTGGTTTTGAAAAGATACGATATTTTGATATTATGATATTGAATTTTGAAATGATATTTGATTTCGAAGTATAAAATACCATTTTGAAATTTTGACCACGGGATGTATTTAATTTATAGTTTAACTGATCCTTAAAGGATAGGCGATCCCAAGCTTCCTTTAAATTATTGTGCATTTCTACCATAGTTCACTTGAGTTGGTTTACATTATATAAGTATATATATCCTGACTCGAGTGTTTTGTGTTTTACTTTACGCTCGGGTCAGCCTGAGTATTTACAGCTTAGCTTTGGATTTCTTTCTGGAGCTAGGAATCGCTGGAGATTCTGCTTGTCTAGTTATCTGTTCCCTTTCAGTTTCAGTTGTTTTATTTCAGCTCTGGTATTTATAAACTGCTATGTATTTGAGATTTCTATTGTATATGTTTTTCAGACTGATATTACGTATTATGTTTTGAGAGTTTGTTATAGCATCTTCATGAACTACTATGATATTTTAATTTCCACTGCGAGTTATTTTGATTTTCTGTGTCTGTGATTCTGTGATTATATTTCATTTGCTCCAAATTTATCTACAGCGCGGTATTTTGAGCAATTCAAGTCTGGCATGCGTGGATGCGAATGGCTAGAAATATCGGGTTGTTACATTTGGAATCAGAGCTTTGGTTTTAGGCAAACCTTAGCCCACGGAGCAAAAACTCATTAGAGATAGGGTAGAAATACCCTAGAATGAGTGAAATCAATCTCAGAATCCTTTCTTTGTGAGAGAATGTATTTTCAAAGTATAAATGATTTCCAAATGATTTTTTTAAAGTATTTTCAAAGATTATTTTGGTATAAATTTTTTCTTACTTTGAAATCAAGATTTTCTAAACTTTATCTCTTCGGTATCCACCTTGTTAGAAATCTCTTGGTTAGGATTCTTATTGATTAGGATTCCTTGAACTTTGGAACGCTCCCACTTGTTCTGAAACCCAATCTTGTCTTTCCTATTTTATCCTTTTGATTTCTGGGACATTCCATGACCCCACTTTGGAATGACCTCTCTAAAGATCGGTGGTTCCGTAAATCTTTGAATGATTGGTAAAGGGGTGAAACTCCTTTGCGATTGGCATTGATTAACCGGAGATTTCTGTATCCTCGGTTTACGATGCTATCTACCTTCTGCTATACCCGAATTCTATCTCTGGCGACCGAATGATGATTTGCCTTAGATTCCGAATTGATTATATTCCTGAAGTCTCGGTTGACCGGTTAAGGTCGCCCGTGATTTATAAAGGCTTATCCATCTTCTATTTGGTAATTAAATTATCTTATCTCCGTTCAAGCTTATCTTCAAACCAGAATTCTATTTGATTAGAGTCCTCTAAATTTGAATCTCTATTTGTTTGAAATCTATCCTTGAATCATCCTTTGGAAATTTGTGTTTGGTTATATTTTGAATTTGTGCATACATCGAAATTATTATTTTGATAAGGATGACCATATTCTACATATAAAAGTGAAATGTTTTCGATATGGATTTTATATTTTTTTTCTTTCTTTGAAAATTTGAAGTTTTGAAAGGATTACATGCCTTTTAAAACTGAAATTCTGAAACTTTGAAAGGATTTGAAAATTTGAAAATTTATGAGAATTTGACTTATATAAAATGATTTATAACTGAAGGATTTTGAATTTGAATTTCGAGGAATCGAACTCCGGTGTTTTGAAATCGGTTTTAGTATTTTGGAAAATATAATAATATGATTTGAAGATATTTCTCAAAATAAAATGTTTCCAATGTATTCGAATGAATTCCAAAGATTTCGAAGAGATTTCAAAGAAGTTTCAAGAAAATAAAGTCCAGAATCCACTAATGTCGTTGGAAAATAATTTCGGTGATGAATGCATGCATCATCGACATTGATTTTCGAGGTTTTGAGTGGGGGAGAGGCCACTCTAGTAGCTTTGCTATGCGAGTGATTTTGTGAAACAAAATTTTGATTTCAGATTTTGAAGTATGGTTTGATATTTGAAAAAAATATGTGTGTGTATATATATATTTGAAATGATTTAAAGTAAGTCGATGTTCCGTCCGCGAGATTCAGATTTGTTTTGGTATAACTCTATCTTTTGGAATTGGTTTACTGAGTTGTTGGTGATTTCCAACTCTTGGATTTAAAATATGATTTCTTCGACTATTTTGAAGGTTCGAGCACTTCCAAATCAAGGTTAACTTTTCAAAGCTAAGCAATTTTGAAAGGTATAGGGTATTTGATAAAGAATATAAGTTCAGATTGGTATGAATAATGTATAAAGTAATATGATTTATATAAGTTTGAAACTGTTTGTTTAGTGAAATAAATAAGACTATGTCGAATCATACTTGTATGAAATATAGATTTGAAATGTTTTGAATAAAGTATATATATAGAATAAAAATCTTTCCAATGGTAAATTGGATTTTTCATATAGAAATAAATAGTTTGAAGGTTCTAAAAAAAGATGGTTTAGTAACCATTTTTGATATTTTGATGATTGAAATGGTTTGGAAATGATTTAATCTTTATTTTGATAAAGAATGTGAATTTGAAATGATAATTGATTTTGATAAATGAATATTTGAAGTTTATATTTGTATGAAAGGATATTTGGTTTACTTGTAATTTGATTTTATTTAAAAATGGTGGATTTATGAAATGAATATTTCAAAAACTAGGTAATAATGAAGTAAAATTTGAGATATATGAAATTATAAAATTTAGTTTTGGGATATGGTATATTTAAGCTTTGAAAAATATTAGATATTGAATAGTTCATTTTATGGATCAAATCTTTATTTGAAATTTGATAATATTTGAAATGGTTTTGTTGGAAAACTAAATTGAATTGAAACTGATGGTTTGAATTCAATTAAAGTTGGAAATTTTAGATTTGGGTTTGATTGAATAATTTATGAAATGTAAAGAATTAAAGGAATGTTTTATGATTTCAAATGTATGATTTCGAAAGGTTATGATTTTCAAATTGTAATGATTTCAAGTATTTTGGTTTCGAAAGATTTATAACTTTGAAAGTATTATGATTTTTGAAAGTAAATATATGTTTGAAATGGAAATGAATTTGTTTGACATACATTTTGTTGATTTGGAAATTTGGATTATTTTCTAAATCTATTGTTTTAAGAAACTTTGAAACTGAATATATGTAATTAGGAGGAAATGATTTGGTGAAATCATATATGATTTTGAAACTAAATTGATACTAATATGGTTTGAAATTGAGAACCTTGTTTATTTAAATACTTTGATTTGGGAGTTGTCGAACTTATATAAAATGGATTTGTAAAAGTACGAAATTGATTTGAAAACTGTTGATTTGGAAAGGTACTTAATTTGTAAATTGAAATCTTATATAATCAAAGTCTATATAAGTATGATTTGATATACTATTGATTTTAGAAAGTATTCGATTTGAAATGAAATCTTATATATAATGGACTTTATATAAGTATGATATTTGAAAGTGATTTTGAAAGGTACTATACGGTACATATTTTTTAAGTAAAGATATGGAAAGTGCCTTCTGCTTGATATTCGCTTTGTGGCCACACCGTGGATTCATTCTATCGATATTATTCTCTTTGATTTGAGTTTTTCGGATATGATACTCGAGTGTCCATCGAATTCCATGGCGATCTCTGTGGTCTTACGAGCGTGACTGCATAGCGCAACTGCCTGTCTTAGATGGCATAGGGGTACGGATTGTTTCCTAGGGGATCCAGGCGTAACCATTGTGTATCCTACACTCTATGTAGGTCGCATTAGTAGCGAAACTGCCTGGATGAGACGGCCTAGGGGTACGGATTGTTTCCTAGGGGATCCAGGCATAACCATTGTGTATCCTGCACTCTATTAGTCATCATGGCGTAACTCGCAGGGCTGAGAAAGCTTACGGATACGGATTGTTTCCTGGCGGATTCAGGCGTAACCATTGTGTATCTCCGATCCATGGTTAGACAACTATTTTGGTTTGGTTGATTTTTTTGGATTGTACTTTCCATATCTGTTGTTTTGAAAGTTTTTCCAGTACTTTCACTGGGTGTTGAAACAAGTCTACCAAGTACCTGGAGAATTCTAGCTTTGCGCCTGATCAACGCATGGCCAGAGTCTACAGGAACGAAAGTAAACTTGTTAAGACATCGAGTTGTAAAAGTATTATGGTAAAGTATTGTATAAAGGATATTTTGATCATTTACGTAAAATGTTTTAAATATTGTTTACTTTGAACTATCAATTTTGAATCAAATGACTATTTATCATATTATAAAATGTTGTAAATATAAAATTTTAAATTGAAATTTATATGGTTTTAAAATAATGGTCCATCCTTGTGTTCCAACCTATTTTCCTTCTAGCTATTCCTATCTTCTTCTTACTTTTAGAGGGTCCTTTTCGCATTTGTGGAAAGAGTTGATTCTTTGGCTTATCGTTTGGATTTGGTCAAGAAGCATTCTGGAGTGTACGATGTATTCCACGCCTCACATATTCTCTATTATCTTCTTGGCCTATCTCTTTTGTTTAGCCTTCTGCTCTTGATGGTTGGGATATTGAGCCTAATTTGACTGTCGAGAGTAACCACTTCGTATTGTCGACAGAGGTACGAAGCAGCTAAGAAGAACATCTGTTAGTTTGATCATATTACTATGAAGTACTGATGATCGAGATTGTACATGGGAGACGGATGAGAGCATTCGTGCTTCGAATCCGAAATTGTTTTTCCAAGTACTGTTTGTTGTCTATCGTGCTTTTCCTTATTTTCCTTGTTCGTTCTTTTCGAGGACGAAAAGATTTGAGTGGGGGAGAGTGTAACAACCCTGTATTTTGTGATTATTTTAATTATTTATTTTAATTATTTAAATTGAAACTCCTGATTTAAAAACTTTATTATATTTATTAAAATGAATAGATTTTGTTATTTTAAACATAAATTTGATTTTTGTGTGAATTAGAATTCCAAACCTGAATAGATAAAATATTACCAGAAACTGTAGATTTTGGTCAATTTGGTCAAACTTTGACTTTTAAATTTAAAATTTAAAGTTTTGAATTTTTGAATTTTATCTTTTATAATGAAAATATATCAAATTTCAATAATACTTCTTTTCGTTTCTTTGAAATCTGATTTATATTGTGAAAGTTATGCTTTTTACAATATTGGGTGTATATTGATTTATTTAATAAAATTGTCTATTTTAATTTATATAAATTATATTTTTAGTTGTCAAATCATGTTCTAATATGTATTATATGACATGTTAGGTATATATGTTATTTTAAAACATTTTTAAAGTGATAATAGAATTTTTCCAAATTTACTGCATTTATCTCTTATTTTTAAAGGCTAGTTTCTATTTTTCTGCTATTTTCTTCATTTAAAATATATTTAATTAAATTTTATTTATTTATTTTTGTGAACGAATTTTTATTTTATGTTATTATCCTTATTTTAAATATTTTCCAAGTGTAACAACCCGCATATTTATCGATTTTATATTTAAATATTTTATCGTTAATCGGATTTTGGTCCGAAAAGCTACTTTTTGCAAACGGTCAAATTAGGACTCGAGACCACTTCCATTGAGTTCGAAATGCCGTTTACAATTTTTTTAAGTATAAACATTGGTAGGTTTGGAGTTAGTGGAATTTCACTAACTTTTCCCGCTTTGGACTTTGGGTTAGATTGCCATTATAACTCAAGCCCAAACCCCCTTCCTTCTTCTCACTCTTCATAAATTTCCTAACAACCAAGCTTTTGCATTAATGGTGAGTGGAAGAGGAAATTAAAACTCCAAGCTTAGGTTTCAACTTTAAATCCATCATTCAACTCTAAAATAAAGTGAAGACATTGGATTCTAGCTTGTAGTTGCTTCTCCATTGTTTCAAGCTCCTTCTTCATTGAATTTGTGCAAAGGTGAGATTTTTATCTCACAATTCTAGCCTATAACTATATTGGACCGTTGGGAATGATTCCCTATCACTTTTGCATGCATATTAGCATTTTATTTGGATTGGATTGGCGAAAAACTCCAATTTTTAGCGTTTTGGTGAATTTTATGCACTTAGGTCGTTCTGGCCATTTTTGGTGCTCGGAGTTAGGTCGCTCGCGACCTAACCCTTGGGTCGCTCGCGAGTTAGCACCATAGGTCGCTGGGCCATCTAAATGCTTGTTCGGTATTAGGTCGTTCGGGCTTAGGTCGTAGGTCGTATGGACCCTAGGTCGTAGGTCGTTCTGGCCATTTCTAACGTCTTCGAAGTTAGGTCGTATGGACCTTAGGTCGTAGGTCGTATTGACCTAGGTCGTAGGTCGCTAGACCCTGTCTCCTTAGGTCGCAAGACTTTGTAAACCGTTAGGTCGCGTGACCTATATCCCGTAGGTCGTTGACCCCCTTAAGTCGTTAACTCGTTAACACGTACGGCTCTTAACCATTTTAGGTCGCGTGACCTTGTACTTGACTTAGGTCGTTAGGTCGTAAGACCCTAAGCCATTTTCCATTAGGTCGCTAGTCCTCATACCGATAGGTCGCTGGACCTTAGGTCGTCCTACATTAGGTCGTTGCTGGCCTTATGTCGCGTGACCTTGTTTAGACCGTAGGTCGTTAGGTCGTAAGACCTTTGGTCGCCTGACCACTTAGGTCGCTTGACCTATTCAAATGTTAGGTCGCGAGTTCCTTAAGTCGCTCGTCTCTCTTAGGTCGCTCGCTTCTGCTAACTCGCGAACACCACTAGGTCGTTTGACCCCTTAGACCCCTAGGTCGCAACCATTAGGTCGCTCGACCCTATTAGCGGTGGCGTTGCCCCCGCACCCCCACCTTGGGGGGTTGCCACCCTCCCTGGACCCCCCCTCCGTAGGGGATCTTATCTGAAAAACATTGAGCTAATTTCCTTGGATTTTATTCACATCTCCGTATGCGATCTTTGTGACTGATTGTTTCTACAATTGCTTCTGTGTTTTGTCACTTTATAATATAAAGGTTTCAATACTAGTAGTAAATATCAAAACTCTTTTAACAAACAATTTCAACTCTATTTTTAAATAACAAAGCTCTTTTCTTAAACCGTTTTCCAATCTATTAGTATATACAAACCTTTACCTCACTCGGATGAGAAATCTAATTAAACGACTTAGTAAAACAAGTGGTATGAAAAGCTTGCGTTCACTTCGTCGGTTAATTCTTGGACTTGTTCGATTGAACCTCTTGTGACAATTTTATTAGTGAAGATTTACAGTTTGTTCGTAAATATTTAAGTTAAGCAAGTGGTTATGGGACATGAGGCTAAACTTCTATATTTACTAGCTTAGTGTGATTGACACTTCTCGTTGATCATGACGATCATTCTGATGATTTAGACTAGCAACTGTGCGATGTCTCTTGTTGCGAGGTTAGACTAGACACCACTTGTGTGATTCCACTCACACATACCTTTTTTCTTTTTGGTTAGTCTGGACCTTAATCTGTGTGATTCCATTCACACATGTGGGGTAGCTCCCCTTGGTCTTCGGACCGTCATGTGATAGGCCTCTTTCTCTTTTCTATGATTTCTGGACTTCTTGCATTGATTTCTAGAATTTATGTCATTGACTTGTTATGAGTACAAGTTTGGGGTATGATGCCCTTTCCGAATCTTTGAGAAGATTCTTGTGATATTGATTATCTCTTATTGATTGATCTTCTGTTGATCATTATTTACATACTTATAGTGGTATGTCATTATGGATATTTTATGTTTATGCCATATCTTTTATGTTATATCATGTCATCTGATATTTATAGCTAGACTGACCCGTTTATTATTTTCTTAAATAATACTCGGGTCAGACCGAGATGTTACAGGTGCTTCTACTTGACTTCCCAGGGATTCATCACTCTGACTTTTGGCTAACTGTTTAGATTAGCAGTTTTTGTTGTATACACTTGAGACATAGACTCATAGTTGTATTCTTTTGTATAGCACGTGTTGCTATTCTTTTGTATTATCGTGGATCTTACTGACCATTAGTCTAATGTACACTTTCATGTGTTAGTTATATATTCATATCTTCTTCCGCCTTTGTGATATGGATATCTGTGACTGATTTGTGTTATGATTATTTCTATGTTTGTTTTCGAAGATTATTTATAGCCACCGTGTGATAAGCAATTATATGGATGGTCGCTCCTCAACAACCTTATTCTCCATGCTAGTTGACAGCACTACACCGTAGTGTTCTTGGCTAGTGTGGGTATAGAGGTGGGGCGTCACACCAAGTCCATATAAGTTTTTCAAAATTTATTCTGTTTATTTTCAAATTTTCTTGACTAGTGTGCATTTTCTGAGCTATTTTCTTATTTTTATCGTATATAATTATTATTTATTTATATTTTATATTTTGTTGCATATTCTAAATCTAAACTGAAATTATTATCGTTTTCAGTAATTTAAACTTATATAAATAAGTTAAAGGTAACTTGAAAAGGTTATGACTTTTGACTTTCCTATGGCTTTTTATCTTCCACCCTTTCACATTTTTAAACTAAGTTTTCATTCAATTGGCCATTACTCTTCATTTCTTCAGCCGCCTACTCCATTTCACATTCACGTAAACTCTTTTTCTCATTCCTGAAACAAAAATTTTGGCCTCCATCATCTCCATGAAGCTTGGTAATATTTTTCTTCTTTTCTATGCAAATTCTTATTGTTTTGTTTGTTCTATGCACTTGCCTTCACCTATAGGCTCGGCCTTAGCTCCTCCTTCACCATAGCTGCCTCTACCACCACCACTTCAGGCTGCCACCACTTCCAGCTCTCTGACCATCCCAAGCCGTGCACCCTTGGTTGATGATCCATCACAAAACTTGAACAAACTTCAACCTATATGCCATAGCCAATCACCATGACCACACATCACCTTCAACCACCCCTTGACCGCCACCTACTCCACCTCCACCACCCATGGAAGACCCGAAACCCTCTGCTACACCATCCTACAGCCCAATATAGTGATGGCCGTGCCTGGTCTTGCTTGGGCCGAGCCCAATATTGCATTGTATCCATGTAGTTTGCCTCTGTAGTTTTTGTCCATGCACCTACCTCTTTGTATCACCTTTGCCCCATCACCAGGCATGATTGGCCGACCCAATTCAACCCAAAACCAAATCAAAACCCACTCCTTAGCCATGTGTTTCTGAACTATAGCTGAAGCATAGGTGGTAGAAGGCAAGTGCAAGTGGTGTGGAGATGATTTATGCATCATTTCTACCATTGTTTAATCGTATTTTGAGCTGAAACTTATGTTGTTTGTATTGTCTTGTTTGAATGTGTTCAAGGAAATAAATCTTTGGCTCTCTCAATCCCAAGCCTTATTTATGCTATCGTGCTTTTGAAGATCTCAGTTTGTGCATTCGATTGTTGTCTCCAGCTTATACCTGTGAGTTATTCTCACCAGACATTGTATACCTATATAACTAGTAAACTGACCACTTGTGAATCTGTAAAATGCATCACCATATTATATCTACTATGCTATGATTATATGATGTTCACCCATGCTTAAAAACCTGCTATATCATATATTACTGTTATATTATGTTGTTCTGTTATATCAGTTTATCACACCGCAAGTTCCCTTTAGATTAGAATCACTATGGGTTGAAATGATACATAACCGAACGGACTTTAGAATATGGGAAAATCGTTATGGGCTGAAATGATAGGCCTGAACGATTTTCAAATTATTTCATTTACTTGGGATTGCGGGTTTGAAATGATAGAACCCGGGTTTTCTTTGTAAATTACGGGTTGAAATGATATATTACCCGTATCACTTTACCTAGGCTAGAAAATGAAATACTGACCCGTAGTTAAAATATGTTTTTCTAAAAATTTTAAAATATTTTAGAAATGTAAATATTATAATATTTTGATTTAAATTTCATTAAAAATGATTTTTGTTAAGTATTATTAATTTTCTGAAAATTTATAAGTTAAATAAATTATGGAGGTTAGAAAATTTGAAATGTAAGTTATTTTGGGAAATTTTAATTTGGTGATAATTGGAATTTAAATTAAATATGAAATATGATAAATTTATGATATTTGGATTAAAATGAATTTAAAATGATTTTATAATATAATATTGATCTTGAATAAAGTTAAAATGTGAAATGAATGAATATTTAAGCTGAAATTTTGAAATATAACTACAATTGGAAATTTGTGAATTTGGCTTAAAAGCGACTTCTATGTTAAGCAAACAAAAATGAAATTAAGTTATATTTGAAAATTTAAACTTAAGTGTTGAGTTTAAATTTAATTTAATGAATTTAAAATTGAATGTTGGAATTTAATAAGTGAATTATTATTAAATATTGATTTTTTGAAATGAAGTTTAACTTTATAAAATCATGAATATTGGGTTATTTGAATAATTGTTTTATAAGTGTTATAAGTGAAATTATGTGATTTTATAAGCTAAAAATGATTTAAATAAAAATATAATTGTTTGGGAAATTATATTGAATATTTGAAGTTAATTAACAACATTTTGAAATGACGTCTTTTATTAAATTGAACTGTTTTGAATGTAACTTTCCGTAGCATTTTCTAAATGCTACGAAAGGTGAATTTTCACTGTTTTGACAAACTTAAGTGAATGAATGAACTTTGAAAAGTTTAAATTTTTGGAAATTTAATAATTTAATTATTAAATACAATAACTTCAATTTAAATGATTAAAATGAAGTAATGTGTTTTGAAGTTGAACTATTTTGAAATGTGAGTTGAAATGGTATTTTAAATAAAATGAATGTGGTTTTGAAAAGATACGATATTTTGATATTATGATATTGAATTTTGAAATGATATTTGATTTCGAAGTATAAAATACCATTTTGAAATTTTAACCACGGGATGTATTTAATTTATAGTTTAACTGATCCTTAAAGGATAGGCGATCCCAAGCTTCCTTTAAGTTATTGTGCATTTCTACCACAGTTCACTTGAGTTGGTTTACATTATATAAGTATATATATCCTGACTCGAGTGTTTTGTGTTTTACTTTACGCTCGGGTCAGCCTGAGTATTTACAGCTTAGCTTTGGATTTCTTTCTGGAGCTAGGAATCGCTGGAGATTCTGCTTGTCTAGTTATCTGTTCCCTTTCAGTTTCAGTTGTTCTATTTCAGCTTGGGTATTTATAAACTGCTATGTATTTGAGATTTCTATTGTATATGTTTTTCAGACTGATATTATGTATTATGTTTTGAGAGTTTGTTATAGTAGCTTCATGAACTATTATGGTATTTTAATTTTCGTTGCAGGTTATTCTGATTTTCTGTGTCTGTGATTCTGTGATTGTATGTCGTTTGCTCCAAATTTATTTACAGCGCGGTATTTTGAGCAATTCAAGTCCGGCATGCGTGGATCCGAATGGCTGAAAATATCGGGTTGTTACATTCATGGGTATGTCGATATATACCAAAATATATGCTACCAATTGGTCTTTTAGATTTTGAAATGAAGTTTCTATTCGTCGTAACTGTTCAAGAATAGATACATCAATTGTTTCACTATATAGAGGGTTTCAAACAAATTTTTGATTAAATACTTTCTTATTATCTTCCCTCCTCTTATTCTCTCAAAGAATTTCTTGAAAATTACTCTGGGTTGCGATGAGTGATGGCTCGACATCAACAAGAAAAAACTTTAATTAACTTAAAAGCCGCCAAATTACTGTAATATGATGTTACTTTTCACCAAACCTCTATAATTTGTCAGAAGCTTATTAGCTAGCAAAACTTTATCAATTTCTTTGTTGAAAATCCACCGCACCTTATTTCCAAGATCCAAAACATTATTTCACATAATTAATTACTAACCATAATTAATTAAACTTTTATATGCATATTATAGCATGAATAATTCTCCATAATTCAAAATTTCATGGGAAAAAGCCCAAAAATTCACACTAATTCCAAAATTATATTTCTTTTGAATATAAAATATTCGAGTCCCGAACCCACATTTAATTATCATTAATAAACCAAACCTGAATTTATGCCTATTTAATCTTAGGAAATTCATAATAAATTCCTACCACTTTGGAAAATTCTCAAACTAAAAACCATCTCTAATATGTTTCACGTCACATATCTAAATTTTAATTCATTTGGAGGATAAAGTCTTTGGATTTAACCCCAAAAACCGAGTTAAACAATTTCTACTAAATTCCATAAATTCCTATGACCATATTCTATCAAACAATGATTATTAACTCATAACTTGACCAATAAAACACATAAGATTCGAATATTACCATATCCTAATCAAAAATAAAATAAAATTAAGAGATAATAAGTGTTATTATAATGGTTGGATTTTGATATTTTGGTATTGCTTTGATTTCCTAAGCTTCTTCCCTTGGATCCCTAGATTTTGACTTCCTTTCTATGGTTGGCCTCCCTTAGCTTTCTTTAGCTGCTCTGTGAATGATGGAAAATGAGAATGGAATAAGGGGTAAGGTTTTTAGGCAAAGGGTTTAGGTCTATTTCCTAAGATGCCCTCTTAATCATTCTCTTATATATTAAAATTTTAAACAATTATCTTAATTCCTTAAGGTACGACTAGATTAATTGGCCAAATCTCATTCTGTTTAATTATCTATATTATTCTATTTAATCTATCCAATTAAATATCCTAAATAATGTTGTACAAAAATTAGGGATGTTACAGGCTCTCCCTTAAAGAATTTCGTCCTTAAAATTCAGTAAGGACAATAAAATAAGCATAACAAACATGCAACCAAAGCTAATATATCCTACCAGCCATAAAATTTAAATACAAAAATATAGAACATTCCCTTACAACATCTCAGGATAAGTATCCCTAATTTCGTCCTTCGTCTTTCAAATACAGTCTTTCTCATTGTTGCTCCACTGAACTTTCACTAACTTGACTGTCTTCTTCCTTAACTTCTTCTTACTCTCGCTACAAACCGAAGTGGTTGCCTAACAAAAGTCAAATGCAACTCTACTACTAAATCTTCTAATGCAATCAGAGTGATAGTAGTCTCTGGATCATGCATATACTTTCGAAGATGACAAACATAAAAAAGTCACGGACACCTACTAAATTGCTCGGTAACTCTATTCCATATGCGAGCTTTCCAATCCTCTCTATAACTAAGAACGGTCCAACATATCTCGGTGCTAACTTTCCTATCTTACCAAAACTCATCACACCTTTCATTAGTGACACCTTAATGAAGACTCTGTCTCCAACTGAGAACTCTAGATCTTTATGCATTCTGTCCGCATAACTTTTCTGTTAGACTGAGCTTCTTTCATCCTGCCTCGGTTTAGCTCAATTTTCTCTGTTGTTTCTCTCACCAGATCTAGATCTAAGACTAATCTGTCTCTAGTTTCCAACCAACATGTTGGTGACTTGCACAACCTTCCATTACAAAGCTTTGAAAGGCGCTATTTCTATCCTTGTTTGATAACTATTACTGTAGGAAAACTCAACCAAGTATAGGTGGTCTTTCCATGATCCACCAAAATCTAGTACGTAAGCTCTCAATAGATCATCGAGTACCTTAGTGACTCTCTCTGTCTACCTATTTGTTTAAGGTGATATGCGGTACTAATCTTAAACTTAGTACCTAACATGTCCATTAGACTCTTCCAAAACTCACTAGTAAAATATGTAACTCTGTCCTGGCTATACTATTTGGAATCCCATGCAATCTAACTATGATATTCATAAATAACATAGCCAAAATAGGTCTCGTCCTGGTTGACTTAACGGAAATGAAATGGGAGATTTTGATCAATCTGTCCACTATGACCCATATACTCTTATTTCCTCAATTCGACCTTGGTAACCTATCAATAAAGTCCATGGATATCGAATCCCATTTTTTCAAACTGGTGTATCTAAAGGCTGAAGTAACCCACTCGGCTTCTAATGTTCAAATTTTACTTGTTGGTAATTTGAACATTGCTTTACCCATAAGCTAACATCCCTTTTCATACCTTCCTAGAAGTTCTCTTCATATCCTCATTCATCCTCCAGAATGAATCATAAAATTTGATCGACTACATTCCCTAAGAAATTATTTCCTTAGGGTCCCAACATTCGAAACACATAATCGTCTCTTCTTTCTCAACCATCCCTTCTGGTCAAAACTATAATCTTTCAGATCATCGATCTCAGTTCCAATTTCTAGCCTTCTAATCTTCGAAGAAAGAATGGATCATATCTCTGTTTAGAAGCAATCATTTCGATCAAAACATGTCGAACTTCCAAATAGGATTACACGGCGATACTCTGACTAGAACTAGCAGTCAATCTTAACTGCACACTACACATAGTCAATGCATCAAGATCCTTCCATTTTGCCAACACAGCGAACACCATATTCTGATGTTTTCTGCTAAGAGCATCGGCTACCTTATTTTCTTTTTTCGGTCTATACTCTATACCAAAATCATAAGCTACTAAAAACTCCAGCCACCTTTGTTGTCTTATATTCAATTCATTCTGAGAGAATAAATATCTTAAAGACTTATGATCCGCGTACAACCCAAATCTTTCTCCCAAAGATAATGTCTCCACACTTTTAATGTGAAGACTATCACCGCCAACTCTAAATCATGGGTTGGATATCTTACTTCATAAGGTCTGAGCTATCTAGAAGCGTAGGCAATTACCTTAACCTTCTGCATCAAGACAGCTCCGAATCAAGTCCCACATACATCGGTGTACACCACTAACCCTGGAACCATATGGCACAACTAATATTGGAATATTAGTCAACAACTGCTTTAACTAAGGGAATGCAGACCAAATAAACTTCATGTCCTTTCTAGTAAGCTTAGCCAGGGTGCTACTATACACGAAAAATCCCTGATAAATTTTTGGTAATATCTAGCCTATCCAAGAAAACTTCTTTTTTCAGTCACTTTCTCGGGTCTGTTCTAACTATTAAGTGCTTTAATCTTAGCTTGATCAACTAATAACCCTTCTCCTAAGACTACATGGCCAAGATACTTTATTTCTTTCTTCAAAAAAATGACATTTCGAAAACTTTTCTTTCAGCTAATGCTGTCTTGGTATCTCTAACACTATTCTAAGATGAACCTCATGCTCTCTTTCATCCTTAGAATATATCAAAATATCGTCTATAAACCCCAATACGAAGATGTCCAAGTGTTTTTGCAAAATCCAGTTCATCAAATCTACGAAGAAAGTTGGAGCATTCGTTAGCCCGAATGACATTAATAACCATTCATACAAACCATATCTCATTCGAAACGTCATCAAAGGAATACTGTTATCCCCCACTCTTAGCTGATGGAATCTTGTAGCCAAATCTAATTGGAAAAACACCATGGCTCCACTCAACCGATCGAATAAGTCATTGATTCTCGGCAAATGATAACTTTTCTTGATCGTCTTCTCGTTTAACTTACAATGGTCGATATACAACATTAACAAACCTATCCGGTTTCTTCACAAACACCACGGTCGCTTCCCAAGGCGAATTACTTCGTCTAATAAAATTCTTTCCTTCTAAGTCCACTAGCTTCACCTTTAACTCCTTTATCTCGGTAGGTGTCATGGTCTACTTACGAATTCTACTCCTGGCACAAAACCTATTTGTACTCGATAACTTATTTCAATGGTTGTCCTTTGACTGGCTCAAAAACATAAGCAAATTCTCTTGCTATCAAAACCTGATTCAACTCTTCTTATTATGGGAACCCTGAGTCTCTACCGACTTCTCCTTCCCGAAGGTAGAAAACATTTCATCATTCTAATCCATCTTCACTACTACATTTGATGGATCTCAGGGATGTGGCATGGTTGCCCTAGCGATTTCTGGCCTTAACCCTGGATAAACTTCTCGTTCCTCTTAGTTGCAGTGTAGACAGTGGCATATCCATACCCAGTAGTTTATCAAACTTTACAGAATATTCCAACATTGACATGTCTTCCTGCTCCAAATCTATAAATTTCTTAGGCAGAACGAACTTAGATACTTCAGACAAAAATTTCTCCTCGAATCTCCTTCAGAAATGTGCCCAAGTTAACTCTTTCTCTGGCACACGCACGGTAAGTCAATTCCACCGGAACAATGCAGCAACTTGTAATTGCCTCGAAGCCAATCTTCTCTTCTACTTATTGTCCAAACCAAGATTAGAAAAATTCTCTCAGAATGGAAAAGCCCGTTTTTCAACTCTACAACGTCCTCTATTCCAAGAAAAGGCTTTCCTCCAAGACAAGTATAATCCCTTCTCAACTTAGCATAATTATTGCCAATTGGCACCATGGGATTTGCTCCTCTCGCATTCACAACATTACCTCCAAATACTCCTGCAGCTGCTTCAGCTTGCATCAATTTAACGAAGAACTAATACATCATCCTCATATCTACTGATGTGTTTCCAGTACTCCCATTTGCACTTTAATTTTGATTAGCATTTACCTGTCGACCCCGGTTTCTCCTGGAATTGGCTCGAGCATTTCCATTGTGGTACTTCCTCTACCTTGATCCACTCTTCTATTTCTTGCTTCCATACCTTTCATTCTCATAAATCTGCGTATAAGCCTTAGCGAGATACAAAAGAATGGTCTAATGGAGAAGAGATTACAAACTTATATATATATATATATATATATATAGCAAAATATAAGTACGTTATTATAGCGCTATCCAAACCCCAGTCTTATTCTCTGATTCATTGGATTATGTTTCAAAATATTTTTAGGTTTGAATTCCTTTTAAGTTTACATAACCTATGCTCTAATACCAAACTATAACATCCCCCATTCTGAGGCCTGAAACTATGTGCTACGGATGCTGCAGTCATCCTTAGTTATTAGTTTCCGGTGACAAAATGCGACTTAATCGTTTTGATAATACCATAAACACATGAATATGGAAAATTAAACATAGTTTAAAATAAATTTTCTCATTTCATTACACAATAAGATTTCAATTTCATTACATAATCCCAATCTGCAAACCACGTAAGAGAATATATAATTATTACAACATATTCCAAGAGCGAAATAAGAAGATTCCCCATTGGACGGTCAAATTCAAATATCTGGCATTTAATACAACTTGCCATTACAACACAAAAGCAAAATCAGAACACAAGTGAAATAGATATATAGCTCCTACTATTTAGATTGCCACCTACACATCTATGGAAACTTATATTCATTTAAAGAGAACTTGAAAAATCCCTTACTCTCAACCTACTCAAATAAGTACCCGAGAGTTTAAGGGGAAAGACAAAAACTTCAAGTTAGACAAAAAGTCCGGTGTAAATAATAATCTAACATCTCAACCCAATAGATATCTAGTGAGACCACAACACTATACAGAATAGGTTTCCCCTCTCCAGTACCCAATTGAGCATCTTAACCATATACCGTGCTCCTGCATCCATAATGGTTATAATAGAATAATATGATAGTGTATTAACATGTAGTATGTACTGGATTAGCCATCCCCGATTTATTAGACTGCTCATCTAAGTTCTCATTGAATACTCATCTTATATTCATGTGGATTGACCATCCCACATTTTATTTTACCTAAACTAACATGGAACATCCATCTCACAATTTATCATTTAAACCAATTAGAGACTATCCATCTTCGACATGATGCAGACTATCCATCATACATCCCATATTTTTCCTAGGATGACTATGAACCCATCACTTGGCCATTTAATTCATGCTATCCACATGTTTCTATTTATCCCATGTTACCCATATTTTTAACTTAACTCCATGCTACCCACATGTTCAAAATTAATCCAGGCTATCCACATCCATAACTTATTTCTATTGGTGTCCCTAATTAAGTTATTACCCCTTAGTTATTTAAATTTCATAGTGACATAAATTGGTAACCCCAAAAGGTTTCATGTCAACTCATATGAATATAACTTAGTGTCCCTAAGGTTCGAAGTTAAAATCTTTCAACAAATGGCTCTCCACCGTTTATAAGCTCGATGTGTATTAGCATTGACATCCATCTCATGTCGACGTAAAATCATAAGGCATTTTGCCTATTAAAACTCAAAGACTAGATATGCCGCATCATGAGCCTCAATGAAATAATGTCATCGATCCTCATGATACTTAGGTTATCCGCCTATTTGAAAACTCGAAGACTAGTTAAAATCGGCTTGAGGTAAACTCGATGACTAGTTTAAAAGCGGCCTGGCTAGGCTCGATAACAGGTTAAAAGCAGCAATGGGTATGCTCGATAACCATCTGAGTCTTTGAGTCCTAAAGCTTAGAGTCACTTATATAAAACAGTGCAACATAAATGTTATAAAGGCTGGCGACTCTATAAAATATATGCAGCTACAGGCCTCTTAATATAAAACTCTACATGTATAAACATCGACATGTCCATGTCGAGTCCTCCTCTTTATCTTTTCTATTTCAGCCTCGATGAGAACCAAAACTAATCAGCTTCATGTCAAACTCATTAACATCATGTGACATTGCTTTGTTCCACGTCGACATTCTGGGTTCGATGAGTGATGGCTCGATCTAGCCAATGTCGACATGGAAAAAATGTAATTAACTTTAAAACCGCCAAATTACTGGAAAACGATATTACTTTTTATCAAAACTCTATAATTTGTCCAAAGCTTAGTGGCTAGCAAACTTTATCAATTTTCTTTATTGAAAAACTGCCGCTCCCTATTTCCAAGATTCAAAACAATATTTCAAATAATTAACCACTAACCACAATTAATTAAACTTTTATATGCATTTTCTAGCATAAAAAATTCTCCATAATTCAAAATTACATGGGAAAATTCCCAAAAAATCACATTAGTTCCAGAATTATATTTCTTTTGACATATAAAATATTTGGGTCCAAAACTAACATTTAATTATCATTACTAAATTAAACTAGAATTTATGCCTATTTAACCTTGGGAAATTCATAGTAAATTCCTACCACTTTGTAAAGATCTCAAATTAAAAATCTGTTCTTAATATGTTGTTTCACGTGACATATCTAAATTTTAAATCATTTAGAGGATAAAAACTTCATATTTAACCCTAAAACCGAGTTAAACATTTTAAATAAATTCCAAAAATTCTCATTAACCATTATTGTATCCAAACAATGATTATTAGACCATAACTTGACCAACCAAATACATAAGATTTGGGTATTACCAATAACCGTATCAAAATAAAAACTTAACAGATGATAAGTGTTATTATTCACCTTAAATTAATGGTTGGAGTTTGAGATTTGGTATTGCTTTGATTTACTATGCTTTTTCCCTTGAATATCTAGATTTTGACTTCCTTTCTATGATAGGCCTTCCTTAATTTTCTTTAGTTCCTTTGTGAATTATGGAAAATGAGAATGGAATGAGGGGTAACGGTTTAAGGCAAAGGTTTTAGGTCTATTTTCTAAGAGTCCCTCTTAATCATTCTCTTATATATTAAATTTTTAAACCATTATCTTAATTCATTAAGGCATGACCAAATTAACTACCCAAATACCATTCTCCTTAATTGTTTACATTATTCTATTTAATCAATCAAATTAAATGTCCTAATTAATGTTGAACAAAAATACGGGTGTTACAGGGATCCTCTGCATAAAGGCTTTGGACGCATAGCAACTACCTCTTAAGCTTTGGCTTAGGCAAACTAGTCAGCTCTAGATGACGTTGTAACAACCCTAGATTTTTTTGCATATAATTTAAATTTAAATTTATTTTATTTTTAAATTATTTTAAACTTTTTTAATTTCAAACATTTCATTTTAAAAATATACATGTTGATTATTAAGTGATTTATAGTTCAAACAAGTATAAATTGAATATTTTACTGAAAAGTGAATTTCTGTTCAAACTGGCCAAACTTTGACTTTTAAACTTCAAATTTAAATTATTTAAAATCTTAAATTTTATCTTTTATTATAAAAATAGATGAAATAACTTGAACACTGTTTTCGTTTCGTTGGAAACGGATTAAACTGTGAAAGTTATGTACATATCAATTTTGAGTATAATTTGTTTTATTTTGCAATTTTGTCTATTTTAAATTATATAAATTATATTTTCTATGTCATGTTTTATTTTAATTTGCGTTAATATGTTATTGTATGTATATTTTTGTCTTTTATTATTTTTAAAGTGATAATATAATTTTTCTAAAGTTTATTTGAATTTATTTCAATTTATTAAGCCTAGTTTTCATTTTTCTGCTATTTTCTTCATTTAATTTTTTTTATTAAAATTCATTTATTTATTTTGTGAATTCATTTTTATTTTGTGTTCTTATCTTTATTTATAAATATTTTTCAAGTAGATACAAATTTTCTAAAGTTCAATTTAATTAAATCATATATAATTAAAATTTATTTATTTATTTATTTTTGTTTATATACTAAATTTTCATGTTTTATCCAAGTTTATATATATATTTTAGTTATATAAAATTTGAAAAGAAAATAGAGGAAATTTGAAGAGTTTTAAACTTTTGGAATTCCTAAGCTTTTTCATCTCCCGACCTTTCATTTTCTCAACTCCTCTCTTTATTGTCTTTGGCCGTGCTTTTCATTTCTTTTCTCAGCTGCATTTCCTCACTTTTCACGTGAATTCTAGTATCTTTCTCATCCAAAAACTCACGGCCATCATTGAGCAAAGGTTTGGTAAAATTTCATTTTCTTTCTTCTTTGTTTTCTTACGTTTTCTATTGAAATTTGGCACTTGTTCTCACCTTCATGGCTCCACTCCTCCTCCTCCAAGCTTTGGCTGACAACCACCACCCCCTTCCTCTGACCATCACCCATCCTACTACCTCTCCATTTTAGGCCGAGCCAATTGAAGGTGAAGACCACCACAAAAACCACAAAATCCACCACAAACTATCACTTATGGCCTAGAATTGTCATCTCCTCCTTCTACCACCATTTGCCGCCACTACCGTCAATACCTCCACCACCACCACCTCTGACCTGACCTCCACCCTCTTCCACATCACCCACCACCACCTGCACCACTGATTGGGCCTACCTAGCCTCTGGCCTAGCATAATAGGAGCATAGAGATGAAGTTGTTGCCTTGTAGTTGCCTTGAAATTGTATAGTTTTGCACCTATATCATCTCATCACCTTTTACACCATGATGGCCGACTACTTTGGACCCTAAACTAGACCCAATCCTCTGCCTTAGCTAAGCTTATTCCATGTCTAACTGAAGCATGTGAGGTTGAGAACAAGTGCAATTCGTTTGATGTTGTTTTGGGCTTTTGTTTCTAATGTTATTTGGTGATAACTTGCGTTGAAACTTACATATATTTGTATTGTTTTGTGTAAATGCATGCAAGGCTATTAGCTTTATCTCTCCACTCTCAAGTCATATCTGTGTCGTCGTGCCTTTGTAGTGTCAGTGTGTGTGCTTTGGTAGCAATCTCCAGCTTTGAACAAGTGAGTTATTCTCACCTGACAATATGTACATATATAACTAGTAAATTGACCCCTTTTGAATCTGTAAAATGCATCACCATATTATATTTGCTATGTTATGGTTATATGATGTTCACCCATGCTTAAACACCCGTTATATCATATGTTACTATTATATTATGTTGTTCTATTATTTTTATCAGTTTATCACACTGCAAGTTCCCTTTAGATAAGAATCGCTATGGGTTGAAATGATACATACCCGAACGGACTTTAGAATAGAGAAAATCATTATGGGCTGAAATGATAGGCCTGAGCGCTTTTCAATTTATTTCATTTACTTGGGACTATGGGTTTGAAATGATAAAACCCAGTTTTTCATTGTAAATTACGGGTTGAAATGATATATTACCCGTATCACTTTGCCCAGCGTAGAAAATTATGTACAGACCCGTAGTTAAAATATGTTTTTCTAAAATTTTTAAAATATTTTAGAAATGTAAATATTACTATATTTTGATTTAAAAGCAATAATTTTTTTTTGTAAAGTATTATTGATTTTATGAAAATTTATAAGTTAAATAAATTATGGAAAAGTTAGAAAATCTAAATGTAAGTTATTTTGGAAATTTTGATTTAATTATAACTGGAAATTATAATGAATATGAAATTATGATAAATTTATGATAATTTGAATTTAAAATGAATTTAAAATGATTTTATAATATATTAATGATTTTTGAATAAAGTTAAAATGTGAAATGAATGATTATTTAAGTTGAAATTTTGAAATATAACCAAGATGGGAATTTGTGAATTTGGGTTAAAAGTGAATTTTTAAGTTAAGTAAATAAAATTGAAATTAATTCATATTTTGAAATTTTAAACTTAAGTGTTAAGTTGAAATTTAATTCAATGAATTAAAAATTGAATGTGGAAATTTAATAAGTGAATTATTATTAAATCTTGATTTTTGAATGGAAATTTAACTTTATAAAATCATGAACTTAAGGAAAATTAAATGATGTTTATAAATGTGAAAATGTATGATTTTATAAGTTAAAAATGCTTTAAATAAAATATGATTGGTTGTGAAATTATATTGAATATTTGAAGTTAATTAACTGCCTTTTTGAAATGCTATTAATTGTAATGAAAATGATATTACAGCATTTGTAAATGCTGTAGTAGATGATAATGAACTAAAAAGCTAAATTGAATTAAAGGCTATTATAGCATTTTTTGTAAGTGCTATAATTGTTTAATTTAACTAAGTTTATTTGAAATTTAAGTAAACCATATTACAGCATTTTTAAAATGCCGTCTTTTGTTAAATTGAACTGTTTTGAATGTAACTTTCCGTAGCGTTTCCTAAATGTTGCGAAAAGTAAATTTTCACCGTTTTGATAAACTTAAGTGAATAAATGAACTTTCAAAGTTGAAAATTTTGGAAATTTAATAATTTAATTATTAAATGTAATAACTTCATTTTTGATTTAACTAAAGTATTTTGATTTACAATATAAACTGTTTTGAAATGTGAATTGAAATGGTATTTTAAAATTGAATAAAATGAATAATGATTTGAAATGAATGTGGTTTTGAAAAGATATGATATTTTGATACATTAAAATGATTTGAAATGAAGTTTTGAAAAGATATGATATTTTGATATATTAAAATGATTGGAAATGAAGTTTTGTAAAGATACGATATTTTTGATATATTAAAATGATTTGAAATGTGCTTTTGAAAAGATATGATATTTTTGATATATTAAAATGATTTGAAATGTGGTTTTGAAAAGATATGATATTTTGATACATTAAAATGATTTGAAATGAATGAAGTTTTGTAAAGATATGATATTTTGATATATTAAAATGATTTGAAATGTAGTTTTGGAAAGATATGATATTTTGATATATTAAAATGATTGGAAATGAAGTTTTGAAAAGATATGATATTTTGATATATTCAGATGATTAGAAAGGAAGTTTTGTAAAGATATGATATTTTGATATATTAAAATGATTTGAAATGAAGTTTTGGAAAGATATGATATTTTGATATATTGAAATGATCTAACAGGAAGTTTTGGAAAGATATGATGTTTTCGAAGTGGTTTGGAAATGATTAGATCTTTATTTTGATAAAGATTTGAATTTGAAATGATACTTTATTTTGAAGTATAAACTATGACTTTTAAATTATAACTACGGGTTATAATAACGATTGGTTGTTAAAGAGACCGGGATCGGATATGGACATACTCTCTGTCGATGCCAAAAACCACTTTAACAATTGTGTACGCAGTGGAGTTTCCAGAATGAAGTAGGATGGTGGCGACGTTCTTGAGGTATATTACGTGGACCCAACTCCCGAGAGTTGGCATAAGGTGGCTAAAACAGGAGCGATCTCGGGCCAAAAGGGGTAGCTCCTCTGGTCGGACACATTCGTTCGATACTATACTCTTACTTATGACTGATTAGATGGCCATCCTCCGATTTTGATATGGGAATGTGTTCCGAGGTGGGCGTATGTGGCTGCTGCGTTACCACCAGTCCGTGTGCGTAATTGGTATATCTACCCTGGTATTGCCTTGTGTGCCGTGTCACCTACCATACCGAGCCTTTACTACGAGTTTGTTTTTCTCCCGTAGCCCATGGAGTATCTAGGGTAGTCTCCCGATCTGGAGATATGCCGATACTAGATGGACTACTGGGACTATTATGTGTGAAGGGTGATATGGGTAGCCCGGAACGCTATTTAAAAGTAAGTTTATTTTACTGTAGCATTATTATAATAGCACAATATTACTACATAGTAAATAGTTTAACGGATCCTTAGAGGATGGGCGGTCCCAGGCATCCTTTAAGTTGCTTGTAACTTATTACAGTTCACTTGAGTTGGTTTACATTATATAAGTATATATTGTCCTGACTCGAGTGTTTGTATATATTATTTACGCTCGGGTCAGCCTGAATTATTCATAGATTTGGATTCCACTTTCTTGAGATTGGAATCGCTGGAGATTATCTACTTATCTAGTTTTATCTATTCCAGTTCTGTTGTTCTATCCAGCTTGTACTTGGTTATTATCTTGAGACTTCTGTTGTACTTTATTTATTCTGTTGTATCTTATTTAACTCTGATATATTTATATAGTAGCTTCATGAACTACTATTTCTTTTACTTCCGTTGCACTATTATTACTCTATGTCTGTGATCTGTGATTATTATTTACTGTATATTTTGAGATGTGCCAAATTTTATTTACAATGCGGTATTTTGAGCAATTCAATTCCGGCATGAGTGTCTACCTATACACTTATAATGGATGCGAATGGTTGAAAATATCGGGCCGTTACAGACATGCACCGATGAAAAGAGCCGAAGGGCGTACGGGCAACTCCCACCGATTTGAAAATCACCGTTCCAATCAACAGGGATGACCTAAGTAAAGTCCTGAAGGCGGCTCTCAGCTCGACACTAGTGTGATGACGGTGCTGGTTGGTTTTCTCCGAGCAAACCTAGACGAGTTTGCCTAGACACACTTAGATATGTGTGGGAACTCTCCAGGATAGCGAGCCATGCATTATACATTAATCCCAATTGTGTCCCTATGAAACAAAAACACCTCAACCAGGGTCCAGAGAGATCCGCAGCACCCAAGGAGGAAGTGGATAAGCTGAAGGACAAAGGCTTTATCCATGATTTTCTATACTCGGATTGGGTATCTAACCTTGTTTTGGTCAAGAAAGATAATGGAATATAGAGAACATGCATTGATTATTCGGCCTTGAGTAAGGCATGCCCGAAAGAAAGCTTCCCACTTCCAAGGATATATCAGTTGGAAGACTCGACTACTGGACATGAGATACTTTTATTTATGGACGTGTATTCTAGATACAATCAAATCCTGATACATATCCCAAATCAGGAACACACCAGCTTCATCATCGACCTTAGACTCTATGCTATCTGGTCATGTTCTTCGGATTAATGAATGCAGGAGTGACTTACTATAGGCTTATGAACCGGATGTTTAAGACCATATTGGATGGTCGATGGAAATTTATAAGGACAACATGTTTATGAAGTCAAGATGCTCGAGAAACCAGGTTGACGATTTTGCAGAGATGTTTGGTGTCCTTCGACAATATCGGATGAAGCTCAATTCCTTAAAATGCTCTTTTAGCATTACGTGAGGGAAATTCTTAGGCTTCGTTGTTAATTACCATGGGATTAAAGCCAATTCAGAGAAGATCGAGGCTTTGAGAGAAATAAAAGCCTCAAACACAATTAAGGAGGTCCAAAATTTGAATGGGAATGTCACCGACAAATGCATCCCTTTCTTTAAGATGATCAAGAAGGAAAAGAGAAACTTTAAGTCGAACCAAGACTAAGAAGATGCATTCCTCGCTCTAGTGAATCACTTGGAGAGACCTACCATTCTCTTGAAACCAGTGGATGATGAGGATTTTTTCTTATATCTGGCGGTGTCAGTGCATGCCTTGAGCACCGCTTGTACGTGAGAAATCCCACATCCAGCGACCAGTCTACTATATCAACGAGTGATTGACGGGAGCAGAAAGAAACTATCCGAAACTGGAAAAGCTCGCTTAATGTTTGTTGATTTCTTCCAGAAAACTACCTCTACTTCTAGGCTTATCTGATCAATGTCCTTGCTGACTAGCCGTTATGAAAAGCCTTGCAGAGACCTGACTTCTAGAAGGCCGTTAAAGTGGAGCATTGAGCTGAGTCAATATGATATCACCTATCACCCTCAAAGAGCAATCCAGGGTCATGCCTTAGCGAATTTCATATTTGAATTCACTGCGCGAAATGATCCTCTGAAAAGTAGTAGGCAAAAGGAAGTTGGATGGAAGATGTACACGGATGTTGAATCTAATGATCAGTGTTTCGGTGTTGGAGTGGCGCTTGTTACTCCCGAAAAACACTTTATCAGCAACGCCTTGAAACTCGATTTTTTGGCAACGAACAATGAATCCGAATCGAGGTTGTGATTATAGGACTCAAGATTGCCAAAGAACCGGGAATAAAGACTACACATTTTTTGCAAATCCCAGTTAGTGGTATTAGGTTCAAAAGGAATATCAGGTGCAAGGACCGAGGTTAGCTCCTTATTTAAACCAGGTTCTCGAGCTACTCAGCGACTTTGAATACTATGTGATAGCAAATATTTCTAGAGATCGAAATGAAAAGACCGATTCATTAGCCAAATTGGTTAGTTCTGGGGATGCATGGCTCATGGGCGTAGTCCCAATGGAGGTACTTTTAGTTCCAAGCATCGACCAGATGGATGTTGATTGGGTCTTGGAGACTGAACCTGAAAAGGAGCCATTAATGAATCCAATTCGAAATTACTTTCAAAGAGGAATCCTTCTAGAGAGAAGGAATGAATGACGATAATCCTTCGACAAGCTTCGAGATATATCATGCAAAAGGAATACTATACAAGAAGGGTTTCTCTACCCCTAAACTACGGTGTGTCGCTAACATCAATGCCAAATGAGTTTTGAGAGTAGTTCATGAAAGGGTCCGTGGCGGCCACACTGGGGGTAGATCTTGGTGAATAAGATCCTTCGCTATGGATATTTCTACCGACCGTCAATTGAGACACTGTTGACTACATCCGTAGATGTGACAAATGTTGAAGATTTGCTTAAATTCAGAGGGCCCATTGATAGAAATAAATCAAATGTCAACCCTTGACCGTTTGTAGTTTGGGGTATTGAAATCATCAGTGTATTGTTGATATCTAAAGGTGGCGCAAAGTATACAATCGTGGCTTTTGATTACTTTACTAAATGGACCGAGGCAAAGCCTTTGGCCATGATTAACATGAAAAAACTAATCAACTTCATTGTTCGGAATATCATCTGTCGTTTGGAGTTCCGCAAGCGATCGTTATCGATAACCGGACCCAATTCAACAGTGCAAAATTTAAGGATTTCTATCACTGACACCACATGGAGAAGAGATTTGCAATGGTGGCACATCCTTAGGAAAATGAACAGGTTGAAGGTATAAACAAGATTATCAAGTCCATTCTTAGGAAGCGATTGGAAAAGGCCAAGGGCAAGTGGGTCGATGAACTCCCATTAGCACATTGAGCTTATCGAACCACCTATAAGTTGCAACTGGCCACTCTCCATTCGCCTTGGAATATGGATCAGAGGCTATGATCTTGGTCGAACTAGAAGCGTCCTCTTACTGGGTTACTCAGTATGAACATGGACAAATGAATAACTCCATATAGAGCCTCTCGATATGATCGATAAGAGGTGGACCGAAGCTGAGTTGATAGCAGCTGCATACAAACACCAAGTTGCTTGATATTGTAACACCAAATTCAGGAGTCAAACATTTGAAATTGGTGACTCGGTCCTTAAATGAATCTTCCTTGGACCTAAAAAGTTAGGCCCAAGATGGTAAGGTTCGTATGCAATAGAGGAAAAGCTTAGAGATGACACTTTCATAATGGCAATTGTGGGAGGGTTTTCACTCCCGAAGGCGAGGCATAACAAGAACCTACGATGCTATCTCACTTAGAATAAACTTGTAACTAATGGGCTAAAGCCGTATAATAAGACATATTCCATTGCTTTTCTTCTTTTATGAAATAAACAGCCTTTTTAGCCCAAACTCCTGCTTTCTCATAAGAGTTGTAACTTGGTCAACATGAATGAATTTGCATATGATTAATGCAGGTGTGTAGGTACCTGGAGATAAGTGTCGACCAAACTTTAGTGTCCTATGATCTAGCCCGTGAAGTTCCTTTTGGTGTCCGGAGATCGACATCAGCTGAATTTTGCCTTCGGATTGAGGGTAGAAGGTTACACGTAAGCCAGACACGACATAACTGTCCGCATTCCAATTCGTTCCCATAGTAGGAGCCAAAGTATGAACTTCAACTGGATGCGATATAAGCATCCATACCCTAACTCTCTTTCCTAGAGTAGGCACTGGAGTATAAACTTAAGCCGAATGAAACACGAATATCCACAAACCGACTCTTGCCTTCATATTGGGGCTAGAGAACAAACTTAAAACTGGACGTGATACAATCATTCGCATGCCAACTCTTACCCTCAGATGAAGTGTAGGAATATAAATCAAAAGGGGCTTTATACAACCGATCGCTCACTCAACTCTCATCCAGACCGGGGCAGGAGTAAAAATGGAAATAGGCGTAAAATCCATCTAATCCTTAACATCTTTCCCGAAGTAGGCAAAATGGAAGGTCCATGGTCGAAGTTAAGCGAGATCCAATTTTCAAGCCTTCAATCAATGCCTGGAGTTAGATGTAGTCGAATGTTAATGTCCTAGATGAGGATGTACAGACTACAATTCTAAGTAGTTAACTTAAAAGTTAGCATGGGGTTTAGTGCGGTTGGAACTTATTGTCCTTGAAAAGGATACTCAAAGCCACTATTTTAAGTAGTTTACCCTAAGAATTGCTTTACATTCGCTAGAACGATGCGAGTCCTCAAATCACAAAATGCATTAAGGACTTGATTCAAAAGTGATCACCAAAAGAAACAAATCGTGAATACATTAAATGGAAAGCATATTTCTTAAATACTTAGACAAATTCGAACAAATATTTTACAACCAAAAGGTCTCTGTTATTAACATTAAACCAAGAAAGCCAAGTAAACATGGTTCACACCAAAAGCAAAAAAAAAAAAAGTAGTGGAGGTCGTACCGCATAAATTTGGCAAATAAATAGACTACTGTCGAAAAGATTCAATGTGCACAGAAGAAAGACTAAAACTATTTATTCTTCAATGGATTTTGCTTCTTTTTCTTACCACGGGGAAAACTTCACTTGAGCTTTCTCTAGCTATCTTACCTCCCCTTCCTCCGCCTCCTTTACCCTTGGTAGGAGTGCTTTGCGATGAGCCTATAGGTGCACTCTGGGCACTCCTAGGTAGAGAGGAAGGGAAGCTGGAACACTTTATGAATATACCGTCGATGTACTTTGAGCACTCATGGGTAGAGGAATGTGAACTAGAGCAAAAATGGTTTGCGCGGGAAAAGCGTTTGACAATGGAGGAGGGAACACTTCTTTTTGCTCCTGCTTGATTTGACTGGCAAGGAGGATATCCGTCTCAAGTTTTTGCTCAAGTTCTTGCGTGGAGGGACTCGACAGGGACTGGGAGACCCAAGTAATAATAACATCCTCATCAAATTGAGTTCCTTGATTCTCATGGTTTCCTTCTTCCAACAAAGCGTCTACCATTTGCCCGTCAAGACTCGGGATCTCCTCAACCAGGATGTTGGGAATTGTTTTCGAAGTATTATGATGGTTACGAACTCCATCGTCGGTATTTGTTACCCCAGTTGAGAGTCCTTTGGAGGAAGCAGAGCAATTGCAGGCTGATCTATAGCTAAAGATATTAAAGAGAGATTAGTGATGTTGATCGGCGACATGTCATCTCTATGGAAAACATGAGAAGTCAACAAGATACATTCTTCTGTTAAACTTCCACATGAGCTGAAATGACGTCGGAAGTTCCCTCGAGAATAAGGAGAGAACAATGGATTGCTAGAGCTGTGGATTCTTTGGGTTATAACTAGCATTGGTAAAGAAATCAATGGTGGAACTAGGAGCAGCTTGAGTCTCAGGAGTTTGACCAGCTGTAGCATCATGATGCATAGACCTATAACCTTCACCTAATTTATTATGAGTGGTTGCATCAAGTTCTGGATGAATAAGATGCTGGTTATCATGAAGGATATTAGGCTCATTTCCCATCAAAATCTCTTTTTCCAGTTGCTCCATATCAATATTATCGCTTTAGATAAATTATTTCTCTTACTCAACAACCTGCTCCCAGGCACGGGCGAGCATAAGAGGGTAATCCTCTATGAACCACTCCAAATTTCGAAACTTGAGCAAATTGTATTGAGTAATCGATGGCTTAAATCTTTGCATCATCTACTCTTCTACCTTCTGTTCCACGGCTTCAACTTCTCTTTTAATCGCGGCTTCGACCTCTCTTTTTACAAGTGCATCAACGCCCTTAACTTTCTTAAGCACATTGTCCGTCTCTATCCTGATGACGACCATCTCAACTCATGTGCCTTGAGCTATTTTCTATGCCTCATCTTTTTCCTTGATCTCATGCTCGAACTTGGTTTTCAATTCAACTGCGTTCCTCCTAGTAGCATCCCTTTTCATTGCTAACTCATGGTTCCGATGATGTGCTTGCTTAATTTCGTTCAAATGCTTGAATCTCTCGGCTTTGAGTACTTTAGTGGCCTCCTCTACCTTCTTCTCTACTTCGAATTAGGATTTTCTTTTGTTCTCAATCTCAGTGTTGAAAGCGGCTATGATTCTTTTGTTCTCGGCTTTAATAAGTTTCTAGTTCTCTATCTCCTGCAGCCTATCTCTTGAAACTTTTGAAATCATTTTGGCCAGGCTCACCCATTCATTATATTGATTATGGATATCGACTGGGAAGTTGATGGTCCTCTGTTGGACTTCAATAGGAATTCTCTTTAAGTTTCACAAAAAGCATAATTCCAGCAATGAAAATGTTACAGAATCGTTCATAAGCTTGGCCATCCGACCTGTAGTGTCTACCTACCGCTCCTCTGTAATGGCCAGAGCAATAGCACTTCCTTTACGAGATTTCTTGTGCATGGTATCAGATCCCCTTTTATAATGTCTATGCCCGGAAGACCGGATGGAATGGGATAATATTTTAGGCTATGTAGGAATAGAAGTAGGAGGAGGAGCTCTAAAAATATCGGCTGAAGAATTTTCACCACGGCGGTCTGGTTACCCAACCAGGCCTCTAGAAGGGGGTGTGGATCTAGGTCGGTGCTTAGAAGTGGAATTATGAGAAGAACGGTCCCAGTCGTAACTACTTATGTCTCGGTTGTCTCTATCGCGACTAGAGCGGTAACTTGAATCATAGTCCCAACCACTCCCTTGGTGTTATGAACCCGAACAGGGCCTTTGAGTGTGGTATGCTTTCTCCTCTAAAGGTCGATATAAATGTTTCTTTTTATCCATAGAACTTGCAAAGTAAATAAGAATGACTTAGATCAAAAGAACATGGACACAGGTCAAGTGCGAATGTCGTAAAGTGCACGTGTGCATGAGTGTCCTAGTGTCCCTCTAACGGACCGTGAACTGGAGCTTTGCTCATGGAAGTGATCTTTCTCCTACTAGTGTAAATGAAATCATCGCTGAAACATAAGGGAGAACCCTCTATGTTCTTGTTCCTTATATCGAAGGACCCAAAGTCAGTAGAAATTTCCCTTAGGGCAGCGAATGTACCTGGAGATAAGATCGAAGGAGTTTTTATTACGGCTATAACCAGCAAAGACTGAGTGAAAGCTAGTGCCTTATAAATTTTCACGATCAGTCTCTTTTTAATGGCAGGTTGCTGATCGTCTGTGGGTTGTTCGGTTTAAGACCTATGGCGCACTTCGATGTTACTTTGGCTAGCCTCACCACTCTCTCCAATAATTTTTCCTTCCTCGATGCCTTCATGCTCTTGTTCCATGTTTTATGCAACCCTAGCCCCAGGACTTGGGACTAGGGGAAAATCTTGATCGACTTTGCCTCCTGCAGGCAGATTGTTGTCATTATTATCATCATCATCGTAAATGTCTATTACTAGAACTATGCTGGTGCTGCAGCCTTCTCTAATAAACCATTGGCAAGAAGATTCTCGTCCGTCAATTGAGTTTTTATATACCTATCCCCGCCTAGGACTGCCATAAGAGTATTAACGGTATCAAAAAGTGATCCGTTGTTGGGTCTCGTCGGAACATCTATATAACAAAGTTAAACTAAATAAGCAGGCTATAAAGAAAATGCATGAATGGCGTTTAAAATAAAAATTATGTCCAGATATCCATCTACAACCGAACCCGGTTGGACAGTATACATAAAACCATTCAGCCTTAAAATAACTCAGCTTGTTTTGAACCCCGATAACTATTGTGCAATCCCTCATCGGCTCCAAATAAATAAGAGCTGGGTTTTCTTTGCGGTTCTTAATGCTATAGATGAATCAGATTTCCTCATCGCTAGGCACTCGATTCAAATGCTTAGAGAAAACTAAACAAGTTCTAAGCATAAAATCATAGCTGTTTGAATGCAGTTATGTTTGAGCCAGTCTCATAAAGTTCAGGACTCGGCAGACAAATTGATTAAATAATGGAATGCAACTCGCCAGAGACATATATATATTGCAAGCTATATGTCCTTCTAGAGGATCGTGAGCTCTCTGGTCGCGACACAATGCTAGAACGTTGTTAGATGGAATTCCGTGCTTATGCATATCCTCCGAAGAGATCCTTCATTGATTTTGGAGGGAACAGAATCAGCCGGGTCATTCAATATTACTACATCCTCAAGAGTATTGGGTGCTGGATCTGTTTATTGCCCACCTGCTGGTTCAACCGGATTTTTATGAATTTGTTGCTCTACTTTGGGATTCTTAAGATTTTGTTGATCAAATTATGGATTTTCTAGTTGCAGCCCTTGCTGGATAGGAGTTTTCTACGCCTATGAAGTTGTGGCTAAGCTTGACTCTACATCAGATTCGAGGTATTTGGAAGTTGATGTACTTGTGGCCCGAGCAACTAGACGTTCAAAACGTCTTCGGTCCATTTCTATAAAAAATACTCGACAAATAATCAACATTAGAAAGCTAATTACAAACCATTACCCCCATGCTAAAGTGGATTCTAGTGCGGTGTTGTGCAGCATTGAGCATTTCATTTTAAAGTCTGGATGTAATTTGACATGGCCGTCATCGCTGGCCATCCCGAGATTTAGGTTATTGACCACACTTTGGGAAATGCTTCAGGATGTAAGAAGAATTCAACACAAATCAGCAAGGCACTGTTTGATGGAAAACTTGGAATAAGCAAAATTCTCCTAAGTATGGGAGTCACACTGACCCCCATAGCCAAAGGATTTTTTTCTCTTTCCTCTTCCATCTCTGCCGACTCCTAAAATCGCAGCCATCACCAGTTGCTCGTCCACATCCAAGGTTAAATATGCCTATGTCCAGTTCTCTATTCTCGTTCATGACAATGGCCAAGCCTATCGTTCAGTTACTAAAAATGATTTGGAATTCAATGATTCAGGGCTTGGGTTGGTGGTGAGGCAAATCAGTCTGCAGGGAGAAGGCAAAGTCATGGCAATGTAGGAAGTGTCAGTCGCAAGTAGGGATAGGCTAGTGGCAGCACCAAGCGTGAGCAAAGGCAGAGGTTAGTTAAGGAATCGAAAATTTTAATGGGGAGTTTGAGGCTCAAGTAGAAGGTAGGAGTACAAGTGAGAGAAAAAAAAGAGGGAGGAAGACTTATATAACCTATTAAGCCCGAATTCTCAAAGCCAGAAAACTTGGAAAATATTCCAAGCGTGGAGTCGGTACCGACTCCCAAATCAGGATCGGTACCGAGTCCAAATCACAAAAAAATGAACTCGTGAATGCTCATGGATGCACATGTGATTAACCATGTACGTGTACTCCATTAACTCAAGAATATGCATGTGGATGCATGTGCATATGAATATCCAATTCTTGGGTGACTAAAGTTAAAGGATAATCAGTTTCATAC
Organism: Allium cepa; assembly: GCA_030765085.1. Taxonomy (NCBI): domain Eukaryota; kingdom Viridiplantae; phylum Streptophyta; class Magnoliopsida; order Asparagales; family Amaryllidaceae; genus Allium; species Allium cepa. The sequence continues at coordinate 76,018,588 of CM060946.1, read as the reverse complement.
CTGAGGAACTCATGGATGGAATTAGTATAAATCATCAGACTTGGATATTAGATCACGAGATCACGTTCCAAATTTATAATCCTGGATGTTGGTGAGATGTCACGATGGATCATTATGGATATAACATTTCATGGAATTGATTCATGAAAGGATAGCAGCTATTCAGTGCACAAAGTGGAGTCCTTTGAAGGAATTCGTATTTGTCTCGACTCAAAGCACATCGCGTCGAAATCGAGACATACTTGGGGGCAAGTGTTATCCAGCCTTTTGAGCTGGCAGAATCTAAATAGAGTGGATAGATAGAACTTGGAGTTATCAAGGTGGAAAACCCAAAGAGATAGCCCAAGATTTCAGAAAACATTCACAAACAGAGTCATAAGACTAAAACCAAAATAGTCCAAGTCAACAGAACTATGAGGTCCCTTAAGGGGGAGATTGGTACCAACCTCTATACGGGGATCAGTACTGATCTACATGCCTATCATGATACCAAGGCCCTACTTTCAAAGTCCTTTTGTTCAATCATTGCAATTATTCATCGATCTCCATGAGCAATTGAAACCACAACTTTTTTCTCCCACAACTCCATCATTTGGGCTCAGGAACAAGCTAATATTGGTGCAAATAACTATGGAATCTCGAAAGCTAACCATAAGACAATCCAAAGCAAGAAGTCGAAGACACCAAAAATGGTGAACTTGGGGATCGGTACCGACTTCCACTTGGGAATCGGTATCGACTTGCAGATATTGCTGAGGTGATGCCTATTATTTTGGGAGAATCGGTCAAATTCATGCACAACGGCTTGGATATATTTTAGACGATATTTCAGGCTCTCTACCTCTATAAATAGAAAGATAGGGCTCATTTTTAAGAATCTTTTGGCTCCAGCTCTTATATTTCACACATTCCGGTATTTTTGAAATTCTAATTGTTGGAGTTGTACTGAGTTTCAAGAACTTCTAGCCCTTAGTCATAAATCATCAGTAAATAATAAAGTGGACGTAGGCCAAACTTTGCCGAACCACTATAAAAGAACGCGTCGTATTATTTCCTCATTTTCATTTAACTTCTTTTATATTTTATTCTCTTCTATTACTTCTGGGTGTTTGTGCCATTTTTGGTTCAAACATCCGGAATGAATAGTCAACCTAAAATGATGACACTCTCATAATACTTAATCTCTTAATCCATTAACATCAGGAATGAATAATCTTCCATCCTTATGAAGCCAACATTCTTGGTTGAGTTTGTATTGCTCCATGCCTTCAGATTCTACTCCTTATATCCTTTCTATGGTATCTGCTAGCCTAGCTTTTCGCTTCTGATTATTACCGATCCTTTTAGTTAGAGTACGTCAGATTGACAAACTTGCTAACATCTCCAGTTCCAACTCGCAATGAGGTCGGAAATCATAACCAGCAATGTACTCTATCTGCTTCTATCGAAGAACATTGCTCCCAAACTAGCATATCTTTTACTCAATGTATCAGTGACTGCATTCCTTTTTCCTGGTGCATACGAAATACTAAAATCATAAGAGGCAAAGAACTCCAGCAACCGTTGCTGATGAAGGTTGAGATCCTTCCAATGGAAAAGTTACTTCAAGAATTTGTGGTCCGTGAACAAATCGAACCTTTTTCCTAGCAGATAATACCTTCACATCTTCAAAGCAAAACTATCGCCTCTAATTCCAAATCATGAGTCAGATAATTCCTTTTGTGCAACTTTAGCTATAGACTAGCATATGCAACAACTCTTCGGTTTTGCATCAATACCACACCCAATCCAGTATCATGGGCATCTATATATACTATCAATTCCTCATTTCTACTTGGAATGGTTAATACCAATGCACTCATCAACGTCTCTTTTAGACTCACAAAAGCATACTCATACTTCGCGTCCTAAACAAAAGTCTGATTCTTCTTCGTCAAATTGGTCAATGGTGCTGCTATCTTTGGGAAGTCATTGATGAAGCATCTATAATATCTTATCAATCCTATGAAACTCCTCACATCCATAGCATTCTCAGGTTGGTTCCAATCCTGGATTGCAACCACCTTCGTAGGATCCACTGTTATACCTTGTCCCGAAATGAGATGACCTAAGAATCTTACTTCTTCTCTCTAGAAGTGACACATAGAGAACTTTCCTCTCAACTTGTGCTTCCTCAATATCTCTAGCACAATCCTCATGTGCATCTTGTGCTCCTCTTTAGTTTTGGAGTAGATCAAAATATCATCCATAAACACAAGCTCGAATTTATTCAGCTGGTCTCTGAAAACCCGATTCATAAGATGCACAAATTATGCTGCAACATTAGTCAATCCAAATGGCATCACCAACCACTCACAGAAACTCGATGGCGTATAAAACACAGTAATTAGCACACTCTCCTTCGCTATTTTCAACTGGTGAAATCCCATTGCCAAATCCATTTGAGAGAACACCTTCGTACCATAGAGCTGATTAAAAAATTCATCAATGTGTATGAGTGGATACTTGTTCTTCTTTTTCACTTTATTTAGCTCATGATAATCTACACATAACCTCAAAGAGTTATCTGCCTATATCACGAATACCACAGACCCTCCCTACTCAAATATACTGCTTTGAATGAACCCTCTTCTTAATAGGTCATTTACTTGCACCTCTAATTCCTTCCGCTCTCTAAGGGCTATATGCCTTAAAGGCATAACCATTGGTCTGACTTCCTTCACTAAGTCTATTCGAAACTCGATCTCTCTATGCGATGGCAATCTGGTCACTTCCTCAAAGACAACTGGATGCTCTTTAGCAATAGCCACAGATGACAACCCCTCCAATGGAACCTCAAGCGAATATAGAAAACTAACCATCACCGCATCCTTTGATCGGAAGCTAATTGCTACCATTTGTCCATCCATATCCCTAATTGTCACTAACAGCTTCTCGAAATCCACTATAGTCGCATATCTCTTTAGCCAGTCTGTTTCCAAGTTAATCCCAAACCCAACAAAATTCAAAACAATGCAATCACAAACAAAAGAGAATCCATGACTGGACAAGAATAAACCACTACAAACCATGCATATGCTAGTAGAGCCTCCAATAGTGTTTGTCATGATCAAGGGCTGGTCTACTATCTCGTATCTCAATCCCAATTTGTCTACTAGATCACTATATATGAGTGAGTGTGAAGCCCCGGTTTCAAACAAAACTCGAAGGGGCACATCACCAATAAAAAGCATATCTTGAATGATAATTCCCTTCCCTTTATCCTTCGTCGAGGGAGTTGAAGGAGCACTTTACAAAGTCGGGACTGTGTCTAAAGCGTATGCTCTCACAACATGCTTATCCTTCACCAGTTTTGGACGATCCTTCTTTAAATGCCCATGCTTATCACAGTTGCAGCACTTCTTCTTATTGCTCACTTTGAAATCCCTGATCAAATGGCCTTTCTCCTTGCACCCATAGGAAATAGATTCCCATTTGTCCTTTTTCTGACCATTCTTTCCTTAAGACTGCTTCCTTTTTCCGTTCCACTTCTTCTTGTCTCCACTACCTTATTGTGGTTTTGGCTCTTCCTACTTAGTGGACCATAACTGTCTTAGCCTTAGAATATAGATTCTGATGATGAAGTGCTTTCTCTACCGGCTAATCAAATGGCTTATCAATGTTGTCTACCAACTTCTCAAAAAGATAGTCATCTAAGCCAACAGTGAACTTCTCATTCTTTCTTAATGGATTGTCGATGAATGACATCCCATACTTTGGCAAAGCATCAAACTCTGCTATATACTCAGAAACTAGCATACTCCTTGCCTAAGATCAGCAAACTCCGAACAATACTGATTTATGGGCAGCTAGAATGAACTTCTTCTCGAACCTTATCTTAGACCATTCCTAACCGAACTGTTCTATAGGAGTAGCAACAGTCATGGTCATGGCTTTCCACCAATTTTCATGGCTTGCCCCTGAAGTTGTATAGAAATCAACTTTCTTTTTATAATGTCATCCACTTCCATATCATTAAAGATGCGCTTACAAGTGCCAATCCAATCTTGCACTCCTATGACTGATTTCGTTCTGTGGAATGGCTTTCTTCCCAAGGCAGAGTAATCTTTACTCAACTTAGTGAAATCATTACAAGAAAATAGACTTTTTATAGCTATCATACATGGCGTCTCCTTAGTAAGTGCAATTAGAAGCATTCTAAAAGATTAAAATAAAAATATAAACACTGTTTGTTTTATTAAGCGGGCAAAAGATAATTTACCCGCTTCACTTTTGCATTTTTTTCATTACGCGGGTAATTGGCCGCCTTTTGTTCTTACTTTTCATCTCTTCTCCTGTAAATGAAGAAAGGCTTGAACCCTTAAATCTTCCCTAAAAACTACTTCGATCCTAACCATTATCCAAAATAAGCATGAAATATATATTGAAATCTCGATCAGACCCTAATTCCACCTAATTTTATTCAATCAAACCTTAAATCCCATAAACCCATCTACAACAATGTAACGTTCCGCCTTTTCGCACGCTTTAAATCGACACACGTGTCGATTCAAAACCATACGGAAGGGCAGATTGTTATGGGGTAAATAAAAAAACACAAGAAAGAAATAGACAAACAGAATCTCACAGCGGAAGGGTAAAATATAATAATCAAAAATACAGTTCATGAAATTGCTTTACAAAATATTCAATTTTCTTTACTTATACCATACAATATCAGAGTACACCTACCAGATAATAAAAATTAATGCAGCGGAATTAAATGATGTGATGTAATAATATAGTAGATAATAGTATTACAAATCTTCGTCTTCGTCCTCTAGAATAAAATCTTCAAATCCTAAAACGCTCGGACTGATCCGAGCGAATTGAAAAGACAAAACACTCGAGTCAGAACTAAAAGGTCTTATGTAAGTTAAATCAACAGAAATAAATATGAGTGCAGTAACTCAAGAGATGTTCGGGATTTACATCTCTTAAGGATCCGTTACACTATTTACTATGTAGTATATTTCGCTATTATAATAGTATCTAATTGTAAAATAAACTTACTTTTAAATAGCATTAAGGCTTTACATTTTCCACCTTAACACATAATAGTCCCAATAGTCCATCCAATATCATAGTCCTTCTTGATCGAGAAGCCACCAGAGGATACCACATGGGCTACGGGAGAAAACCAAACTCGTACAAGGCGCGATAGGGTAGGTGACACGGCATAACTAAGCAATGCCAGGGTAGATATACCAATTACGCTTCCGAGTCGATGGTAACCCGTAGCCATAGCTACCGCCCACCTCGAGCCACACCCTCAAAATAAAAAATCAAAAGTGGCCACTGAATTAATCCAAAAGTCAAAGTATAATACCGAAGGGATGTGTCCGATCAAAGGTGCTACCAACCCGTCAATCGCTCTTGTTTTAGCCACCTTATGCTAACTCATGGGAGTTGGGTCCACGTATTTACCTCAAAGGAAACGCCGCCACCATCGTACTTCATTCTGGAATCTCCACTGCGTACACGATTGTTAAAGTGGTTTTCGAAGTTGGCAGAGAGTATGACAACTTCCGATCCCGTTCTCTTTAACAACCAATCGTTATTATAACACCACGGTCTTTTCAAAATAGTTTATACTTTAAAACCAGAATATAATATCCATTTCAAAACTATATAATTACGATACCATTTCCATTTTTACACCCAAATCAATATGATATCATTTTATTTCAAATATATCTTTTTCAAAAAATCATAGTATTTTCAAAAATATATACCTTAAACCCATAGCTTCGAAACAAAATTTTCAATACTTAAATGGTTTAAATATAAATTTCTTTATAAAGTAAATTAGCTTTTTTCAATTTCTCAAATCAATTCCAAATACAGATTTGAATTCCCAAATAAACCATTTAAATATCCATATATTTCAAACTTTCAATGTCCTATTATTTAGTTTTGAAATATTTGCACAATAAATTCATAATCATTTAAATAAACTCAAATTTCCAATAACTAAATATTTCCTTCAATTTATTTATACTAGAAGTATTCATTTAATTCAATCTTGGAAAAAACCACTTATAAATATCATATCTTTTAAAATTTCATGTTTAATACATCTACATCAAGTTATGGAGTTAAATTCTTAAATACCTCTCAATCTCAAATAAATCTCCAATTTACCTTCAAATCTTATTTTTTTTTAAATTTTCATAACTTTTATATTAAAGTATGATTTAATAGCTTAACCATATTTATTTAAATAAAAATCAACTCCATTATTAACTATTTGCTATTTACCAAATTCATACATAGTTAAAGACATGAATTTAACTATATATATAAAATTAATATTTATATAATCTCAAAAATAAATATTCATTTAACCATACTATATAAAATAATCAAACTTTAATATTGGGCTTATTTTATATTTCGAAGCATATTTTTATACAGCTAGAATCAAAATATAAATTTGACGTTTATATAACATCAAAATCAATATTTATATAACTCGTATATTCCTTTACAAAACGATAAAAATCATTTTCAAAATATTTTTATATAGATACCGCTGTGTCTGTATAAAATTTTCTATCCTATGGTCAAGTGATACAGATATTTATCATTTCAATCCGTAATTTAAAAATAAAAATTATGGTTATATATCATTTCAAATCGCAATCCTGAATGAGATGAAAATGCATAATAACTTGCAGTTTATAATAGTATAAAATACAACATCCATTCATCCAATATCAACCATCAACCATTTATTGCGGTCATCATCAAATTCAAACAAATAGCATCGATATGGAACGGACAATAAACAATAGGTATTAAATAGCAGTTTATATTCAATAATAAATTAAATAACTATTTAACTGGCAGTTTTTTTTGAAAAAGGATCATACATTTTATTGATAATGAGAAAAAAACATTACAAAACTCTATTTACACAAAGGCCACCCAACATATATACGGATCACAGCCAAATAATATGCATACCCACAACAATGCCCTAAACACACTGCGAAAACCTAGCAACCTTGTCTATTCATGGCGGCTCGTTCTCTCTTCCAGGCAAGTCTTCCTCCCTTTCAACATTAGCGATAACACTATCAGTGCTTCTGGACAATCTAGATCTCTCAGCTTCAACATCTTCTCCATCAATCATGTATCTCGAGGATGATGCTATGTTTGGGAATTTAGGGTTCGAGGTCAAGGTATTGTCAACTCTCAAAGGTAAAATTTCCCATCTTTCAATGATCTCCTTATGATTGTTCATATTATGACTAAAAAACTTGGATTTATTAATGATGAGGTCACGAACATTGGATTTGATGATGTTGCAAACCGTGATTTTGTCTATCTTTTCATTATTGAAAATGATAGAATTCCTGCTTTTCCAAATAAACCAGATAGATGAGCTAAGCGCAGCTGTTATGATGTCCTTTTTAATATTGTTAGCTGCAAACTTCTTCCTTATGTAGGCAATGGCATTTATAAGAGAAGTATAGATGTTTCTTTGAGTTATAGGGTCACCCATCATTATTCTGATCCAATACCACACATGCTTAGAGAAGTAACATTTAAAAAATAAATGATTGCAAGTTTCTACTTCTTTTTTACACATGACACAAACATCATCTTCAGTCACTCCTTGCATTTTTAATTTGTCTTTTGTAGGAAGAAAATTGAAAGTGGCTCTGTATAAACATACATTCATTTTTGGGAGTGAGATGTTATTCCATATGATTTTGTAGCCATTGATTTCCTGTAGCTTGATTCTAAAATCATTCCATACATTATGGAAAGTGAATAGGCCATGTTTACTGCTTTTACAAAACTAATAGTCTGCTGTTTTGTCATGATGAATGGGTACTTGCTTTATTACCTCACTTATATTACCAAGATATGAGATATTTTCAGGCCTCCAAAAATTTCCAGATATAATTTGCTGTACCTTGTGTTTGTGACCTCTTGAGTATGATAAAGTTTCATGCCCCAGCTTTTCCAATAAAGTAGAACCATTAATCCATGGTGTAAACCACAAGCTTGTAGATTTACCATCCACTATTCTTCTATCAATTAATTTTTGTGCATCTTTTCTATGGTATAGCATTTTTTTCCAAGTGCATGAGAAATTGTTATTATAATTAGATTCTCACAGAGTCTCATTATTAGCATATTTCACATTCAGCAACTTAGCACTATATGTTGAATTGGTAAGAGTTTCCTAAATTCTTTTGATGCAGAAAGTAATATTTATGTCTAATAGTTTTTTCAACCTCATTCCACCTTCAAATTTAACACTTGTAACTGTTTCCCATGGAACACTACTCTTTTTACCCTTCCATATAATTTTTTTGCATAATTGGTTGATTTTTTGAACAGTTAGGCTAGGGAGCATAAAACACTGCATCCAAAACTGACCATAGGATACACTACAGCCTTAATCAATTCTATTCTTCCTAGAACTGTGAGAAATTTGCACTCCCAACCTTGCATCTTTTTTAACACTTTGTCAATCAGTTGTTTACAATTTGAGTGTTTGATATATGTCACAGATAGGGGTAACCCAAGATATCTAACAGGTAATTCTCCTTCTTGAATTTCCAGAATGTTAAGCACTTGATCCTTGTTATTGCAAAACTTGTTGAAAAATACTTGAGTCTTGAGATTGTTCATTTCCAAGCCAGTGACTTTCTTTAGTTTCTTGAAACAATTCTTAACAGCTTTAGCTCCAATTGCAGTTGCATTGATGAAAATTAACAGATCATCAGCATAAATTAGGTGAGTTATGTTAGAATTGTTTTTGATAACTGATTCCACTTTACCTTTAATAGCTTTAGCCTCTATCAACAAAGTGAAATATTCCATGCATAAAGTAAAAAGATAAGGGGATAAAGGATCTCCTTGCCTTAAACCATTGTTGCCTTTAAAGTATCCCTTATGATATCCTTCAATAGAAAGTGAAAAGCTAGGAGAACTTATCATTTCTTGAATAATTTTTACCCATTTTACTGGAAAATCCATGCTTCTCATCATGTGAAGAATAAAATGTCTGTTTACAGAATCATATGCCTTCTTAAGGTCTACCTTTATGCACATTTTGTTACTCCCATGTTTGTTAAAATTTCTGATGTGTTCATGTGCAATTATTATCCCATCTTTAATCTGCCTGTTTGGTAAGTAGGCTGTTTGATTATCAGAAATCAATTCTCCAAGCACAAACTTCATTCTGTCACATAATAATTTAGATAGGATTTTGTACAACATGGAACAACAGGCTATGGGTCTGAAATCTGTAATAGATTCAGGGGTTTTTACCTTAGGGATTAAGGAGATAATGGTGTGATTAATTTCTCTTACTATTCCGCCATTGTCAAAAGAAGACTGCATAGCTTTCAAAAGTGGTTCCTTTAATTCATTCCAATGTCTTTTATAGAATTTGGCATTAAAACCATCGTAGCCTGGAGCAGTATCATTATGCACGCTGAAAATGGCTCTTTTCAATTCTTTCTCATCAAATGCAGCATTAAGAAATATTTTTCCCCATTCATTTAATTTTCTTTTTGGAATAATGTTAGGAAATTGATTCATCATGTTGCCTCTATTGTATATGTTTGTGAAATAATTGACAGCCTCTTCCTCCATCTCCTTTTATGATTTGAAAACTTCTCCATTTCCTTTAACAATGTTGTGATAGATATTACCAAAACTCCTATTAGTTTGTTTTGCATAGAAAAATTTAGAACAACTATCATCCCACTTGATCCATTGACATTTTGATTTTTGTTTGTTATCAATAGCTAACAGCTCCATACTTTTAGCCAGGTTCACTTGTGCATAATGCAACTTTTGTGCATTTAAGTGGTTATGATCTGATTCAAATATCTGTAAAGCAATGTTGACCTCTTGCTTGCATTTTGAGACTTGTGACTGTAAATCATTCTTACCACTGCACCACTTCTTAATTTCCTTTTTGATGTTTTTCTGCATATGAATAAGGTTGAATAACTGATTTCCTTCAGGGAAAACAAAACACTTTTCAACTGCTTCCTTGTACCCCTCACACATAACCCAGTGATTCATGAATTTAAATGGTTTTGGACCATCAAAAGTTTGGATCCAATTAAAGTGAAACATAATAGGTACATGATCACTTGTTGATAGATCTAAATATTTTGCATGAGATTTTTTAAACATGTTCATCCATTCAACGTTGCAAAAAAGTCTATCAATCTTTGTAGCAATATTCTTATTAGGCCCTGATCTCCATGAAAAATTAACCCCTGAAATGCTAATCTCTTTAACCCCTGCAGAGTTAACAAAATTGTTGAGCTCCTGAATGTTTTTGATTGTTAAACTATTTCCTCCTATTTTCTCCTTCAAACATCTGACACAGTTAAAATCTCCTATGATGCACCATGGAGTAATAAAAGTGTTAGCTTCTTTAACCAGTTGTTTCCATAAACTTTTCCTTTCAGTTTCAAGGTTTAGTGCATAAATGACAGAAACAATGCATTGGGCCCCTGCATTATTATTTAACATACAAGTAATGTGTTGTTTGCTCATGGAAATTACATAACTGCTCCAAATGTCTGAATTGATCATAATAAGAATTCTGCACTTGTGATGATACTCAATGTTATTTATGCATGTCCATTTGCTTCCCCAAGATTCTATATATAACTGGAGTTTATTGCTTCTCAATTTATTTTCAACTAAGCAAATAATAGAAGGTTTTTGTGAAAACACAATATTTTTTACCTCCAAAGCATGCGCTGCCTTATTAAGACCCTGCACATTCCAACACAAGATAGACATTATTTGGATGAGTTAGCTTGACTCCTGGTCCTTATAGTGGGAGTCACACTTTCATGGATCATTTTGTTCGTTTTCTTTTCTTGAATATTATTGCCTTTCATCTCTGCAATTGCTTTTACAAATTCAGGGTTGATAGATGTGAGGTTTTTAGGCATATTGTTGGGAGGATTATCAATTGAAGGGTATGTGGGTTCGATACATGATTGAGCTAGAGAAGATTCATCCGCATTTGAGTCTTTCATGTCTTTTTGCACCTGAAAAGAGTTAAACACTTCAGTTGTTAGATCAGAAACTTGAGAATTTAAATTATTTACGACAGGTATACTATGATTTAATAACTCCCTGCTGCAGTTTTTCTCCGATGATGATAAAGTGACTGAGACTTCTGTCGATGACATCACTGCATTTGGGTCCAGAGTGATAGTGCTCATAGGAGGCCCTATGTGAGACATATCAGAAAGTTGAGTAGAGGATCCCTTTGCAATTATAGCAGCCATGCTGATTTGTGGAACAGATACTACACTTGCACCAGCAGATGGCGAGGCTGCAATTGCAATTGCAGGCTCCTTGAAAGACTTCTGAACAGTCTCATCATTCACAGCATTCATATCTGATGGAGAACTATCATTACCCTTATTTGAATTATTTGAGTTTTGATTCCTGAGAGCTTTATCAACTCTTGTATGATCTTGGACATTTGTCTCATCAATTGTAATAACATCTGCATTGTTATACACTACTCCTTCTGAATTGATAAAAAGAGTCTGCTGAGTTGTATAATCCTTTGAAATATTGCCCATACTATTAGTCTCATTATTATTAGTTAATTTTGGTACCCACTGTTGTGTAAATGATATAGGGCACTCTTTATCCACATGACCAAAACATATGCAGTTCTGACAAACTGGAGGTATAAACTCGTATTTGACTTTTTGCATAACAAAATCCCCTCTAGGCAGTTTAATTTGCACTTCACTTTCAAATTTAAATGACGCATCCACCTCAATAAGCATTCTAGCAAAGGCTATTCTGCTTCTATTTTTAGTATGTTCGTCCATTGCAATAGGTCTTCCAATGGTGCTGGCAATTTTACACAATGAAATGTGGTTCCAATATGCAAAATTGAGATTGGGAAATCCGACCCAAATAGGAATGGATAATAAAATATCTTTCTCATATTTGATAGTAGTACTCCACTTCTTCATAATGATAAGCTTTCCATCCATCAGCCATGGTCCTCCTTCTAGTATTTTGTTACAATCTACTTTTAATTCAAATTGGACCAAATAGAAACCATTGTCTCTAGCAAAAACTTCAAATTTACCTTTTGGAAGCCACGTTCTTTTGATATATGCTTTAAAAAACATATAGTACGGTCTTTTCCCCACCAGATAGATCAAAATAGAATTCGACCACATTTTCTCTGCAGTTGACAGCTCCTCCTCTCCAATTATTGCAGTTTTTCTGTTATTAACAATTGTTGGATCAAAGAATTGCATGATTTCATTTTGTTTCTTTTCTTTAACCAAATCACACCAACTTTTAGGTGAAGCCTTTGAATTAACAGCAAACACACCCGAATTGTTGAATCTATTCTTTTTGATAAGTGAATCACGTGATACAACATTAGCAGACCCAGATCCGGCGGACTTAGATCTAGCATTAGTATTAGCAATCACATTCGAAATAGATCCAGCTGAGGCCCTGGTCTTCATGCGAGAAAATTGTGGATTCGCCGTTTGCACAGATGCGCCTGAAACAACCATCCTCTTCCTCCGATCTATCACCTTAGTCCAGCCATCATCCTCTGCTTCCTCCCCTCCGAGATCTGAATTTTGAGCACCAGCTGATGATGCCGTTAAAAAAGATGTTGACGCCATTATTTTAGAAAAATACTTTGAATTCATGTTTTTTTAACTGGCATTTTATATGCAAAGAATAATTAATTAACAATTTAACTGGCAGTTTAAATGCAATGAATAATTAAATAGCAATTTAATTTAAATAAATGAAATTAACTGGGATGATGATTAGAAATATGCCAAACAACCATAAATAAATATTAAATCACATCATATATCAATTTAACAAACATAAGAAATCTTAAAAGTTGTGAGTGGGTTAAAACATTCACCTTTTGAATTTAAATTGAATTTAAATCCAAAAATTTAACCGTTTCAGAATTCATCCAAACCAGTGTCAAAAAGTCCGGAATTCCAATACGAACCTAGCGGAGAAAACCGCGCGTGAATTGGAGTTCGTATGTAAAAGTTATATAGATTAGAATAATTTAAATTTCAAAGTTTAAAATAAAAATAAAAAAAAGAAAACAACTCACGTTCATAGGCCACGTCATCATAGAACACACGCTCTACCTTCTTCCAGAAACCATCTATCGCGAAACAACCCAGGTTGCCGCCATTTTACATCGAAGAACGCGTGTTCGTACGAGCCACCAACATCCCATCGACCATCGCCGTTGGCATGCCCTCATCGAGCCGCCCCTTTACTGTACCCGCGGCCACCTCCTGAACACCCTCCAGCCGCCGCCGCCATCGAGTTTCAAAACCCTAAATCACCAAATTCCGGCGCCTCAGGCCACTGCACGACCTACAACCACCAGCGCTAGACTCCTTGCGACGAGCCTTACCAAACCCATATCTTGATTTCTCTGATTGAGGCCAAAATCGGAAACCCCCAAATCGACGTCATAGGTTATGTGATTTAGAACTTTGACCACGATTTCCCGCTGATTCGAGCAACAATTGCAAAAACAGAAGCTACGCGTAGATTCGTATCAATGAGATCTTCGATTCTATAAAATTTTTTGAATTTTTTCGAAGAGTTTGAATTTTCATTTGATTTTTGAATTTGAAATTGGATCTAGGGTTTGCAGCCATTGGAAGAGGAGGAGCTGATGGAACTTTACACATAGACAATTGAGAATAGACGTAGGCTAGGGTTTATAGCAGGATATTTATAGAGAAAGATGAAAAAAGAATGGATCGGATCTATTAGTACACATGCTAAACGATATATGGCCCGAAAAGTCCATTTCGACTCCGGAACGAAATTAGGTCAATCCATATATCAAAATAGATGTTTCAAAATATTATGAACGCGATGGAAAAAGTTTCACGTCCAAATTCCATCGTATGTAGTAGTTATAACAAAATTAAATTATTTCAAATTGATTTCAATTGATTTCAATTTAACGATTTCAAGGCGTTTCGCGGATCAAACGACAAGTCCGATCGATACGAAACTTAAAATACTACAATAATTCACCGTTACGGATCCGATGAAACTTGTTTCGTCGAAATCCGAGTCAGTGATCAAAATGGCTATTTTTATATTTATTAAATAAATAAAAATTTAGTCAATTAAACTAAAATTTTAATTTCAATTCGATAGTTGCCAATTCTTATCCTTTTTTAATTCCCCAATCATTTCAAATGATTTAGACCAATTTAAATGTCAAATTAAAGTTGATAAATTTATAAACTTTGTTATTAACCTCAATTTCATTAAATTCGAAAATTATACGTTTAATTTCCAAAAATTAAATTTGATGTACTCCCTCTTATTATTCCATAAATTCCATCTTATGGTATAATTATCATGATTACATCTTAGTGCGTTAAAATTTTCAAATTCATCAAATTTCAACTAACGTAGTAATTAATCTCATTAATATACATTAAAGTTCAATTAATTCCAATTGATTTCCCTTTTAATTATTAACAAATAAACGGGTAACTTATAATAAATTCATTGATCAATTAATTAGGTAATATTTAAATAATGTTATCAAAACCTTTAATTACACATAGGAATTCACTATTCATAAACAAATGTTCCAATTCTTGTATGGTATTGATTTTTATTCGCATTATTATGTATTACTTCCTTAGTTAATAATTTTTGAGTTGATTCCCCCAATTCCCGAATTTATATTAACATAAAATTTCCTTTAGATTTATTGAAATGATTTCCAATTCAATTAAATGAATTAAATATATATATATGTTTAACTCATAATAATTTTGTGGTCACAACTCTTAATCACCTTTTATAAGTTTATTATTTCCACTCCAATAATAATCGTTTATTATATATATATATAAATTAATTAATTCAATATTTAAGTTCGTTTTTCTATATTAAATTTATTTCCAAGTATGCATATACTCTATTCCAACAAATTGGAATTCCATTCAATTACTATAAACAATCATTTCCATATTCCCACTTTATTATTAATCCACAATCATTGCATTTATTATCTTATATAGATTTTATCCAATTACTACATATTCCTTTAAATCCACACTAACGAAATATTCAATTCCATTGATTTGCATTAACTCCATTCCATAAATCTACATTCAATTACTACCTTAAAATAAGTTTACGTTTCTATTAATTTCCGTTTACACTTCCGTTATTTTATATTACAATCAATAAAGTAACGTTTAACAGCAACACAAACATTATGAATACTTATCAACCTGCATCATGTTTATTACATTAATTTACGTTTTATCTCCTTATAAAATAACGCGTATATTAATTAATTCATATTTTCATCCACTTCCGTATATAAATTTTGTAACCAAGTTATAACATTTACATTTCTTTCTTACTTTAATTAATTACCAAATATTCCTATTTACACACAATTATAACTTTGCAATCTTAACAAATCCATAAATTGTCAGTTGTCTAATATATACATTGATTACTATTAAATGTTCTCCATAAATTTATTTACTTGGTTTCAAACTTTTTATTCATCAATTACTGCCTTATAAATAAACTTACGTTTCTATTTCATTTACATTAATTCCAATTAATTGCAATATAAATTTTAAGTTGTAAATTTTAAATTTCAATTGCTACATCTAATTTCTAACATTCTTCCAATATAAATTATAAGATTTTCATTTCCTTTTTACATTTAATTACAAAATCTTATAAATTTAACCAATTTTAATTATCGAAATTTACGGGTTTGTTTCCGATTCGTTTTCAATTTTTAGTTCATTCAACAATTAAGAGCATCATTTACTCAAGAACACTTGATCAAACGTGTTCTAAACCTTGATTTTAGATAATTTTCTTTACTTGTATCAACTGTAGTATTTAAATTTATTACCCTATGACCTTCTCGATATTTGTAGTTTGTACTATGCTAATTCTACAAATTACTTATTTTCTTATTTTTATAATAAAAAATATTACAAGTTAGGTTTACAAAGTAAGGAAAAATAAATGATTTGTTTGTCGATGTATTCTAATAAGCTAAATTGTACTTAGTGAAATGGTAATAATTATACATTACTACAACCTTTTAAGCATCATTTTAAAGATCAAATTTTAAATAATTTTTAAGATGCCACTTAAGAGAGACCGTCTGAAGTTGCAAACTTGTCCTTTATGAGATTTGGTGGAATTTTCTATTCCTATACATTTTTTATTTCTAGTTTAACCACTTTGTTGCAATCAAAACCTAGCAAAGTAACTAATAATTCCAAATCATCCTGTTATCCCAAAACAAAAGATATAGGCTACACTATAAAAAGTAATCTGTATTTTGGTCAGCAATGAATAATTTTTATTGATTTGAAGCAAGATATAGTCTATAAGTAGATGTGAAAACTAATATATTTTCATTACGTCAGCATTTAGCACTAAAACAAGGGTTCGAATGCATCAACTTAATTTGAAATAGGAATAATACTTCGTGTAGCTAAAAGAATTTAGTTTTACATTCATACAGTTGTTTGTAGTGTTCCACTCACCATTCTTTTTGCCGATCATTCAGAATATCTAATTATAAATTTTGCACATAAACCCACTAGTAGATGGGTGTGACGTAAAGCGGGTATGGTCCTCTCTATTTATATTTGAATAAAACCAGATCTTTATGGAGATTATCAATTGTCCAAATGTCGTTACTAATATCATATATAATTACATCGTTTTCCAAATATAATATATATGCTACCAAAATATACATGATAAAATTTACATATATGACCTACAATTACCGTAATGAAACTCAGAATGAGTTATTTTGCTACAAAAATAGGAAAGGTAATAAGCTGATCAAGTAAAACTTGCCAAATACTGAAAAGGTTTGGTTGTGTATGATGAAATAATAAAATTTTATAGAGGCTTGATATTTGCTTTTCATTGATTTAGGTCATCGTTAATCCATTTGATATTGGTTTTTTCACGACCTTTGAAAATTCAATAGATCTTTCAAATATTGTTTTATGTTTGAAGTACTACTGCATGGAGAATAGACTGAAGAAATGCTCAAAGCCAGTTGCAACATCAAATGGTGAGGAGTAATCTTGAGTTAATCACAAGACATGATGATGAAGTAGTTACCTCGTTCGAAGCATCGGCCGCGACTCACGACTCAAAACCATCGCCACTTCTCCACGACTCAACACTGCAGCCGCGACCCAGCCCTCCCACCGACTCCACTGCAGCCGCGACCCAGCCCTCCCACCGACTCACGACTCATCGCCCTCCCACCAACTCACGACTCATCGCCATCTCCGCGATCCACGACCTACGACTCATCAGACCCACGACCTAAATTCCACCACGAATCCATCACACGACCTAACTTCTTCGACCTAAGTCCTATTTCGCTACGCGAATTAACCCAACCCCGCGACCTAACTCCAACACCATGGATCTATGTCGCGACTCAAAATTAGGTCGCGCGCGATCTATTCCACTTCCCCAACTCACGAATTTCCTCCCTCCTCTATATGTCTCGAACGACCTACTTCCCATTTCACAGTAAGCCGCGAAGCCTAAGTCGCATGCCAACCCCTCCATAAGTCGTTGCCATTTTCTTATGTGCTGAAGCCCCCATTAAGTCGCGAAGATTGTTTACTGCCTTATCTTAGCTCGTGTAAAGGAAATAAGTCGCGAACATTCAACTCCTTAAGTCGCTGATGATTCCATAAGTCGCGAACGACTTATTACTGAGTCGCAAAGTTGTGTCGTTTGTTATTTTTAAGTCGCTGCATATTCTTTTAAGTCGTGAACTTTTCTTTAGGTCAGTGTTGAGTCGTTGTACTGTTTAGTCTTAAGTCATGTGCATATTGTGCTGTAAATTTTAAGTCATTTGTTGAGTTGTAAGCCTATAAATAGGCAAGCCGTGTCATTTGTAATGGTTGTTGATTTTGAATAAAATTTCTTGTTTGATTGCTGTGTGCTTTCATCCTAAATTGGTAGTTGAGTGTAATCTCCTATCTCCACTTTCGGTTATTCGAGTGCACTCGAATCAATGATTGTTGAAGCCGATTCGCGGAATCAAGTGCGCTTGATCAACGCTTGAAGAATTGAAGATCTTCTTTCACGGTATCGTGCACGATCAACGTGACGAGGATAGCTAGAATTCGGTATCTTTGTGATCAACGAATTCGGGCATTTCAGTATCTTCAATCCACCATTTGCTACCTTTCATCGATTTCATTTGTTTTCATATTATCCGCTGCGTCAGTTTGGTATCAGAGCCTGTTTTAGCCAATCATAGCTAAATCGGGTCTTGGAGCCAAGTATTTGAAGTTTGAAGTTGTTCATCGTGTTCATATTGAAGTTGCGACAAGATTGGAGTACTTGATCCATAGCCTTTTGGGTCAAAGTGTACAAAAGTGTTGGAATTTAAAGCGTGAGCCGAGAGTTGAAGCGTCAATTTTGGTATCATTTGTTGAAGTTAGGCCGTGTATACTTGTGAGAAGTAGCCGATCCTTGTGAAGTTGTTTTTGAAGTTTGAAGCCGAGCTAAGGAGCCGTGACTTGTTTGATTTTGTGTTGAAGTTTTGATTTGTTGAAGTTTGGAGATTTGTTGAATTATTTGTGAAGTTCAATCATGCCACCGAGACGAGCTCAACGTCATCGCAATATTAACGCTTTGTATGGAAGAGAAGAAGCCGATGAAATGGAGCAACGAATCAACGAGAGCTTCACTGAGAAGTTGAATGAAGGAATTGGTCGCTTAGAGAGAATGATGCTTGAAATGAATCAAAGTAGAAGAAGAGTTTCACCTGAATCGAGCCATGGGAGAAGTAGAGCTTCGATACATTCAGATCAGGAGAGAAGAGAAGATCATAGAAGTATTGACAATCGTGATAGTAATGTTGATCGAAGGAGTGGTAGTAGAGATGTTGGAGGTCGTGATCGACATCGATATACTTCAGATTTTGATGAGGAGTTTGATGGTGATAGGGGAAGTGTTCATTATCGAGATAGAGAGCAAACACGACGTCAGAATCGAGATGTAGATGATGATCGTCGATGGGAATCGGGAATGAAGATGGAAATTCCAGAGTTCAAGGGTGGAATGGTTGCTGAAGATTTTTTGGATTGGTTATCTAATGTTGAGGAGATCTTTGATTTCAAGGAGGTTCCTAAAGATCGTCGAGTGAAGTTGGTTGCTACTAGATTGAGGGAAAGAGCTTTGGCGTGGTGGCAGCAAACTAAACTTACGAGAGAACGGATGGGGAAGTCAAAGGTTGTTGAGTGGGATAAGATGAAGAAAATGATGAGAGCTACATTTTTACCATACAACTATCAGTCACTTATGTACCAGAGATTGCAGAATCTAAGACAGGGGACGAAGTCAGTTAGTGATTATGCAGACGAATTTTACCAACTCATTGCTAGAAATGACATTATGGAGACAGAGGAACAGCTGACTGCTAGATTTGTTGGAGGACTAAGGATGCAGATCCAGGATATGGTTAATATGCTTGATCCAAGATCTGTAGCGGAGGCACACCAGAAAGCGATAGCTTGGGAGAAGCAGGGAAGGCGTGGAGGTGGTGTGTTCACAAATTCCAACAATCAAGTAAAGGGAGCTAGTGGCAATACTACTGTTTCGAAGGCTGTTACTAAACCACCTGTGAATGAGGCTGCGAAGGCAAAGGGCAACAGCAGTTTCAAATGTTACAATTGCCAGGAAGTGGGTCATAAAAGCAATGAGTGTCCAAAACCAAAGAAACGAGCTATGATAGCTGAAGTTGAAAGTGAGGATGCTGTTGAGGGTGAAGATAGTCCAGTTGAGGCAAATGAACAAGATATCGCATCGGGAGACGAAGGGTGTAATCTAATGATGAGGAGGTCTTGTTTAACACCAAAGCAAGAAGATGAAGCTAGTTGGTTGAGGAGTAACATCTTTCAGTCGACATGCACTATATTGGGAAAAGTTTGTAAATTTGTGATTGATGCAGGAAGTTGTGACAATATTATTTCTACAGAAGCGGTGAGAAAATTGAAATTGAAAACGGAAAAACATCCAAATCCTTATAAGTTAGCGTGGCTGAGAAAAGGAGGAGAGGTGAAGGTGGATAAGCGAGTTCGAGTTCCATTTTCCATTGGAAAGAAATATAAGGATGAGATTTGGTGTGTTGTAGTTGAGATGGATGTTTGTCATTTGCTTTTGGGAAGACCGTGGCAGTATGATCGAGCAGTGCAACATGACGGTCGGACCAATAGCTATAGTTTTATGTTTGAAGGAGTTAAAATTATTTTAGTCCCAAAGAAGAGACAGTAGAGAGAGAGTAAATCTGAAGAGATTGAAAAGCTGAAAACTTTGTTAACTTTGAAGGAGTTTATTAAGGAAGTTGAAGAGGAACCTGAAATTTTTGTGTTAATTGGACGAGATTGTAGTGAAGAGGTTGAAATCCCAGAAGAAGCGAAGCCAGTTTTGAAAGAATTTAAGGATGTATTTCCAGAAGAGCTGCCCAAGGAGTTACCGCCACTGAGAGACATTCAACATCAAATCGATCTTGTTCCGGGAGCAGTATTACCGCATAGACCACATTATCGGATGATTCCGAAGGAACATGAAGAATTGAGGAGGCAGGTGGAAGAGTTGCTTGAGCAGGGACGTGTGCAAGAAAGTTTAAGTCCATGTGCTGTTCCAGCTTTGTTGGTACCGAAGAAGGATGGGACGTGGAGGATGTGCACCGACAGTCGAGCATTGAATAAGATTACTGTGAGATATAGATTTCCAATGCCGAGGTTGGATGACTTGCTAGATCAGTTGAGTGGGGCAACTATCTTTTCAAAGATTGATTTGAAAAGCGGATATCATCAAATTCGGATTAGACCTGGAGACGAATGGAAGACAGCCTTCAAGACGAGAGAGGGGTTATACGAATGGTTGGTTATGCCATTTGGTTTATCAAATGCACCTAGTACGTTCATGCGGGTGATGAATCAAATCTTTAGACCATTCATTGGGAAGTTCGTGGTGGTTTATTTCGATGATATTCTGATATATAGCAGGAGTATGGAGGAGCATGTTCAACATTTGAGGGAAGTGCTGATTATTCTTCGTGAGGAATAATTTTATGCTGCTACGAAGAAATGCGTGTTCATGACGCATAGTGTTTTATTTCTGGGATATGTTGTGTCAGGAGAAGGTAAATAGGTGGACCAGAATAAAGTTAAAGCAGTCAGGAATTGGCCACAGCCGAGAACAATAACGGAAGTGAGAAGTTTTCATGGATTGGCATCATTCTACCGAAGATTCATTCCACACTTCAGTAGCGTGATGGCACCGATTACTGATTGTATGAAGGGAAAACAGTTTTCGTGGACAGAGGAAGCGGGGGTTGCTTTTGAGAAGATCAAGGAACTATTGATGACAACACCGATTCTTGTTTTACCAGATTTTCAGTTGTTGTTTGAATTGCATACTGATGCGTCGAAGGTGGAAATTGGTGGAGTATTGAGCCAAAATGGAAGACCCGTTGCTTATTTCAGTGAGAAGTTATCAGGAGCAAAGATGAGATATAGTACATATGATGTAGAATTCTATGCTGTTGTACAAGCCGTTAAGCATCGGAGACACTATCTATTTCAGAAAGAATTTGTTCTATATACTGATCATGAAGCGTTGAAACATTTACAAAGATAAGACAAGATTTCAGCGAGACATGCTTCGTGGTTACAGCGATTTACTTTTGTTGTCAAACACAAGTCTGGGGTGACGAATCGGGTAGCTGATGCTTTGAGTAGGAGGAGTCATTTATTAACGACAATGAAAGTTGAAGTGACAGGGTTTGAATTATTGCCAGAGCTGATTGAAGAAGATCCTTACTTTGTGAAATTTGTTGAGAAAGTCAAGGAAGGAAGTACTGATGAATTTGTGTTGGTTGATGGTTTTCTGTTTAAAGGAAATCGGTTATGTATTCCAGAGAGCAGTTTGAGAATGAAGATTGTTAAAGAATTACATGAAGAAGGCCATGTAGGCAGAGATCGTACACTGCAGTTGATTTCTCAGTCTTATTTTTGGCCATCAATGAGGAAAGAGGTAGAGAGATTTGTGGAGAGATGTCATATCTGTCAGGTTTCGAAAGGAACATCGACGAATGCGGGATTATATATGCCGTTACCCGTGCCTACTAGACCATGGGTTGATATCAACATGGATTTCGTTTTGGGTTTGCCTAGAACTCAGAGGGGGAATGATTCTATATTTGTTGTGGTGGACAGGTTTTCGAAGATGGCACATTTTATAGCCTGTAAGAAGACAACAGATGCAGTTCGAGTAGCTCAATTATTCTTTAAAGAGGTGTATCGATTGCATGGTTTACCTGAATCTATTGTTTCTGATCGGGATACTAGATTTCTAAGCCATTTTTGGTTGAGTTTGTGGAAGATGGTCGGAACGAAGCTGAATTTTAGTAGTGCTTATCATCCGCAAACAGATGGGCAAACAGAGGTGGTGAATAGATCGTTGGGAAATTTGTTACGATGTCTTATGAAAGACAATTTGAAGAGTTGGGATTTGAAGTTGTGTCAAGCTGAATTTTCTCACAATCATGCAAATAACCGAAGTACAGGTTTCAGTCCATTTCAGATTGTATATTCAAGTTTGCCAAAGGGGCCGTTGGATTTAACGATAGTGCCACAACCAAAGGGGACAATTAAGCGGGCTGCTGATTTTGTTGATGGGTTAACAGAATGCCATAAAATCGTTTAGGAACGATTGGAGAAAACGAATGAGAAATATAAACAAATGGCGGATAAGAAACGAAGAAGTGTTGTCTTCAAAGAGGGAGATTTGGTGTATGCCGTTTTGACGAAAGATCTTTTTCCGGTTGGAACTTACAACAAATTGAAAGCCCGAAAGATTGGACCAGTAGAAATCTTGAAGAAGATCAATGATAATGCGTATCGGTTAAAGTTGCCGGAAAATGTTCATACTTCTGATGTTTTCAATGTCAAAAATTTAATTCCGTACCGTGGGGAGGATTTCATCGAAGATGACGAAAGTGTGAATTCGAGGACGAATTCTTTCCAACAAGGGGAGGATGATGAAGTAGTTACCTCATTCGAAGCATCGGCCGCGACTCACGACTCAAAACCATCGCCACTTCTCCACGATTCAACACTGCAGCCGCGACCCAACCCTCCCACCGACTCACGACTCATCGCCCTCCCACCGACTCACGACTCATCGCCATCTTCGCGATCCACGACCTACGACTCATCAGACCCACGACCTAAATTCCACCACGAATCCATCACACGACCTAACTTCTTCGACCTAAGTCCTATTTCGCTACGCGAATTAACCCAACCCCGCGACCTAACTCCAACACCATGGATCTATGTCGCGACTCAAAATTAGGTCGCGCGCGATCTATTCCACTTCCCCAACTCACGAATTTCCTCCCTCCTCTATATGTCTCGAACGACCTACTTCCCATTTCACAGTAAACCGCGAAGCCTAAGTCGCATGCCAACCCCTCCATAAGTCGTTGCCATTTTCTTATGTGCTGAAGCCCCCATTAAGTCGCGAAGATTGTTTACTGCCTTCTCTTAGCTCGTGTAAAGGAAATAAGTCGCGAACATTCAACTCCTTAAGTCGCTGATGATTACATAAGTCGCGAACGACTTATTACTGACTCGCAAAGTTGTGTCGTTTGTTATTTTTAAGTCGCTGCATATTCTTTTAAGTCGCGAACTTTTCTTTAGGTCAGTGTTGAGTCGTTGTACTGTTTAGTCTTAAGTCGTGTGCATATTGTGTTGTAAATTTTAAGTCATTTGTTGAGTTGTAAGCCTATAAATAGGCAAGCCGTGTCATTAGTAATGGTTGTTGATTTTGAATAAAATTTCTTATTTGATTGCTGTGTGCTTTCATCCTAAATTGGTAGTTGAGTGTAATCTTCTATCTTCACTTTCGGTTATTCGAGTGCGCTCGAATCAACGATTGTTGAAGCCGATTCGCGGAATCAAGTGCGCTTGATCAACGCTTGAAGAATTGAAGATCTTCTTTCACGGTATCGTGCGCGATCAACGTGACGAGGATAGCTAGAATTCGGTATCTTTGTGATCAACGAATTCGGGCATTTCAGTATCTTCAATCCACCGTTTGCTACCTTTCATCGATTTCATTTGTTTTCATATTATGCGCTGCGTCACATGATGATGTTAACTTGAATCTTCACAACAAATAAATGGAATCTTTTTTGTTTAGGTAATATTTTTTTCCCATTTCATTAATTATATGTTGCTTTTGCTTCAAAAATGTTTCAATGACGAGGAAGACATTAATATTTAGCATGAAAATATTGAATTTGCATACAAGGATAGCCTAAAATTTGAACATGGAAAGAGAGTATTTTACAAAAGTTCGCTGCAAAAGTTCCCTTTTTAATAAATACCTTATTTTCAATTATGTGCTGGCTTATAGGAGCTGTAAATTATTAAATTCTTTTTACTTTTCAATATATATGGGTCAAAACCTTTAGCTTTAGAATATAAAGTGCGGATTGGAAATATAAAATAGGAAAGTTAATTCCTTTAGCAAAGCATAGGTGGCCAGCATAGCTACTGAGTGGAGAGAGCTCTGTGAAAAAACATTGATATAAAAGAACCGTCTTCCAAGATTTAAAATCTCATGGAGTGTCTATAAACAAAAGAAAGGCTGATCCAACAACAATATACTTTGAAATTTTAAATAACGGGTTAACGCGTTTACCTTGGCTGGATTTGCTCATATGGTTTATATGCATTGCGAACAGATCTTAACTTTTATCCTTGACTACAATGATGAATGGGGATTGATCTAAAAATGAACATTTATATGAAACATTTAATCAACAATGATGAAACATATAATCAACTGTATTGAAACAATTTATCTACCTAAATTGTTATAAAACACATTACAAATGCATGGGATTCTTGGATGTATGAGTTTATGCTTACAACCGTCATTACTAAATTTAAATTAACAACAACAACAATACATTATATCCACCCAGCTAAGTTTTGTCAAAATTAAGGTACCCCTATATATTTACTATCTTATGATACCTTCATATGAGTCTAAGAGAGGACAAATTCCATATGTGGATTTTCTTCTTCTACAGTTTTGTCCAAAATTTTAGGCATGCAGTCATGTATAAATATATTTAAATATCTGGATTAACTATTGTAACCTACTGATATGAAAATATAGGTTAACCAATGTGGACAAAGACTATAGGATACTTGTGAAGGGACAGTGGTAGATATCGCTTGAGCATGCACATACGTTGCGCCTGAATTGAAACAACATGAGCATGCTGTCTTGAACTTAAAATAGAAATATCAATAACATTAGAGTGACCATGTGTATGAGGTGTCACTACAGAGACATGCATGGGGAATTATTCATGAGAATGAGAGGCACATGCTTGTTCATTTGGCATCACATCATGATTTCTAGGGAAAGGATGGGAAATTGAAGAAATTACTTGGGGATGTACTCTAGAAAGCTATATTGAGGAGGCAACAGTAGTATTAGGGAGGCTCTGCCAGCGTGATTGAGCTAGAACATTGGTGGTTGATCATCGGCATGAGCTTGTGTTCAAGCTACAAAACAATAGGAGTTACATAAAGCACATAAGTATGTGCCTCATCTGAAATGGAGGACACAGAGGGAACAACATTATCACTAGTGTAGGCCTGAGGAGTTGAAGTGTTTACAGGGGGTTGAGCTTGGTAAGCCATAGCACACTACTGTGCAAGACAGTGCATGGGATGAAGTAAGATCTGTATATGATTTAGTAGTTTAAGCGGCATTAAAAATCAAAGTAGTAATGTGAAGGGGAGTAGTTGGAGCTTTATTTTTGATGAGAGTGGATGAACTGCAGGAGCAGCATGTATATCAACCAGAACAACAGGAACTAGATTAGAAGCACTTGCACATATCCATGCATTATGAGCATGCACAACATGCATTCGAGAAAGAGTTGCAACAGATTGAGAAGCTTTGGGGACTCTTTATGTTCTTGAGACAAACATTTATGACTTTGGGCATGTACAAACTCATCGCACACCCTACATCGAGGCGGCGAATACATATAAAAAACCGACATGTAGTATGTATGGTAATTAAATGGATCTAATTTGACCTATATTGGAAACTCAGATGAAGTATGCGTTGTTTAATATCAGTCATTATTCACAAAATATATTATTGTTTGACTGACAATCGAGTATAAGAATCTCATGAATTTTCCAACTCAAATTTAGTAAAATCTATATGGTAATCTTTTTATCAATCAATGCTCTATTTTTCATAACTTAGGTTTTTCCACTATAAGTTTTTCATACCAATGTAGATAATATTTTTATTGTATGTTTTGATGCTAAAAACCAATGAAAATTGGTGGTTCCCATAATCATTGAATTGGACTTGATAAAACTTGTTCGGTTTGTTGCCTGATTCAAAACTTCATCTTCCATCTTCTTCAGTACAACAAACAAAACAAAAAATAGTAAAATCAATGGCAACAATAGCAAGAATTAGAGGAACGACGACTATTCCTTCGAATTCCACAAGCCTTGAGGAAGCCAGAAAGCGAACCATAAATTTCTTCAAAATTGCATGCAGGTCTCTGCCGTCGGTGATGGAGATTTATAATTTATATGATGTCACTGTTTCTCAACTAAGATCCACCGTTTCATCTAAGATACGTAAGAATGCTCACTTCACTAATCCTAAGGTACATTCGTTCTTATTTGATCCTTTCCTCCATTCTCTAGAATAATGTATTAATTCGTAGGATAAGTGAACATGTGACCACTCCTCTTTTTGTTAAAAATATGAATTTGATAATACTTATTAGTAAACGTTGATCATTGTTCTTACTCTCGAAGATTAACCCTGTAAAGTACACATTTGTTGCTTGGTTGTTGTTACGAATTATAGAAATTTAGCATGCATACAAAGCAAGGTGACTAGCCTGCTATTAGGGAGTTACATAGGAATACCAATGTTGGATAAATTGGATATTTGAAGGAATCATAACGTATTGGGTCAATATCAATGCTAGTTCATTTGTTAAACTAGCATTTTATAGTTTTCATTCGACCTATGTTGGGTTTCAATACAATGCTTGTGCTGCATGGCTGTATTACGATAGCCCAAAAATGGATATGTATATTTTTCATAAAACCTACTATGCATAATATTCCCAAAAAAGTAAAAAAATAAAAAATGTTTCTTTCGCACTTGATTCCTAACTTGCCTAATCACTCGTCTTCTTATGTATTTTATCAAAGTGAAACACCGAAGGGACATAAACTTGCATGTAAGTAATATATTACACTTATGTTTTCGAGCTACTTATGACTAAACTATATGTGCACATTTATTAAGAGGACCGGCAGGGAAGCAAGTGTAGAAAGCCTATGGGCTGGACAGTCTACCAAAATGAAAGCAATAGTTAAAGATATATTACAAGTCAAATTTATTTAATATAATATGGCAAGCATTTCCAGAATAAGAACGTAGACAAGTGTGCTCACCAGGTCATCTTTTTATTATTCACTACTCGCATATGCTTACATCAACAACAACCACAAGCTTTTCGACTACAAAATTGTTCCTTCATATATAATCGAATTCACTGATGTTTAACGGGGCACTTTTGTAAATTACTGTGAACAGATAATTGACATGCTTTTTTTGAAGGAATGGAAGAACTAACAGACGTGGTAAACCATGCAAAGCAGAGGCATCACATGAATAGTAAATATGTTGTGGGTTGAGAGGGGCTAGTCAAGGATGTTGCAAAAAAACATCCCCAAACCTTCGATTTTCTCAAGAAATTCTTCGAGGCTTCCACCGACTATATGCAGCTGTTGGATCAGTCTTTGTTCAACTTGGGGTGGCAAATCAGGAAATAGGGGTTAGACTTCCATATTTTCTATACAAAATACTATTTAATCATCAACTTATATATATACATATTATTTAATTACTCGTGTGTGCAAATATTTGATGTTGTAGGAAGTTTCTGGTTTGAGCGTGGAGCCCTGCCAAGGTGAAATTCTGATCGTAACTATTTTTGAGATCAGATTAGAAGAGGTATATATTTGATATTTATATCTTAAATAACATCAGACGAGTTAATGTTTTTTTTTGAGATTGATAATGTGTGTTTAGTTGATGTTAATTACTGTATTTTATATGTAGGTGCCTGCCTTGGTTGAACGGGAGAATGAGTTAAGATTTTTAGCCGTAAGTGCATTGTTTTTATCAACGTTTTGGTTTAGATATTCTTGTTGTTGTGAATGGTTAATATATTGATTTTTCCAAACTTTTGTTTATAATTAGGTTGATCCTGAAGATTTTAATGGGAAACCGTATAGGGCTCCAGATGTAAGTATTTGTACTGCAGCCTTTTTTTCTCTTGTATGAAGGAAAAAAAAGAAAAAGAAAAGAACTCTTATTCAAAGTAGTGCAGATATTATGAAAAAAATTTGCACATGATAATTGTAGTTAGTACCAATATTATGAAACTAGAACTCTGCACAGGTGTTCATATATTATTTAATGATGCAACCAACATAGAAGCTCTTATTCAAAGTAGTTCGATACTAGGTGAATGCTCTAATATAGTAGTAATAGCTTGCTGAAAATTAATTATTTTTGATTGTTTTTATGCTGATTGTTTGTTATCAGATAGTGAAGTTGAAGGACTTGTATCTTGCAATGCCAATTTGTGAATTGGCAGCTGGATGAATACTTATTCTGCAAAGGTTATTTCTATCTTGCAAGTGAGCCTTATATTTCTACTTTTAGATAAAATATGAGTATTCTTGTTTGTCGATGTTGACATAGGATTTGGATTTTGCAGGCATAATTATAAAGAGAACGTTTCACAACAACTTCTCAGGATTGTTTTTTAGGCTACCGTTTACCAAACTAAACTCTGATTTTGTTCAAACCGTGAAAAATCATTTCCCGACTGACTCCAAATTATTAGTTGTTTGCCAAGAAGAATTGAGGTTGGTCCTTAATGGATATTTTTTTATTATGTTATCTTTGGTAAAATTGTGGGATGCATAGCATTGCCTTTGTACGAAGCTATATCATAACGCATCAAAAAACAATATTAACAAATCATCACTTTTTTTTGTGCATAAAGAAAACCAGAAAATATCAAAAATGCATGCATCTTTTTATTCCCTATATACACACATGTATCTTGTTAATTCTTTCTTTTTTTTACATTATCGAAGGTCTGCAGCTGCTTCCTCTAAACTCGATCAACAAGGCTTTCAAAATGTTTCATGCATTACTTCAGGTCTTCGATCAATAAAGCCTGGTAATACTTGATATATCTGTTCCTAAGCATATGCCATTTGAAAACTAACTATAACCTGCTAAATGTGCTTTTGACGACATTGAACATGCAAGAACATTTGAATCTACAGGCTCTGTGGAACTTCAAAATGCCGGTAAGGCAGGGCTAGTTAGAGTTCAAGGGAAGATATCAGCTGTACTTGGAACAGTACTAATTTGTACGTACTGTATCCAAGAAGAAACTAATACTTTTACTTGCTTGTACTACTAATGTACATTTCAATTTGTTGCAACGAAATGTGTAGGTTCTTATCCGTTTATAACCTTTTTCCCTGACCAAGCGGAGCGGATAATTAAATTAACAGGAGCAGGTTAACTATTTTTTTGAATTCATCTCAGTTCCACTTTTATGAGAATGAACAGTGTGCACTAGGTAAGAACTTATTAAGTTGAACAACCTATGCATTATGTTTTTGTATGATAAAAGAAAAAAAATCAAACCAAGGCTTAAACCAAGTGATCATAGTGTAACCTCTATGTACATTTTGATTGAATTCTTTGCTTAAGATGATCATGTTGCTAAAGGGTTACCTATATACATGAATGTCTTATTTTGATTGAATTCATTGCTTAAGATGATCATGTTTCTAAAGAGTTACCTATAATACAAAATTATACATGAATTATTATAAAATAAATTACAAATATATAAATAACATCATATAAACAGTGCCATCACTTTTCATTTGTTCTAGACTGCATTTCATGTTATTGTTGCTTGCATTACCTATGTTTCATATTATGTTTATTGTATTAATGATTTACTTTTGCTAATTTATTGTATTAAGATAAGCATATTCAAAAGTGTTTCCTATAATTTTCTAGTGGAATATTGCCGTTTTCAGTTTTTGTTTGTTCAAGTATGGTGCATAAAGTGTTCGATGCTAAGGTTATATACTTGTATTAGTCAATCGCCTACTGAAATAGTGTGTTGAATATTTAGTGTTTTCATTATGAATCCGATTTAACTTTGTGTACACTTTTTTGATGAATTGATTCTCAAGCTTTACTTTTACTTTACAGGTAGGTAGATGTCTGTGATGCAAAAAAGGTTGCAACGATTTATGGATCGAAGTTATTTTTGCTGCTGAACTACTTTTTG
This sequence comes from Allium cepa, assembly GCA_030765085.1. Classification (NCBI taxonomy): domain Eukaryota; kingdom Viridiplantae; phylum Streptophyta; class Magnoliopsida; order Asparagales; family Amaryllidaceae; genus Allium; species Allium cepa. The sequence continues at coordinate 75,987,966 of CM060946.1, read as the reverse complement.
GTTTAAACGTATGTACTGCTTGCTTTTGTTTTGCTATTGCTACTTGTTCTATATTTTGTTTTTGAACTATTGACGACAAACTATTTATGTTTGGTGTAAGAATATTATGTATTTTGATTATGAAATTTCATACGTTGGTTATCAAATATGTGTCCAAAATGTGGTATTGATATAATATGTTGATTTTGAAATGTGATGTTGATATAATATGCTAATTTAGAAATGTGGTATATATATGCACATTATGGTGGATGTTTGTAGAAATGCAATTAAAAAACTCCATATCGTTTTTAAAACGCTGTTAAAATATTTCACAACATTTTTTAAACGCAGTTAAAACATTCAATGACTTTTTTAACAACAGTTAAAACATTCCACAGTGTTTGTAAAACGCTATTGAAAGTTTTAACAGCGTTTTTAAAACGCTGTTGAAATTTTTAACAGCATTTAAAAATGTCATTAAATGTGACGCCCCACCTCTATACCCACGCCAGCCAAGAACACTACGGTGTAGTGCTGTCAACTAGCACGGAGAATAAGACTGTTGAGTAGCGGCCATCAATAGTTAGGCCTTACACTAGTATTGGTTATCTCGATAGGAGTGATATATATATATATATATATATATATATATATATATAAATATTCTTTCATTTTGCATCTCTGATTTTATTTTCTCCCATCGACATACCCCAATTCCAGTATAAAACGAACTACGATGGTTCATAATAGTTTAGAACAGTAAATATAAAATATTACACAGATAATATAATGCGGAACACAAATAAAACAGAAATTCTCATATATACAATAACTGATGTCAGTTACAATACATTTGACACGGTACATATGATACAACTACAACAGTCGACTCAGGAAGTTACATATACAAGTACATTAACGTATATAATATACATGAATACATATCTTCCTATACAATCATACAGACTACTACAAATGATGACGACTACTCCAAAAGATATGAAAGAACTTCATAGCTCTAGCAGTAACCCAAAGCAGAATATCTACAACCTGAAATACTCGGTCTGACCCGAGTATTAAATTCAAAAGAAAATAATACTTGGGTCAGTCTAATTCAAACTCAGTTATTAGTGCACAGAAGCAATAATAATTAAATAATGAATAGACGACAGTAATTAAACCAAATCAGAATGCAATTCAGAATATTGAATTGAAATAAACAAAACAGTTCAAACCATTGGAATATCAATTAAAATATTAATTCAAGTAGGGCTACAGTACACGCACGCGTGCACTGCCTCGCCACTACGGAATATGGAATACGCAAAAAGATCCATAAGTCAAAACAAATAGAATATCATACACGCCATACCGTGTGGCTGCAGTTCACGCTTGCGTGCACTGCCTTGCCACTATAGTGATGTCATACCCAAAAACTCAATACCGTGTGGCTGCAGTTCACGCTTGCGTGCATTGCCTCGCCACTACAGTGATGATATACCCAAAAGATCAACGAACCAAAATCAATGAAGGTTCAAATATCAATTCAAAATATCGATACTGTGTGGCTGCAGTGCATGCATGCATACACTGCCTCTCCACAAAAGCATATACAGAAATAGCAACAAGGCACAAAGGAATGTCAAAATGATAGTGAAGTGGTCCTAATCCATACAACATGAAGTGGCCAATCCACAAAGATAATCAAGGTGGTCAGGCAGTTCAAAATACAAGGCAATGCCTTGATGCACTGTAAAAGGCACAAACGAACACAACTCAAAACTTCTTTGTTGATGATGAGGAGAATCAAGTGCAGACAACACCTACCATTGAAACAACACTGGGCATATACATGTAGGTATATAAATGATGCACGACAAACTACTAACTGTTATTAAAACAGCAGCTCGCATGAACAAGATAGGTCGATCGACCATCAATGTCACGGCATGAACCGACAGAGAATTCAAGTGAAAACAGAATGGTACAGGTGCAACAATTGAATGTATCAGTCTTGAACAAGACAGTCAAACGAGAGGCTCGAACTCAAGTCAGCGACAACAGAAGCATAGACAAATGAAGGCTGCATAATGATATCCAACATGCTATGCAACCTGATCCATGTACAACAAGTACCAAGACAAAGAAATGCAAGTACCAGTATGCAATGTCGAGAAACAACATCAAGTTCACATAACAAACAGGTGAATCAAACTAGCAACAAGACTCAAGTCAGTAAATGCTTCAGTAGAAAGATGAGTGCAGACATACACATATATACATTCATGAATGTATGTATACATATGATCAGAACTTCGACCAGACAGTACAAGCTCGAAGCAATTATGATTGCAGTGCAGACTCGAGGTTGCAAAACAAATGCACACGAACAGTGACCATATGAATATATGTAAATGCAACAAGAAATGCTCAGGAAGGAATATCAAGAGATACGACTGCAAATAATCAAGTGGAACTTCAAACAATAAACCGGTCGAAGCATGTACAAGTTGCAATATGCATCAAAGCTCAACAACTACAAGCAGATGCAACTCGACTAACAGTAAACAGGATGGACAGCCACCAAAACAAGGCAACAACGTGCACAGGTCAGTGAAAAAAAAACTCAAAGACTACATGAACTAGTCAAAAGAAAAATGAAGAACTTGGACAGAGACTTCAAAGAAAAGCAAAGCGACTCAGAGAATATATGCAGAGTCATGGAATGGCAATTTCTGTATTCGAGTTCAAGCACACATGAAACAGTGCAAGTTTCGTACTCGAAAACAAATGACAGTGATTCAACTACTCACAACAATACTCAATGCACAATACAAACAAATGCATCAATTTTTGTAAGTGACACAGCAAACATGAAGCATGCAAGACCATAAATGCAACTGCACCAGACAAGTTAGCAAGGTGCAGGCACAAGCATGATCAATACAAATGATTGCACAGTGCAAACTAATGCACAAGGTAAATGACACAGCAGAATGGATAGTGGTCATACCAAGTGCGGTCTCTACGTGAAGCAAATGCAACCACGAAAGTGCAGTGCAACTCAATAATGCGACGTTTTTAATAAACCCATGTGCTATGTAGTGAAACCAAAGCAGACAGAGGGATAAATATGGCGACACAGTCAGGCAACTCGAGATTATATGTATGCAATATAGACCACACACTGACCAGAAAATAAAATGCACATTCAAGCATCAAGCTGCTACAAGGATGAGAAAAAGAAAAATTGCTGAATATTCAGTAATATCAAAAAAAAATCAAGTCGAAGCCAAATATGCTGCCAAATATCCATGCCAAAGAAATGGGACACAAATCAAAGTTAAAGCCGATGCCCACTATAAAAATGCATCTCAAATCAACAAAACACAAATGCTCGACAAATTCGAGTAAACACAACAAGGAGGCTTAACAATCGAAGTGACCGAATTCAACTAAAAATCGAATTCGTGATGGTCACGAGATATTAAACAGCCCAAAATCAATGCCGAGTTATCCAAGTATCACGAAATTACACGAATTTGACAAAATCAGAGAAAGCATCAACAACGAAACAAAAACGTACACCAAGCATCTTACAAAGTCAAATTAGATGTGAGTAATATAGATTACTCACCTTTGTCGAAGAGCACGAATAGGACTTGAAGCCGTGGCCTCCCGAAGACGAGCTAAAATGAATCGAACCCTAATTCGTGAAGACGAACGAAACGAATCGAGCCACTATTTTCTTTTTCCTTTTATTTTATTTTTGGGCTTAGGGTTTCCAATTGAAGGAAATGGAGGGGGATCGGCGTTCAATACTATCACGGCCCAAAATAAACGGGCCAAATTTTTTTTTTAAAGCCCGTTAAAATTCTTAAACAAAGTATCAAAGAATTTTTAATTCAAATTTTAAAACTTCAATTGGCAACTAGCGAAAATATAAATCGTTTAACGTCGATTATAAATCGACGTGAAACACCGGGTTGTTACAGACTTCCCTCCTTAAATAAATTGCGTCCTCGCAATCATAAGGAATAAATGGACAAAAGGTAACAACCATAAGAGCATATCATCACAAGATGAAGAAACTTGAAATAGGAAGTTCACCAAAGAAATCTTTTAATTTCATAAAAGAATTTCACAAATTCTCAACAAAATTTAATTATCAAATAGATAGTCAGAATACAGAAATCACGAAACAGCAATATCTAATTATCAATACGATAATTAGGAGACAGCAAAATCTAATTATCAACAAAGATAATTAGAAAAAAAAATCGCAAATATCGAACTATCAAAAACGGTAATCAGAAATTACCACAACGGTAATCAAATTTCAAATCAGCAAATATTCAATTATCAAAACGATAATCAAATCTTAAATCACAAATATTTAATCATCACAAACGATAATTAAATCTCAAATATCTAATTATCACAAGCGATAATCAGAAACAATAAATATCTGATTATCAAAAACGATAATCAGAAATCACAAATCTTTCAATTAACGAATCCGAAATTAACCGAAATAGCAAATGCATATGACCCATAACCACGAGTTTTACTAAATCGTTTAATTCACTTCATCGTTTTATTGAAAGTGCATAATAGTGTATTTTAAAAAAAAATAACATTTCACATTCTCAAACTGACAAGTCCGGAATTAAGCGAATCAGTAAAAGAAAGGGGTCATAGTCCTCGATTTTTTCTGAAACGTTTAAATCGCTTCCTCATTCTTTTGAAAGTGCAAAGTGCAAAACTTCTGAAAACAATTTTATTTATAAAATTACAATTTACACTCTCAAACGGACAAGTCCGGAACTAAGCGAATCAGCAAAAGAAAGGGGTCATAGTCCTCGATTTTACTGAAACGTTTAATTCGCTTCCTCATTCTTTTGAAAGCGCAAATTGTAAAATTTTTGAAAACAATTTTAATTTTTTATTTTGAAACAATTTTTAAAACACGTGATTAAAGCAGCAACATCCGTAGCAACTTCGACATACGTCAAAATTTCATCGAAATAATTGGCATCAAAATATAATACCAATGAATTTTCATTCATCAAAAATGTCACAAGAATCTTCTCAAAGATAGGAAGGGGTATCATACCCTAAACTCGTATTCATAACAAGTCAATATCACACGAATTCACCAATGCACAAAAATTGATAAAACTTATCAATAGAAATCACGAAAATTGGTGAAGCGCAAATTCTAGAAATCACCACAAGAAATCCAGAAAACACAAATTCTAGAAATCTACACAAGAAATCCAGATATCACAAAATGAGAGTGAAAACTCAAATGGGAGTATGAAAACTCACCTACACGTGAGCATGAAAAATCACCAACACGTGCAACACAAAGCGAGAACGGGAGTATGGAAACTCCAGCGGGAGTATGACATAGAATAAAAGATATGGCATAACATAAAATATCCAAAATGACATACTACTATAAGTATGTAAATAATGATCAACAGGAGATCAACCGATAAGAGGTATGGCATAAATATGAAATATCCATACTGACATACGACTATAAGTATGCAAATAATGATCAACAGGAGATCAACCGATAAGAGATAATCAATATCACAAGAATCTTCTCAAAGATCCAAAGAGGTATCATACCCCAAATTTGTACTCATGACAAATCAATAACATATGAATTCACCAATGCACAAAAATAGGTGAAGCATAAAATTTCCAGAAATCAACATAAGGAATCTAGAAATCATAGAAAAAGGGAAAGAGGCCTATCACATGACGGTCCGAAGACCAAGGGGAGCTACCCCACATGTGTGAATGGAATCACACAGATTGAGGTCAAGACTAACCAAAAAGCAGAAAGGTATGTGTGAATGGAATCACACAAGCGGTGTCTAGTCTGACCATCAGAACGATCATCATGATCAACGAGGAGTGTCAATTACACTAAGCATGTGTGAATGGAATCACACAGATTGAGGTCAAGACTAACCAAAAAGCAAAAAGGTATGCGTGAGTGGAATCACACAAGTGGTGTCTAATCTAACCTCGCAAATAAAAAGACATAGCACAATTGCTAGTCTAAATCATAAGAATGATCGTCATGATCAACGAGGAGTGTCAATTACACTAAGCTAGTAAATATAAAAGTTTAGCTTCATGTCCCATAAAATGATCAACGAGGAGTTTCCTGATGCTTAAATCTTTAATTAAGTTTTAAACGAAACTCGCTGGAAAAAAAAGAGAAAGGAGGAAGAAGAAGTTATGTACAGGGGAGTCTCGGGGAATTCACGTGAGGAACTCGAAGGAACGCTCAAGTATAACGCAGGGGAGCCTCGGGTTTTTGTTAACTGCAGTTTTTTTTAAGTAAGTTAAGTAAACAGTTTTAACAAACTGTAAACACTGTTAATCTTAAAACTGTTTAACAGTTTTAAGATTTAAAAACTTATATACAAGTTAATTATTTTAGTCAATACTTTAAAATGTTTTAACTCTTAATTATTATTTTGATTAAGTAATTAATTTAGTTAAGCATAAAGTTAATTAACATTTGAATTGTAACTAGTAATATAATTGAATTTCAAATTTAAAGAGGACTTTAAAATGTTAACTAAGTTGGATAATTAAAATTAGATTAACTATTTCTAGAAGGTAATCCAGAATAATTACTTTACAAGTGTAAGTGAAGATTAATTAATGATTAAGCAATTAATAAATTATAATCAACTACTTAAGTTAATTAATAAATGAATTAATAGTTAACTAATCAAGTAATTTAATTATGAATTAATAGTTAATTAATTAAGTAATTTAATTAAGAATTAATTATTGATTAATTAAGTAATTAGCTGATAATAAATGGGTAGTTAAGTTTTATTAATAAATAATTAAAGTTATTCATTAATGATCAGGGAATAAATAATTAAGTAATTAAAGTTAAACAACTTGATTAAGGAGTAATTAAGTTAATAGTGTGAAATAAAATAATTAAATAATTAAGTAATTAAGACTTAATAATTAATTAAGAATGATTAATTAAATAATTTGAAAGGAAATAAGTAATTAACTGTTAATTAATGATTAATAAACAGGGTTAAATAATTAACTCTCAGGTAATTAATTTAAATTGAACTAATTACAAATGAGAATTTAAGATGATTGCTTATGGATTGTTCTGAAGAATATCTGATTTGTGATATTTATTTGATGATATTCTGTGATGCTCTGTGATATGCTGTGATATATCTATGATGATTTTGTATAATTCATCTATGATAAATGCCATGTTAATTCAATATGTTGAGATTAATCTGTTTATGTTAATTAGACAATTTGGCCTATAAAATGGCGTTTGGATTTTGATGAGACTGGGATCAGGTATCAATTTGATATTCCGAAAACCACATCGATCCAAATTAAACGATAGGTCGTGAATGCTCAAGTGATGATCGAGATGGTGTTTTCAGAATGCAAGGATTATCGTCGTTGACTCTGAGGGTGATTCCAAAATGAGTGTGACGAGATAATGCCTTCGGTTTCGTTCGAACCCGGAATGAACTTGTATGGATTGAATGCTTTCAGCACATCGTCAGGCCGACGATGATCATTCTAAGAGATACGTCCTGTAAAGGTAATCGCAGCCTCAAGCCTCATCAACCGGGAATGGCTAAAACATGGGAGGTGCAGCAAGGTTAGGTGGGTCATGCCCAAGCAGGACGAGATATTCCCCTGTCTAGATGTCCCTTTATTTCGGCTGTGTGGGCGGTTGTTAGCTACAACCGCGGGGTTATCTTGTTCGGGACTGTTTGGTAAGGAATGGTTCCGTCCTTGTGTTGTAGGGGGTCGGGAGTGATCCTCGGTACAGTGATCTAGGCCCCGTACTGTGACGGGCGGTACCCCTGTAGCCCTTCCATTGTTGGAAATCCATTTTCCCTACGAGACCCTACGGTTTTGATTTGTATTACCCACTTTTGTGGCTAGCAGCTGGAATTTAATAGATGTAACAATTTCGGCTATTTTCTATTTACTTGAAAACCCTAGACACTATTATAATATCACTGGATTTCCTATGAAATGTTTTGGTTAGCTTAAGGTAAAAACTTACCCGTATTTATTTGCGGGGAGTCTTACGTGATTCCTTTATTTTCAAAGTTAAACAACTTTAACCCATTTACTCATGCCGGACCCATGTGTGACGACCCAGAAATTTTAACAGATTAATTTGGAATAATTAATCGATTTTAAATATTTAAAAGTTAATTTTAACTTGAATTCCTGATATTGTTATTTACTTGATAATTAAATCATTGGATAGTATAGTTTAAATATTGATTTTAATAATTAAAGATTGGGTAAATTGTTGAATCTGATATTTCTAAGCCTGTTTAAATAATTTGAAGGCTTATAAAATTTATAATGATAATACTGGAGATAATAGAATGATTGGAATTTAATTTAAAGGTGATTTGTTCAGTTTTGAAAATATATCGTTTAAATTGAATTTAAAAATAGCCTTCCGAGGCACAGTCTCGGAATTCGACGAAACCAATTTCATTGGAACTGTAATATTATATTATTATCGGATTTCAAATTTGGTAGCGTTTGGAGTTGTCGTGTGATCATACGAGAGGTAAACGTGTTGAAATTAAAATTGATAATTAATATATATATTCAAAGTCAAACGTCCTTATCCTCTAGTCAGTCTATCTTCCTCTCGAAGACTCAACTCTTCACGTTTATAAAGTTAGGGCTTATCTTCTTTCCGATAACAAAAAAAAAAAAAGGGGGGATGTTCGTTCGAAAGGGAGTATCCTTTCTCCTCTGCACGAAAACGAATTCCTCCTCCCTCTTTAAAATACCACGACTCCTAATCTAAACGAAGGAAATACATTCCAGGCCGAAGTCGAACCCTCCCTCTTTTCGAATGAAATTTTCGTAAATCTGGAGCCAATTCAAAAATCGATTCACGAAAATGAAACCCTAAATTCATGTCGCTACACTCCTTTCACTTTGAGATTCGAATTGGAGGTCACGGCGTCATCTTTTAGTCGTCGACATGGTAGTGCTCAGCAAGGGTTTCGAGCTCGCAAGCACGAGGCAGCGGGTTGGGCGACGTGTGTTTTGGGCATCGCTCGCGTTCGCTGGAGTGATCGTGCAAGGTCTCGAAGCTAGGGTTTTGGGAAGCAGCGGCGTGGGGGACGAGAGTCTAGGGTTTCAGCAGTACTTCGCGAGGGTTGGGGTGGCACAGTGTTTTGCAGTGAGGTAACGATTTTCTTTGATTTATTTAAATTGTGTAAATAAGTGTTTATGTATCTGCAGAACAAAATTATTTTTTTTATACATCTAAATGGAAATATTCATACATGTTTTAATAGGTACAAATAAATAGTAGATAAGAGTATATTGGGATAAGGGTTGAAGAAAAATATAACTAAAAATATAATGGGAATTTTGAAAGGGGTTTGAGAGAGTTTATATAAAATTAAGTTTTGAAAATTTTAGATTATTATTACAAGTATGTGAAGTTTCAAAAATAAAATAAATAAAGTAAATATACAAACACATTTTTAGTTACTAGTCTATTTTAAATTAATGTATCGTGGAGATAAATTTGTTTAATCAACTTATTTAAATTTATTCAAGTAACTAAAAGATTTTTTAAGGTGAAATTTAGTTTAAATAAAATAATTAGTTAAGTAAACTTATTGAATAGTGATTGATTATTCAATCGGCTCAAGTGTTAATGAAATCGTATAAATTATTTACTCAAGGTCAATTGAGGAAACTAGGACAAGAGGGAAGTGGATTGCAAATGGAAAAGCAAAGGTGAGTAAATCTCACTCTGTTGGAATTTTATTTAAATTTAAATGGTTAAATTTAAATATTTGGGTGAATGATTGAATTGAGTTGATGTGCTATATTATATAGTACTATATAGAACATACTGGAATGTTTGAAATTCTGTGAGGAATATTTTTGGTAATTGGACTGTTGGATGTTATGGTTTGCTTGAATATTTCGGTACCTTGAGTTATCGAAATATATAGATTGGATTTTGGAAAAAAATATAATGGTGATTAAAGGGATGATTAATTAATTCAATTAATTAATGTTTTGGGATGATAAATTTAGTAATTAAGGGTTGAAATTAATTAATGAAGGTTTAAGTTAATAAATGAAGTTTAATTAATTTAGAATAATCAATGGTTGGTTTAATAAGCAATAACTAAATGTAATTAATAAAAGATGATTACTTGTGTAACAAATCAAGAAACAAATTAAGATGATTAATTAAAGAGAAATTGATTTAATTAATGTAATGATTAAAGATTTGATTAATTGAGATTAATTAATTCATAATAAGTGACTTAAGAGAAGTAAATTAATATAAGTAAATAGGAATTAACGAATTTGATTATAGTAAATTAATTTGGGAAGTAATTAAAGATTACTCATTGATTTGGTAAGAGTGATTAATATCGTGAAATTAATTAAAGAAAATTATTTAAATGGAATCGGAAGATAATTATCCACGGCTGTTATTTAGGATGAATGGATATAGAGGAGTTGATTTATTATCTGATTTGAAATTAATTAATAATCTAAGTGAATATGATTAGAATATTCAATTAGAATCAATTGAATTAATCTGTATGTGATTAAGCTTTGCTTATGGGTGATGAAATGGTATTGGATGTTAGAATGAGTTGATTTATCTGATATGGAATGTTGAATAATTCCTTTGAATAAATTTGAGTTAGGATGACATGAATTTTCGAAGAGGCCGGAGTCGGGTGTTGGGAAATACCCGAAACCACTTCGAATGTTTATAGATTGATGTGTGAAATCTATAGGCTGGAGTAAGTGAATTTGAGGAATTGGACTATTTAAAAATTTAATCTTTGGAATTGAGAAACTTATATGTGGAATAAGTGTTGTTTAAAATTAAATGTGGTTTTGTGAATTGAAATGAGTTACCCCGGGTTTTATATATAGTTGTATGCCTGTATACCTTGTTAGTTAAGTTTACTCACGCTGGTTTCCAGCGTGACCCGGGTGTTACTTTGGTGTAATGCTCGGGTCAGACCGAGTATTACAGATTTTCAGGTAGGTACGTTCTGGAGCTCAGGAGGCGAGCTGGATGGCAGGAGCGTATAGAGTATTTCCGCTGTAGTATATTATTATTATATCCGAGACATGATTTGTATATGATTAGTGACTGTATATATGTGGTACGTATGTGAAACTCTGATGTAAATTAAAATGTAATCGACAGATATAGTATTCTTTTGTAAACTGTTATTATTTATTATTATATTTTATCCGCTGCGAATGTGAGTTGTTGGAGTTTCTGTTCTTCTTCTTCTATCTCTTTCTTCTTTTTCATAACTATCTGGAATTTTCGGGTGCGAAAATTTCGGGTCGTTACATTTGGTATCAGAGCTGAAAGGTTAAGCGAGAACCTTGGCTCTGGTGGGGATTACTCATTTAATAGAGTCTGTAGTACTCTATAATGAGTTGAGTGACTATATATATGAGTGCGTACTTGTTATTTTCTTATATAACGGTTTTAAATGATTTTATATAAGAATGAAATTTGATATATAAAGCTATATCTTCTTCTAATAAATATTAAGGAGATTGGTTGTTAAATTATTGGAATTAAATTAAGAAGTAATATAATACAATCAAATTGAAATCTTGAATTGGGACTAAGTGAAGAAGGAATATAATACAACCAAATTAAAATTAAATCAATTAAAAATGAAATTCTAGAATTAGAACTCAGAAATTAGAATTGTTTGAAACTTTAAATGAACAAAGTTAAATTTGGTTTAAAAAGGTTAAACCAATCTTTGTGAATATAGCTCGAATTATATAATTCGAGATGGTTTAAATTTGAAGTTGGAATTGAAATCATTCAAATTGAATTCGATTTGAATTAATTGGATTTGGGATGGAAGATGTATAAGTTCAAAAATATTTAAGTGGGAGATTTGAATTGGAATGATTGAAATTTAAGTGGGTTCAATTGAATGGATATTAGTCCAAAGTAATTGGAATAATTTTGGAATTTTAATTTAAGTGGAATTGGTTTAAAATCAAAAAGGAATTTGAAATATAGATTGTAAATGTAATTTATTAATTGAAATAAACTTCATAAATAAATGAGATTATAATTTGAAATAGAATTCCAGAGAATATTTGAAATAGAGTAAGATGAAAATTCCAGAGTAATGTTTAAATATGAATTTGATGGATTGAGAGTTTGGAATTTTGGGAAAAATTAAAATTCCTTTTGGTTTGAAAGTGGTTTCCAAGGGTTTTAAAGAAAGAATAGTATTATTTCAAAAATATTTTTGTGTTTGAAATTTGAGAGATTTGAAATCAAAAATATTTCGAAGTGTTCTTTTTTTTTAGAGAGATAAAAGCATTGAACTCTTTTGGTCACTGGAAAATAAAGTCGGTGATGACTGCAGCATCATCGATGTTCATTTTCGAGTTTCTAAAAGAGAAATTGCTACCAAATTGTTTTAAATTGGGATTGTTTGTAAATTGGGTTTAATTTTTAAATTCAAAGGGATAATTGAATTTGCCAAAGAATTTTGGATATAGTTAAATTCTAAGGTGATATTGTAATTTGGACATTTGTCTAAACTCTGGAATCTTGATTAAATGTTTATGGAATAATAAAAATATATTGGCTAAATAAAATGTATAATTCCGAGTTAAAAGCAAAATGTGAGTGAAATTGATTATAAATAGAAGATGTAAAATTGAAATTATACTTAAATTTGTACATGTTTAAAGATCAAATGGAATTTGATTTGAAGTTGGAAGGAAATTGAGAATCAATTCAATTTGAATTGGGAATGAATCAAGTCCAATGGAAATTGGAGTTAATTAAATTGAGATTGGGTTAATTTAAATGGAATGGAAATTTAAATTTGAATTGTTGGGGAAGTGAACAAATTTGACTTTAGACCATTTTCAATGTAAATTGTTTTAATATAAATAGTTTAAATCTATTTTCTGATCTAATTACTATACAACTTTCTTTTTAAAACCTAAACTATTTTATACTGGTTTTGTCACTACTTTTGGAACTCTTTACCTATTTTACAACTTTTTATACACTAATTACTAATTTTCAACTAAGTTATGAATTAATTTCTATTTTACAACTATTTCGCAATTATTTAAGATTTCTATAACTGTTTAACTATTTTCCAACTCTTTTACAATTAGTCAATCATTTTACAACAAATTTGCAAACTATTGATTATTTTTAAACTACTTATCTATTTTTAAAAATTTTCAAACTATTTTCTAAATATAAACTGGTCGGAGTTCAAACTGTTTATGATTTAATACCCAACTGGGATGAGGATTGAGGAAATAATCCAAATGGGGATAAAGGCAAATGTGAATAAGTGAATGTGAATAGAAAGGAAATTGATATTGGAAAGAGTAATCAAATGAGAATATTTGATTTTGGATAAACAAAGTTATATCTTTGTTATATATTCTTTGTTGAATTTATTGCTGGAAGAAAAGGATTTTGGAAGTGTTTGAAGTATAAAAAGGAGTTTTATACAAGTTTGAAAGGATCCAAAGTTTTAAAATTTTTATATTTATATATATATATATATAAAGGATCCTATAAGAATTTTGGAAAAGGTTTTGAAAACCTTTAAATTTGAAAAGGCTTTTGATTTTTGGGTAAAATCAATATTGAATTTGGAAAGCCTAGTTTGAAAATTATCGATTTTGGATAATAGATTTTGTGTAAAGAAGCTTTGTATAATATCATACTAGGTGTATGATTTGAAGATACTATATGTATAGTATATAATGTTTTGATGATAGCTCTGGGGAAAAAGGCGCTTCCTTGAAATGAACTTCTCAGGAGTGCCACTGGGTGGTGCTGCCTTGAGCCCCAAGGGGGGTTCTAAAGTTGATCCTGTGAGGAGTCCGGACAAAACTAGTTCCTGAGGATTATGAGTTGAGTTACCATAGCGTAAGTCGTGTGTGCCGCGGAGAGCCAACAGTTACATGGACTTTTGTTGTGACTGCAACGTAACCCAGGATGTAACTGCGACCTATGGTAACATTGCGAAAGTCGTGTGTGCCGCTGAGAGCCAACAGTCTGCGGTTGAGTTTATCTCGGTAGACTGCGACCTATGTAGGAGTGGAGAAGTTTCATTTCGACAGCGAAATCAGAGGCCGCGGAGAGCCTGCAGTTACATGGACTTTTGTTGTGACTGCAACGTAACCCTGGATGTAACTGTGATCTGTTGTGTGGGTTCCATGGCGAAATCGAGAGGTCGCGGAGAGCCTGCAGTTACATGGACTTTTGTTGAGACTGCAACGTAACCCTGGTATGTAACTGTGACCATGGATGGGGGTGATGATTTTCAGAGCATTGTCACCAAAGATATTTCCTCTATTTTCAAAAACCGTTTCCTATATTTTAGAAAAAATTATTTTCCAAGTATTTTCACTGGATGTTGAAAACGAGTTTGCCAAGTACTTATAGATTTTCGGTCCTACGTCTGATCAACGTATGACTGAATTTCTATGAGAACAAGGATGGACTGGTTGAGACATCGAGTTATAAAAAGTATTTCTTGACTTTAAAAGCTTTTCTAAAATTTTGAAATAAAGGTGTTGGATTTTGGAAAATCAAAAGAAATCCAAATTGGAATCATAAAATAAAAATCGGACTCAGAAAAATTTAATGAGGTAGTTTTGTAATAAAATCAAATATCGATTTAAAAATTTGAAAGTAAACCAATCAGCTAAATAAATTATTATAGTGTATGTTGATAAAATTTAAGTTGGGTAAACAAATGGATTCTAAATTAATAACATTTGGTAATGAATTCGAATTGTAAATAGAATTCGACTTGGATTTGATAATGAATTAAATAAGAAGCGATGTTGAAAAATAAAAATAAAATGGAGTTGGATTAAAAATGTGATGGTTTGAATTGCAAATAAAATCCAAGTGTGATTTGAATAATATTTAATGAAATTTGCAAGTAAATTTGATATGATGGAAAAGTTGTAGAATGAAATTAAAGTGAACTATAATAGTAATGGTTCGAATTACAACTAAAACCCAGGTGGGTAGAGATAAATTGAGAATGACCTTATATTGATAAAATAAATTCGATATCGACTTAAGTAAGTAAATTAAATTTTTTAAATGGGTTAATTAAGTTGAATAATAAATGGATGAAGTCTGGTTGAATAAAAACTAAATCAAAATTGTGATTGAAATTGGATTATCAGACTGAACTTAAATTTGTTGGTATATTAATTTGAAGAATAAATGAGTTATATTTGTGCTTGAATATTATTCTGATAAATTGAGAGGGTGAATTAACATTAAAATTAAAATTAAAGTAGATGGGCTAACTAAGATAATGGAATTTGATTAAATGAGAATCAAATCGAAGAAACTTAAGTTTGGTTTTGAAATAAACTAAAATAAATTCACTTAAGTTTAGAATTTATGAAAGTTTGGCTTTGAATAAGATTGGAAGCCCATTAAATAGAAACTTGGATTAAATTAATTTGGAAATGGTCATTAAATTATAAGTTTGAATGCGCCAAGCTTAATAAATTGTTTGCATGAATCTAATGCAGAAATAAAATGAAATGCAATGTTGGTTGGTAGATAAAGTAGAAATGAAATGGAATTAAATATAAAATGAAATAGAATATCCTATGAAGCGAATATCGTCGAGATTGTATGACAATAATTGTTGTTTGGCGTAAACCAAAGTAATTAAATTCTATGAGTTACTAGGGTTTAAATAAATTTGATTCTGAATCATGTGAAGTGAAAATGAGCTTACTTGAATTACAAATCAATGGAATGTAAGAGGTTGAGTTCTAAACCATTGAAATTGAATGAATTGGTTTATAAATTGATTAAAAGCATTTAAATTAGCTTTAAAAACCATATAAATCGTTTCTAGTAAGTGTTTGGTGCTTATTGCTTTCGTAATACTTGTTGTTTATGTAATTCTTGGGTTAGCTATTAAAAGTAAGTGTAATGCTAATAGAATTTTTATATATGGCACTTACATATTTAAATTGAGCAAGTACAGGTACCGGGAAGCTGTTTGGTTGATTTGGATTGCGCTAATTGTTAATATAAATAAGCTGCTTGCTTAAAATGCTAAATAAGGTACGCCTACGCAATAAAAATAGGAAATATGAACTGTTTTTGCTTTTTCCGACCGGGTGGGTCGATGTATACATATTTATATCTCTTGTCAAATTGCAAAAGCTCCTCCGTACAAGGGAGACTCTGTCAAAATTTTCTGAAAATTTTAGGAGTTAGAAAATTTTTGGAAATTTTTGGTTATCGACAAAACAATTTCAAATTGAAAATCAAAGTAAACTAGTAAATGAAATTAATATGAATCAGTTTAAATGAAAGATACAACTCAGTACTAAAATTTGAAAATAAATTGAATTCATATGAAATGGTGGAAGCTAATTTGAATAGAAGTGGATATGAAATTTCTGTAAGGAAATGTATACAGTGATTTGAAGGTTACAATTGGATATTGTTGTTAAATAGAATATGCAGGTACTAAAGGAAATTGGATTTGATTCCATATGATAAATTTGAATTGCCCGACTAACAGGTAAGTATTTTGATTCTGTATGATATTGGATTGGGATTTTGATGTAGCCACTTGGCTTTTGTTTTCTTTTTGGAATTTGGGAAGCCCGTAGAGGCCTTTTGTAGTAGTACCGAGCTAGCCGCGCAAAGGAGACGCTGGCAAAATTTTTCGGGAATTTAGAGAGTTAGAAAATTTTTGAGAAATTTTGATAATTCAAAAATTGGTTTTAAATTGAAATTTAATTGATTGAGCAGAAGAGTATTGATTGAATCGATAGAAGGTTTTGGGAAAGTTGAATAAGGTGTTAGTGGACCTTTAATAAAAGATAAGTGGTAGGATGTTGAATTGTGAATTTTGGAAAAGATAAACGGGTATTGGTCAATTCTTCCTAATTAGTAATTTCGGGGACGAAATTCTTTTAAGGGGGGAGGAATGTGACGACCCAGAAATTTTAACAGATTAATTTGGAATAATTAATCGATTTTAAATATTTAAAAGTTAATTTTAACTTGAATTCCTGATATTGTTATTTACTTGATAATTAAATCATTGGATAGTATAGTTTAAATATTGATTTTAATAATTAAAGATTGGGTAAATTGTTGAATCTGATGTTTCTAAGCCTGTTTAAATAATTTGAAGGCTTATAAAATTTATAATGATAATACTGGAGATAATAGAATGATTGGAATTTAATTTAAAGGTGATTTGTTCAGTTTTGAAAATATATCGTTTAAATTGAATTTAAAAATAGCCTTCCGAGGCACAGTCTCGGAATTCGACGAAACCAATTTCATTGGAACTGTAATATTATATTATTATCGGATTTCAAATTTGGTAGCGTTTGGAGTTGTCGTGTGATCATACGAGAGGTAAACGTGTTGAAATTAAAATTGATAATTAATATATATATTCAAAGTCAAACGTCCTTATCCTCTAGTCAGTCTATCTTCCTCTCGAAGACTCAACTCTTCACGTTTATAAAGTTAGGGCTTATCTTCTTTCCGATAACAAAAAAAAAGGGGGATGTTCGTTCGAAAGGGAGTATCCTTTCTCCTCTGCACGAAAACGAATTCCTCCTCCCTCTTTAAAATACCACGACTCCTAATCTAAACGAAGGAAATACATTCCAGGCCGAAGTCGAACCCTCCCTCTTTTCGAATGAAATTTTCGTAAATCTGGAGCCAATTCAAAAATCGATTCACGAAAATGAAACCCTAAATTCATGTCGCTACACTCCTTTCACTTTGAGATTCGAATTGGAGGTCGCGGCGTCATCTTTTAGTCGTCGACATGGTAGTGCTCAGCAAGGGTTTCGAGCTCGCAAGCACGAGGCAGCGGGTTGGGCGACGTGTGTTTTGGGCATCGCTCGCGTTCGCTGGAGTGATCGTGCAAGGTCTCGAAGCTAGGGTTTTGGGAAGCAGCGGCGTGGGGGACGAGAGTCTAGGGTTTCAGCAGTACTTCGCGAGGGTTGGGGTGGCACAGTGTTTTGCAGTGAGGTAACGATTTTCTTTGATTTATTTAAATTGTGTAAATAAGTGTTTATGTATCTGCAGAACAAAATTATTTTTTTTTATACATCTAAATGGAAATATTCATACATGTTTTAATAGGTACAAATAAATAGTAGATAAGAGTATATTGGGATAAGGGTTGAAGAAAAATATAACTAAAAATATAATGGGAATTTTGAAAGGGGTTTGAGAGAGTTTATATAAAATTAAGTTTTGAAAATTTTAGATTATTATTACAAGTATGTGAAGTTTCAAAAATAAAATAAATAAAGTAAATATACAAACACATTTTTAGTTACTAGTCTATTTTAAATTAATGTATCGTGGAGATAAATTTGTTTAATCAACTTATTTAAATTTATTCAAGTAACTAAAAGATTTTTTAAGGTGAAATTTAGTTTAAATAAAATAATTAGTTAAGTAAACTTATTGAATAGTGATTGATTATTCAATCGGCTCAAGTGTTAATGAAATCGTATAAATTATTTACTCAAGGTCAATTGAGGAAACTAGGACAAGAGGGAAGTGGATTGCAAATGGAAAAGCAAAGGTGAGTAAATCTCACTCTGTTGGAATTTTATTTAAATTTAAATGGTTAAATTTAAATATTTGGGTGAATGATTGAATTGAGTTGATGTGCTATATTATATAGTACTATATAGAACATACTGGAATGTTTGAAATTCTGTGAGGAATATTTTTGGTAATTGGACTGTTGGATGTTATGGTTTGCTTGAATATTTCGGTACCTTGAGTTATCGAAATATATAGATTGGATTTTGGAAAAAAATATAATGGTGATTAAAGGGATGATTAATTAATTCAATTAATTAATGTTTTGGGATGATAAATTTAGTAATTAAGGGTTGAAATTAATTAATGAAGGTTTAAGTTAATAAATGAAGTTTAATTAATTTAGAATAATCAATGGTTGGTTTAATAAGCAATAACTAAATGTAATTAATAAAAGATGATTACTTGTGTAACAAATCAAGAAACAAATTAAGATGATTAATTAAAGAGAAATTGATTTAATTAATGTAATGATTAAAGATTTGATTAATTGAGATTAATTAATTCATAATAAGTGACTTAAGAGAAGTAAATTAATATAAGTAAATAGGAATTAACGAATTTGATTATAGTAAATTAATTTGGGAAGTAATTAAAGATTACTCATTGATTTGGTAAGAGTGATTAATATCGTGAAATTAATTAAAGAAAATTATTTAAATGGAATCGAAAGATAATTATCCACGGCTGTTATTTAGGATGAATGGATATAGAGGAGTTGATTTATTATCTGATTTGAAATTAATTAATAATCTAAGTGAATATGATTAGAATATTCAATTAGAATCAATTGAATTAATCTGTATGTGATTAAGCTTTGCTTATGGGTGATGAAATGGTATTGGATGTTAGAATGAGTTGATTTATCTGATATGGAATGTTGAATAATTCCTTTGAATAAATTTGAGTTAGGATGACATGAATTTTCGAAGAGGCCGGAGTCGGGTGTTGGGAAATACCCGAAACCACTTCGAATGTTTATAGATTGATGTGTGAAATCTATAGGCTGGAGTAAGTGAATTTGAGGAATTGGACTATTTAAAAATTTAATCTTTGGAATTGAGAAACTTATATGTGGAATAAGTGTTGTTTAAAATTAAATGTGGTTTTGTGAATTGAAATGAGTTACCCCGGGTTTTATATATAGTTGTATGCCTGTATACCTTGTTAGTTAAGTTTACTCACGCTGGTTTCCAGCCTGACCCGGGTGTTACTTTGGTGTAATGCTCGGGTCAGACCGAGTATTACAGATTTTCAGGTAGGTACGTTCTGGAGCTCAGGAGGCGAGCTGGATGGCAGGAGCGTATAGAGTATTTCCGCTGCAGTATATTATTATTATATCCGAGACATGATTTGTATATGATTAGTGACTGTATATATGTGGTACGTATGTGAAACTCTGATGTAAATTAAAATGTAATCGACAGATATAGTATTCTTTTGTAAACTGTTATTATTTATTATTATATTTTATCTGCTGCGAATGTGAGTTGTTGGAGTTTCTGTTCTTCTTCTTCTATCTCTTTCTTCTTTTTCATAACTATCTGGAATTTTCGGGTGCGAAAATTTCGGGTCGTTACACATGTCTGACCCGGAGTTTATATTTTTGTTTTTCATAAACTCTTGGGTACTCAAATTTTTATGAGTAGTCACGTGATAGGTTTTGGACTTTGATTCCTGGAGGAGCTTGGAGCAGGAGTTTCCAGGCGTATGTAGTATCTAGTTCCGCTATGTTAGTTGATATATGCTGAATCTCTAATGTATATAGTGACAGATGTATGTATGACTGTCATGTATATTATGCTGTATAACTCTGATATATGTAAAACTATGTAATAGTTATGTGATATATTATATTTTGTTCCGTTCCGCTGTGAGATGTCTGATGTTGATGTTCTTTCTTTTCTATTTCTATTACTTTCTTTTTTAACGATGATACGTCTTTCTGGTAGTAGAAGGGCGGGTCGTCACAGTTGGTATCAGAGCAAGGTTGATGATAACCTTGGCTCTGGTGGGAATTACTCATAGAATAGAGGCTGTAGTACTCTAAAATGAGTTTGAGCGTATTAATAGATATGAGCGCGTATTTTTTAGTGAATATAAAATTGTTTTTATATTATGTCGACTTATCTGTTGAGTGTTTATGGATTCTGGTTGATGTGTGGGACGTCATTTCATCGATTGGGATTTCTAAACCCTTAAACAAGATAAACCAACACAGTATTGTTTTTAAAGTAGGAAAATGAAATAATTTTACCCAAAATTATATTTTGACATAAAAGAAATATTTTTCTGAAATTATTATATATATTTGGATGTTTGGATGTTAATATTACAATTGAATAAAAATTTAAAGTTTGAGTGGCTTATAACCAAATAAAATTGTCTAAGTATGGTTTAAATAAAAAGGAATATAACTAAAATTTGATTAAACCAGAATTTAAGTCTTGGAAATTTGAAAGGTGTTTTAAACGAAAGGGTTTGGGAATTTGAAAGTTTGGGAATGTTTGAAATGTTTTTCCAAAGATTTGAATGCAATAATGGAGTATTGTTTTGGAAAAATATTGTTGAATGGAAATTGTTTTGGGAGGAATTTGTGGAAGTAAGGAAGCACTGAACTCACTTCAGTCGCTAGAAAATAATCCTGATGATGATGGCCACATCATCAGTATTCATTTTCGAGTTTCTAAGGTGATGGATTTCTACCAGGATAGTTGGTCATGATATTGTTTGGGGTTGTTCGGTATACAAGTTGTTTTAGAAATTTCAGAAGGGAAATTTGTTTTGGTGAAAACAAGTGTTTGAAATTTGGAGATTTGATTTGTTATACCAAGTGGGTATGTGTAGTTATCATTTCAAAATGGTTTTGGAAATGAAAACCGGGCAATTGAATTCTAAGAAATTCTATTTGAATAATGTGAAAAGTAAAATGAATCAACTATTGAACTTATATAGTAAAGTTGATATTAATAAGAAGGAATTGGGAATTTTAATCCAGGAATTAAAATTTAACTTAAGTAAATGAATATGAAAAAAATATATTTGAATTTAACCTGAGATAAGTTAAATAAAATAAAATTGAAATTTGATTAAATTGGATATAAAATTGGAAGGTAAAATGATTGTAATTGTGAAATGAAAATTTATACCTTAAGATAGTAAGTGTTATATATATAATCTGAAATTGTGGATATAAGATGAAATGATTCAAATGAGCAATATAAGCTTTTAAGTAAATAAATAAGTTTTGAGCTCATATAGTGAGTAATAAAATTTAAAAGAATGGTAAGTTGCTAGATTTAACTGAAGTTGAGTTGGAATAAAACTGAATTTAAATGAATTCAATCGAGTTATCGATAATATTGAATGGAATATTTTTTTTTACGTAAATAGATAAATGTAAACCAAAGTAAGTATTGAATTGAATTAAAATAGAATTGGTGGAATAGAATAAACTTAAGTTATTGGGAGGAACAGTTTGATGAAAATAAATGACTTAAGTAAATTGTGAGATGGTTATTTAAAATATTGGTTTTCGAGTTTAATAAAATGGTTTGGAATCAAACCTTTTGAAGGAAAGAAAATGCAATGAAAAGATTGTGAATAAATTAAAATGGGATGGAATCAAGTGTAAATTGAGTTGGAATCAATTTAAAATTTGTTATAAAGCTTAAGTAATTATTTATTCACAATAATATTGTCGAATTGCATAAGAAAATGGGTCGCTCGAAGTAAACAAGATTAGATAAAATTCTATGAATTATTAGAAGCGGAATAGGATGATTTTGAAATCAATTGGAAAGAATATGAACTGTTTTTGGTTTTTCCGACCGTGTTGGTCGATATATATATTTATACCTCTTGTCAAATTACTGAAGCTCCTCTGTACAAAGGAGACTCTGCTAAAAATTTTCAAAAAAGATTTTTGGGAGCGAGAAAAAAATTTATTAGCAACAAAATGATTTCAAATTGGAGATTGAAATAAACTAGTGGATGAAACTAATTTAAATAATGATAAAAAACAGTTATAAAAGGAAGATAGTCAATAAAATTCAATATTCAGAGTTGAAGATAAATTGAATTCACATGGAATTGGAAATTCAGATTTAAAATAAGAGGATATAAAGGCTAAAGTGGTTGAGTAATAATATAAGAGTATATATATATATAATGCTTATATTAAACTTAAGAAATGAATGGTGAAATTCTTAAGCAAATTTGATATTAAGAAAATTATTCCAAGTGGATAGAAATCAAAATAATGTGAATAAAAGAAAATTGAGATAGTTGATAATCAATGGATATAAACACGTAGGATGTACGTATATTATTTTATTCGCATAGCAATTTGATCCAGATCCGAGCACAGAATTTCGAGATAGTTATATCGATCCTAGTTAGGATTTTTCACTCGATTTTCGACGACGAACCATGGACATGATTTTGATTGATTCTGGAAATTCACTATCATAATTGTGGCTATGCCGGGAGAATGACAGTTTCTGATTAAGCAACCAGATCTGAGTCCGCAATAGGAAGTCAGGTGGACGATACTAGTTCGGAAGTGAAATTGTGTGATCGAGCGAGTGATCGAATTTGATATTGCATACGAATGATATATGTACATCATACAGTTTTTAATGAATAGATATTGAAATTTTGTAAAGAAGTCAATAAATTAGGAAAGAGTTGGTACTGTAGCTTTCAGAATTGCATTGTCAGAACAGATATCTGGAATTCATTGTGTATTCCATATATCCCATCTAGGAATTTGTTCATGATTCATCATCAGTGTGGAACCAGTAGTTCAGGAAGATTTGAAGGTCGACCCGGATGTGACTGTGGTCAGGAATCCAGTTCGGATTGTTAAGCAAGACGAGAGGCAACTCAGGAGTAAGTGGTGAAGCTCGTCTAAGTGCAGTGGAGCGAGGATCCCAGAGATTGCACCTGGGAAACTCTGAAAAGCTTATCCGGATTCGTGTTCGGATAGCTAGAGATGTTTGTTAGGATAGACTATTTGGTTGTTTGTTAATGTACGAATGATATCTATGTTTGAATGGTTGGTATAACAGCTTCAGAATTATCTTTTTTTTAAATTTCGAGGACGAATTTTTTTAAGTGGGGAGGAATGTAACGACCCTGGATTTTGGCCCTATTTATTTTAATAAATGTTTAATCTAATTAAATAAAATGTAAACTGATCATATTAAAATGAATATAATTTTGGAAATATTGCCATTTGTTTATAATATATATTGGTATTTTGAAAGAAAATGAAACTTGAAAATTTGAAATAAATATCCCAATAATATTTACAATAAAAATCTATCTTATATAATCTAATTAAAATACTTTACTTTATTTGCATTAGTAAATATACATATAGATAATAATGTTTGAAATTCTAAAATAAAGTTTCTTAACAATATTATTAATAAAATTTACCTTATAATTAAATTAAAATGCTTTACATTGCTAACATTTGATAGAAATATCTATAGATGATAATGTTTAAAATTAAAAATCTAATTCTGGCAATATAAAATATAAATGTAAAATATGAGTCAAACTTATGTATATAATTTAAATGAAATACAAATGGAAATAAATATAAAAATAAGTAAATTTTAAAATAAAAATAAGCATACCGACACAAACATGTATAAAACAAACATGTATATTAAAACTATTCAAACTAGAAGTCAAATAAAACATTGATAGTCAAAATATATAAATATAAATGTAAATATAAACAAGAGTTAAATGAAACACTAAGCATAAAACAAAATAATCAAAATATAAAATATAAATATAAATTAGTAAGCAAAGTTAAATGAAATCTGACACATATATGTAAAATATTCAAACTGGAAGCTAATAACAAAAAAATATTTACTTACAAAAATGTTGTCATATATATGATCAGGTGTTACCGTGTAATCATGTGTGCAAAGGAGTCTAATTATCCAAATCAACTACAAAATGTCCTTATTCATATACAAAAATATTTTGTACAGAGAAAACAAAGTATTCACAACATTTAAATACAAATATCTTTATACATGATGTCTTCATTCACAAGCCATTGACCTGCAAGTATATGTTTACATACAAAATATAGCTTCATATACAAGCCATAAGTTAACTGCAAAGTGAACAATTTTATACAAATATCTATATGTACAGCAAGACAAAATGATAGTAGTGTAAACATAATTATAGTATGTAAACCAATTAAGGAACATGGCATTAAATTTCTATCATCTCAGCCAACTTTTGTCAATTCAAAAATGTTTACAAATCTACACAATTCAAAAATAAAATCTGTTTGAACAGAACAAAGCTAAGGAAAACAACTGTTCTTTTATTTATATATGTATACATATTGCCACTTCTAGTTCGTTCAGAAGAAAAAAAAACTTTGTAAACCTGAGAAAAAAAGAAAAAAGTAATTCAAGACAGTTTCAGCTACAAGTTGCAAGAGAAAATAAGGAAGTGCTTCTTCCTATTTAACAGTGTTATGGCATGTGAGTAAACTTAATTTTTAAGAGTTTTAAGGTTAATTAAACAGTTCAATCTTCATTTATAAACAGTTTGTCTATGCTTCAGTTGCATATGTTTTGAGATGCTCTGTGTTCTCTGAAATTTTGGAACAGGTTTCATATTTGGATCAAACTCAAGTTATTCTTACTTAAATTATTTCTAAGCTTTGATTCTGAATAAAACAAGATGCTAAACTTGTAACGACCCAGAATTTCTATTAATTAAAATTTGAATATTTAATTAATTTTAATTATTAATAAGTGGAATTTATAAGTCGAATAATTTATTTTCGAATAATTGAATTTAATTGAATAATTAAATCGATAATTTAATATGTGAAAATACAGAAAAAATTGAAAATTTGGTTAAATATGATTGAAATTGATTTGTAAAATTTTATTATATCATGTTGGAGTGAGAATGATGTTATAGAACTTTTAAAATCGAATTAATAGTTTATTTGTGAAAATTGAATATTTTAATATTTAATCGACTAGTGAAATTAGCCATTTTTCGAACAGTCTCAGAATTGGACGAAACCAGTTCCATTGGATCTGTAATAGTTTTTTATTATTGGATTTCAATTTTTATAGCAATCGGAGTTTTCGTTTGATCGTGGCAGCTCGAAACGCATCGAAATTGTTTTAATATTAATTTGGCGAGTTAAAATAGCCATTTTTCAAACAGTCTCGGATTTCGACGAAACTAGTTTCATCGGATCCGTAATGTGATATTATTGTATGGTTTCAAATTTCAAGTCAATCGGATTTACCGTTTGTCCGGGGCAAGCTAAAATTCCAAAAAATTTGATTAACCGATTTAATTTTAAATCGAACGTTTATTGCCGTAACTCGCACAGATGATCGAATTAGCCTCCGAAACCTATTCCATTGTGTCCAGAACGCGGGGTAAACCCTAGAAACGCCAGTTACCGTGCGTAAATCGGAGTCCGGAAAACCCGGAATGAATAGTGTTTTGAGTATTTTCTATATAAGCACCTAGATATTTTCACTTTGCAAATGAAAAAGAAAACCCTAGGGTTTGTTAACAGCCGCCACCAACATCTAAACGGCCAGAAAATCGTTTTCTTTCTCCTTCGATTCCACTCAATCCATCAACAATTAGCTAAAATCGTCAACTACAAAAATGAAGAGCGTTCCAAGATCTTGAAGATCAACGGTCATGATCGAAAACAACTGGATGGATGGTCGGCAAATCACGTTCAAACGACCGAACTTTGCACACGTTTTTCGAAGAGGAAGCACAGCCGAGCTCGACGTGGTTGCAGGTGGTGGTGGAGTCGACGTTTGGCTTCGAAATGACAGGCTTTGATCAATGTCTTTATGAATATAGTGGGTGCGACCATTAGGGTTTTGTGGATGATTGGGTTCGGCTACACTGTGTATACGCGATGGAGAAGATGGAAGTAGTGGGGCGGCCTAGATTTGCTTGGCTCGAAACGCACGGTCCAGATGCCTCTAGGTTTTGAAATTAGAAAAGAATTGTAAATTATTATATTATAATTCGTTCAAT
Source organism: Allium cepa (assembly GCA_030765085.1). Lineage (NCBI taxonomy): Eukaryota > Viridiplantae > Streptophyta > Magnoliopsida > Asparagales > Amaryllidaceae > Allium > Allium cepa. Next base: position 75,961,178 of record CM060946.1, on the reverse strand, counting down.
CTTTAAAATGATGTAACTTTTTCATACGAGGTCGAAAACGCACGAAACCAGTTGCGTTGGGTTCGTATGGACAAGCACTACGCTATGGAATTGGATTGGAGTCGTTTGGAGCTAGTGAAAATTTCGCGTAAAATTAAACGCGCGTTTAATTTTATTCGAAATAAAAGCTGAAAACGGAATTAAAACCAAGGTGAGAACTTCTCACTCAATCGAAATTGTTTCGATTTAAATTTTAAATAGTTAGATTTAAAATTATTGATTGTATGCATGGATGGTAAATTATTATCTATTGATTGTTAAAATAGACATTATGCGCCGTTAGTAAGCGGAGGTTATTTATTAAAAACATATACCACGAATATTTCACAGTACAGTGAAATTGGTATTATTTATGTACTTGGAGTTGATTTCCCGCATTATATAGCGGATAAGACCCTATTGCGCCGTCTATTAAGCGGATAATATTTTTATAAATCCCATATACCGCGATAATTCCGTACTGAAACGGAATTGGTATTGTGCTAATGTTTGTGGATGCAGGGAAACAGGTTCGAGGGATCCAACTGGATTCCTCAACTGTATTGATTTATTTACAGATATTGTGATATTTGTTGATTATCATATTGATATATGATATTTGGATGTCGTGATTGACTATTTGGTGCTGTTGCATCATCGGATCCATTTTTGAAGTTTTAAAATAATGATTTTGGTTTTTAAAAGAATTTTTAAAGTGATTTTTGAAAGTATACGTTTTATTTAATTTTGAATTATTAAAATAAATAAACATTTTAATTTTATGGTTATAAAAGTTATATTTTTGGGAAAATAATACTTAAGTGTAATTTTGGAGTTATATAAGTTTTAAATAACGTTTTGTAAATTAATAAAGAGATTGGTTTATTTAAATTGAGATTTTTGAATTATTATAAACGGTTTATATAAAAGATTTATAAAATTTATATTTTATAAGTTAAAGATATTGGAATTATAAAACGAGCTTTTATAAGTGTTAAAATAAAGTTGTACTTAGTTTTATAAGTAAATAAGAATTTTAGATTTATAAACAAACGATGATATAAAAGAATGGATTTGTGAATAAATGGATTATAAGTAATTTACTTATAAGTTAGATTCGACATATAAACGAAATATAAATTGGATTAATAAAGGAGATTTATAAATCGAAGCTTATAAATAGAAATGGAATTTATAGACATTGTTTATAAATTCGAAATCAATGGAATTTGATAAATTGAAAGTTGAAATCGGTTAAGGAAGTATATTCACGATTTTGGACAGTGAATATATTATCAAATAAAATGGATATGCTTGGGAAAATGAATATTATAAAATGAAGTTAATCGTTTTAACGATGTTTTAAAATGTATTATGAATCGAATACATAGATTTCAACATTTATTGTTGAAATATACGTTTCCGAGAAATAGAAGGAAATGATGGACTATAACACTATTGTTATAGTAAATGATTTCGAAAGGAAATGTTTTTGTATAGTATTGGGATTTATATATCTATCTAAATTTCGAATCCCTATACTAGTGATTTTGGGTTGTCGTAACGATGTTTTGCGCAACATTCGTTTTGGCCCAAATAAATATGTTTAAGAGAATGATTTCCTTAAAGAATGAAATATATACTTAATTTCGGTTTAAGTATATTGAATATTTTCCGAGTGTTGAAAATAAATGAATTTGTGAATTACTTATTAATAAATAAGTATGGAAATGTTTTGCCAATGTGAAATGAAACGTTTTGAGAATTTATCTTTTTGAAGATAAATTGAAAATGAATAATTGAAATCGTATATTCATAAATATTTTTGGAATGTAAATTCACTATGGAATTTATAAATGAAAAGGGGAATTTGTTTAAAAATAAAAATTGATTTATTTTTGAAGTGTGGGAATAAATTTACGGATTTGGAACGTAAATATAAAGTAAATCGTTAAGGATTTATTTAATTGGTTTAAATGAACTATGTTGAAATAAAAGTAATCCCGTATAGGGAAATGATTTGAAATTTGTTTTCAAAAGTGGTAAAGGTGAAAAGTGATTTGAAAATTTGTTTTCAAATGTTGAAGTGTGAAAAATATATATCTTGTAAAGATATTTTGGAAAGTAAATAATTTGGGAAATTATTTGGAATCTGGTGATGTTGAACACGCCTATTGATAGTTAAATAACCGACTATCAATATTTACCTTTAAATAGGTATTAGTTGTGATTGCTTGAATTTGAATGCCACACTTATTTTTGAATAAACGCTCACTATTCGGGTTAGCCGGGAAAGGACCTTGGGGTCGTATAACCCATTCCGAATATGTGATACGTCGTAATGGATTGCATTTGATGACCAGTGTTGAAGACCGGATATTTTTGAAAATGGAAGGATTACCGTTGAGTTACTCTGCATCGGCCGATCTCCGATATAGAGGTTTTATCACCCTTAGTGACGGGAAGTCCGGACGTGATTAGAAATTATCCGGAATGCAAGGACTTCTTTGTAAGTGCCTTCGGTTCTGTTCGAGCCTGGAACAGACTTGTATGGATTGTATGTCTGACATTACAAGTTGAGATATAAAGCTGATTTCTTTCAAATATATTTATGTTGGTGGCGGAGAATTTATTCTCTTAGCTTAACACCCTTCTCTGAGACGTATGAGCTCAGAGGTTATGTAGTTGAAGGTTATTAGTGATATACTCCCAATTTGGTAATGTGACATGCTGAGTGTTGCTGTGAAATGATCATTGTCTGATCATTTGTGTTATGATCATTTGTTTGATCATTTATCTTGGTGATCATTACTTTGATCATTTGTTGACCCAAAGCACAGCTTTTGTATAAAGCGTGGCTTTGTGGACGAGACTTCGTCGGACCTCACACCCCGGAAATGGTCAAAACAGGAAGGATGCAGCAAGGTTATTAGGGGGTAGTGCCCCTTTAGTGTATGTCATTCCTTCTGGATAGAGGTGGTATCATGGTATGGAGCCCAGATACTTAACCTATGTTGTTGCTGCAAATTTATTGCTTTGTGGTTGTTGGAAATCGAGGATCCTCGGATAGATCGGTTAAGATCGGGGGATGACATATTCGTGTCAGTAGTTACCCAGTTAGGGGTAACCCGGCCTTGTGTTGGCAGAGATCCGGTTTGGTTCTCGGGTCGTCTTTCCAGAGGCGTACCCATGGGAAGTTCCTTGGCCTGACCATTTGTTGGAAATCCAAAGAAACAATACGATCTTGTATGGTTTTAGTTGTAGAACCTATCATTCACTTATGGTGGCGCCCCACTGTTTAGATGGTAGCTATAGTAGGCATAAGTGCGGAATGCCTATGCTGGCTAAGATTTATATCATTACTTTCGAAATGATTTTTCCTACACTATGCACTAGTAATAATATCAAATGTTTCTTTTTAATGCATATCAAGCATCTTTGACTATCATAAGGAGAAATCTCCTCCGATTCTGCGTTTTCATTGTGTGTGTGTGCGGGAGGCCTTATGGTAGTCTCATTTTTTTTTAAAAAAGCATTGCGAATTTACTTTAAAAATATTCCTCTATTTTGTTTTAAAGATAAACTGTTTTGAGTTCTCACACCAGTCACATGACTGACTCGGAGTTTATTGTTTTCCTTCCTAAACTCTGGGTGCCCACCAATTTCCACACGGGCAGTCAAGAGTTAAGGTTTATCAGGATATTCTGGAATTCAGGAGTTGCTGGAGGCAAGCTGGAGGGCATGGCATATTACTAGTATATAGTATTTCTTTTCCGCTGTTTGTTGTTTATTGTTGTACACTCTGATGATGTAATGTAATATGATGTAATGAAATAACTGATATAGTTCTTTGTTTAAAGATTATTCATTTATATATTATATGTTGTTCCGCTGCGATTGTGAGATTCTGATATTGTTCTGTTGTTTCTTTCTGTTCTGTTCTCTCTTTCTCTCTCTTCTTCTATCTTTTCTTTTTCTTTAACCCTAAAGACTCGTAAGTTTGTTCCTCTTTAGCTGGGTTGTTGTGGAATGTTGCCAGCTCAAAGGAGTACGGATTTACGGCTCTTTACAAAACTTAAACTAAGATTTTAAAAGGTTGATTACAATTATTTTCATCAAGCACTTCACTGTAATATTGATGTACAGGTAAACCAAGTGATAATTTGTAATATTCGATTGTTGCAAATATTGATTCAAGATTGTATATTGAATCTATACGGCAAATCATGATTTTTTAAAACAAAAAGGAGGATTTTTAATTAAGAAATTCAAGAGCAGTTTGAAAGTGAATGAAGTTTGCCTCTTTCTCAATTCCTGATAACTGATTCAATAATAATCAGTGAAATTTGTTTTGAAGCAAGTTTGTATATCTGGGAAGCTTGGAAAAATGTTGTATAATTTTTCTAATTTAAGAATTAATCAAATGAGTGCAAATTAGGGCTTGTGAGCAGTTTTTGTTCATATTAGTAAATGGTCGTGTTCGTTGGCCTCGCGTGATCGAGTTCTACGATTCTTTGGAGGTTGGTGGCTCTGCGCGTTGTCAGGGTATGGACGAGATCTAGGCGACCTCAGTGGCATAAGCGGCGGTGGCAAGGTGAAAATAGCAACAAGATGAGTTACAGGTTTCGGGCAGAGCAACTCTTTTTCGAATTCGAAATTTTCATGGGTGGTTTGAGTTTGGAATTTGATCCTGGTGTGATTTGCGACTTGCGTGGATAGTTGGCGTTCATCGGAGTCAAGTCGTGCCGCCGTGCACGTGTACGGCGGCGAATCGTGTCAGTGCCATCGTGGAGTTCATCTGACTCGAGTCATGCTCGAGTGGAAATGGGGTTGGCTTCGAGTTTCCTGTCGTGTGCGTGGAGTTTCTTGATGCTTAAATCTTTAATTAAATTTTAAACGAAACTTGCTGAAAAAAAAGAGAAAGGGGGAAGAAGAAGTTATGTATAGGGGAGTCTCGAGGAAATCGCGTGAGGAACTCGAAGGAGTGCTCGAGTATACGCAGGGGAGCCTCGGGTTTTTGTTAACTGCAGTTTTATTTTTTTTAAGTTAGTTAAGTAAACAGTTTTAACAAATTGTAAACACTGTTAATCTTAAAATTGTTTAACAGTTTTAAGATTTAAAAACTTATATACAAGTTAATTATTTTAGTCAATACTTTAAAATGTTTTAACTCTTAATTATTATTTTGATTAAGTAATTAATTTAGTTAAGCATAAAGTTAATTAACATTTTAATTGTAACTAGTAATATAATTGAATTTCAAATTTAAAGAGGACTTTAAAATGTTAACTAAGTTGGATAATTAAAATTAGATTAACTATTTCTAGAAGGTAATCCAGAATAATTACTTTACAAGTGTAAGTGAAGATTAATTAATGATTAAGCAATTAATAAATTGTAATCAACTACTTAAGTTAATTAATAAATGAATTAATAGTTAATTAATCAAGTAATTTAATTATGAATTAATAGTTAATTAATTAAGTAATTTAATTAAGAATTAATTATTGATTAATTAAGTAATTAGCTGATAATAAATGGGTAGTTAAGTTTTATTAATAAATAATTAAAGTTATTCATTAATGATCAGGGAATAGATAATTAAGTAATTAAAGTTAAACAACTTGATTAAGGAGTAATTAAGTTAATAGTGTGAAATAAAATAATTAAATAATTAAGTAATTAAGACCTAATAATTAATTAAGAATGATTAATTAAATAATCTGAAAGGACATAAGTAATTAACTGTTAATCAATGATTAATTAAACAGGGTTAAATAATTAACCCTTAGGTTATTAATTTAAATTGAACTAATTACAAATGAGAATTTAAGATGATTACTTATGGATTGTTGTGATGAATATCTGATTTGTGATATTTATTTGATGATATTCTGTGATGCTCTGTGATATGCTGTGATATATCTATGATGGTTGTGTATAATTCATCTGTGATAAATGCTATGTTAATTCAATATGTTGAGATTAAACTGTTTAAGTTAATTAGACAACTTGGCCTTTAAAATGGTGTTTGGATTTTGATGAGACCGGGATCGGATACCAATTTGATATTCCGAAAACCACATCGATCCAAATTAAACAATAGGTCGTGAATGCTCAAGTGATGATCGAGATGGTCTTTTCAGAATGCAAGGATTATCGACGTTGACTCTGAGAGTGATTCCAAAATGAGTGTGACGAGATAATGCCTTGGGTTTCGTTCGAACCCGGAACGAACTTGTACGGATTGAATGCTTTCAGTACATCGTCATGCGGACGATGAGCATTCTAAGAGATATGTCCTATAAAGGTAATCGCAGCCTCAAGCCTCATCAATCGGGAATGGCTAAAACATGGGAGGTGCAGCAAGGTTAGGTGGATCATGCCTAAGCAGGACGAGATATTCCCCTGTCTAGATGTCCCTTTATTTCGGCTGTGTGGGCGGTTGCTAGCTACAACCGCGGGGTTATCTTATTCGGGACTGTTCAGTAAGGAATGGTTCCGGCTTTGTGTTGTAGGGGGTCAGCAGTGGTCCTCGGTACGGTGATCTAGGCCCCGTACTGTGACGGGCGGTACCCCAGTAGCCTTGCCATTGTTGGAAATCCATTTTCCCTACGAGACCCTACCGTTTTGATTTGTATTACCCACTTTTGTGGCTAGTAGCTAGAATTTAATAGATGTAACAATTTTGGCTATTTTCTATTTACTTGAAAACCCTAGACACTATTATAATATCACTGGATTTCCTATAAAATGTTTTGGTTAGCATAAGGTAAAAACTTACCCGTATTAATTTGTGCGGAGTCTTACGTGATACCTTTATTTTCAAATGTTTTTCAAAGTTAAACAACTTTAACCCGTTTACTCATACCAGACCCATGTCTGACCCGGAGTTTATATTTTTGTTTTTCATAAACTCTTGGGTACTCAAATTTTTATGAGTAGTCAAGTGATAGGTTTTGGCTTTGATTCCTGGAGAAGCTTGGAGCAGGAGTTTCCAGATGTATGTAGCGATCTATCTAGTTCCACTGTGTTAGTTGATGTATGCTGAATCTCTGATGTATATAGTGACAGATGTATGTATGACTGTCATGTATATTATGTTGTATAACTCTGATATATGTAAAACTATGTAATAGTTATGTGATATATTATATTTTGTTCCGTTTCACTGTGAGATGTTTGATGTTGATGTTCTTTCTTTTCTATTCTTTTCTATTTCTATCCCTTTCTTTCTTAACGATAATACGTCTTTCTGGTAGTAGAAGGGCGGGTCGTCACAGCCCTCATTTGCTCCATCCAGATCCCGAGCTCTTCTATTGCTTAATCAAGTTTCCATTATCCAGGAATCCACCACGTTCCTCATTCCACATCTCTCCCCTTTATCGAGTTGCTATCTTTGGTACCTACTCCCACCACGAGTCACAAACCAAAGATACATAGCTTTCACCGCACTGCTACATCACCATCCGACCCTAATTTGGACGAGCTAACACCACCAGCATAATTTGCAGAACCTCTATTGCAGTCCCTAGAAGTTCCACCATCCTTGGACTTACCATGTCATGTCAGTACTGACCTCTCCCTCACAACGATGCTAATCTCTCCACTTAGCCAACTAATAGCCAAGTTTTTTTTCACACCTTCTTTGCTTCCAGTACTCCATCCTAGATGCTTTGAACCCGATCTATCCATCCAAACATCTCGATAAAGAAATAAGTCTTCACTTCAATGCACTCAACTTTACGTTCTCGAAACAAGCCGGCATAGCCTCCAACACTAACGCAAGCATCTATCCATCACTTTGGGCAATCTCCACTAGCATTGCTTTTAGTCTCCCTAAAATCATTGACTATAGGACCAATATAAACATGTCGGTGCCGAATTGAACTAGTACATGTCGGTGTTGACATGTGTACTAGAGGAAATAGAAAATGTGAGTTGAAATACTGACTCCCTCCATACTCTAATGCCTTCCCTTAAGGTTTCATCCAGTTTCGATTATCTTTGCCTCCGTTTTACCGAATTCTCCAAATTATCTTTTTAAACATCCAAAACCCTAACAAAAAACATCAAATCACATCATACAAACATAGAAACAACATGCCTATACATCCATTCAAGCAATCAAAACATAAGAATACAATAAACAAGCCAATTCTTACATAGATCTACATTTTACATGAATATATGAACATGAAAATGGGTAATTTCTAATTAAATTCAAAGCATGTGCATGAATTCACATTTAATTAAAGTTAGAAAAGGTTTATTGGCCAAATCATGTTAAATCATGCAATTCTACCATTTAAACATATATAGGATAGTAAGAAAATATAATCATTCACCGATTACCAAATTCAACCAATTTGAATGCAAACTCAATATGAACAACATTAAATACAATGAAAATCAATATAATCGATGGTCTTTATCTTCTTATCAATGATCTATTTACTAATCTTCAATCCAATTTGATTTAGAGAGTGATTTGGGTGATTTTGGATGAATCTAGGGTTAATGGGAGTTTAGATCTGATATAAGAGAAAGAGAGAGAAAAGTTTTATTTTGACACTCCAGCCTCATATTTATAGTGATTCTCAGATTAGACTAATGGGCTTACTAATAGGCTTAATTAATTACACATTATTTCTAGCCAGTAGTTGTTTAAATTTAAAATAGGCATAACTTCCTAATCGTAAGTTTGTTTTTCTATTATGATCACTCTACGAAATGAGAAACCATCATCTTGAAGCAATGGAACTAGTTTGGGATCCTAGCCCAACTGCTATCAAAAGTTATAGCCCAAACAAGATTTTCAGGGTCAAAATTGTTACATATAAAGTCGAAAAAATTCATAGGTGTGTAAAGTATCCCTAAGAGTCATATCCTAAGAGTATAGAATCATATGACCTCATACGAGTAAAACAAAAATATTTTACAATCCCTCATTATGTAAATTGTAAAATATGGGTCGGTACATGGCTAAGGCGTGGAACGATCTTTAGAGCATAGATCTTAACCTTGTAATGCAAAATGGAATTACTACTGTAAAGCAATCGAAGGGATCTCCACAAAATGGAGATATCACTTTGACGCGACACCCGAGTAATTAACTAATGTATATCGATGATGATGTATGGTTATCTTTTTCTAGAGTATGCTTTGTTTCCAGCAGAAGCATACTTTGGAAGGCAATTTTTATTTAGCTTTTTAACCAAGTAGGCCTTCAAATGGATTTGGACATAGGACGAAGGCGAAACGATTCATGAACTTGGAAACATGCTTGGAAGGATAACAGAGGAAGCTTGGATAAGTTGGTAGATATTTGGAGCATAGGAAAGAGCTTGGTATCGACCACGTTTGGTCGATGCCGATCACTTTCTATGCCCCCTATAGGGTGTGGAGCTATTGCACATGGATGGCTGGCTTGTGTAATCGTCTCGACTTGAATTTCTGAAGGAATACATGGACAACTCCAAGGAAATTCTAAATGAGAGAAGATAAGTACCAAAGATAAACCTCTCAGAAACAATAGGATCTTTAAGGAAAAGTACTTGAAATACAATAAATATAAGATAGAAGACCAAAAAATGGAAGAAGAAATAACATCTCCTCTAAAAATCAGGTTCGTATCGATCACTTTTGGTAGGTGCTGAGTTGTTTCTACGCTCTGGGGACTCTGCCTTCCCTTCTTGCATTCTCGGATTAAAAGTTAAATTTAGTATATTGATAATTGACGACTTTGCTAGATGGTCTCTCTATAAATACAACACCTATGGCAACTGAAAAAGGCCTTTTGGCACTTATCTTTCTTCATCTTCTTTCTCTGCTCAACCACATTCACTAAGGAAGCGACTCTTGGTTATTCTAGGTTGTTAGAATTTGTCAAACCCATGTACTGCTGTCTAAAACTCTTAAATCAATTACAATACAGTGGATGGAGGTCATAGATTTGCTGATCCACTATAAAAACTATGGTGTTCTCTCCGTTTTGCTTATTATTTCTGCTAGATCTCCTTTTATTTCAGTTTGTTTTGGGTGTTGTACCATTATTAAGGTGTTGTACCATTATTAAGCACAACAATTTGAAAATGCTATTTACTAAATAGTTTCTTTATTGATACATATTAAGACTTATTTAAAGTGATGCTTTTTTTGAAAAATTGGTTCAGTTTTATTGATTTTTCGTAAAATAGATACCGCATAAAGTACACCATGCAACTTAAAATTCAACACATATCCTAATTACGAATAGATAAATACAGTAATGCACAACAATTATAATACCAATGAAAGCTATTGGAAACAAATTTTAACAACAGACAATGGATTATTTTACGTCGAGTAGTTCAGCCGCTACTATTTCCAATTAAATCCAAAAGACATGTCTCAGTCTTCGACAACCAACAACCCACTTCTATGCCGCATGCTGGCAGTTTTGAACTAAAGATCTAGAAATGAACTTCTATTATTGAATTTGGACAAAAGGGTTAGATCCAAATTGAATTTTTTATCTTGAAAATGGAGCAACTCCTCAACCTTTATTTCCCTATGATATTACCTATGTAAAAGGAAATTGCATTGAATAAATACGTCATTAGGGGTTGACTTGTATATTTCACTCTATTTCGGAACTCTGGTTCAACCGTCAATGGATAAAACTTGAGAAAAGGAGCAACTAATCCAAATATAATAAAATTTGTAGATCTCTAGGGACATCTAGTATTAAATGGGAATATAAACGTTTTTAAAATATAAAATGGTCCTTTTGTTTGTATATTTCTTTGAGCTCATCCCTTGTGAAGAGTGAAGTGATATATTTAAATATATATATATATATATATATATGAACAAAATTTATTTAAATATAATGGTTGACAAAGTAATTTTAATATTTTGATAATATTTATTTAAATATAATATTTAGCAATTATATATATATATTATGCATATATATATACACACACACAAATTTATATGTGGTTAAATACTAATCCATAACTTGTTTTGATTTGAGTATGAAATTTTTATGTAATAACTATTTTCCTAATGTACAATTCTATGTATATGTATGTGATATGCAATTAAATAATACTAAAATATCTAAATTTTAAGTACGAACATAAGGGCGTAAGTTTTTTGTAAAATGGAGCTAGCATGTGAAACTTGCAATGATTACAAGTTATAGGGGTGAAATTGTAACTAATAAAATAAGGGTACTAAATAGTAATCAACATATACATCTTCTCTCCTCTTCAAATCCACAAACCCTAACTGTTGACACTCAGATGTTTGGCCAGTTATCACCGCCGCCTAGACCTCCGTTCACATTGCTACCACCAACAATCAACTCAGCTCGTCGATATCAACCACCCTATACTACTATTGAGATCTCTGATGCTACGCTCTAAAACCCTAATTCCTGTTTGATGCGTCGACTTTAGTGTCGATGCATCCTTCAGTAACCTACGTTGCTAGAGACATCGATGTCCACTAGACATTGTCTCGTCGTCTTGAACTCGAAAATAATACTCGAACTCTAATCGATTCATGTTCATGCACTTATATCAATGATACAAGCACAAATAATGAAAAAACCCATATTCATAAACATATGATTAAAATAAATTATTATATAAATACATTTAAAATTAACTTTTTAAAAATTTATTCGGTAACTATACAGATTGAGTTCAGCTAGAACTATTAGTTTATCCTTTGAGAGATCCTATCTTAATTCAATAGTGTGGTCGCAAAGTCCACCACTGTAATGTAATTATTTTTTATGGATTGAGAATAAATGTTTATGTATGTTGAACAAGGCATGCAGATATATTTATAGCATACTAATTGATATAATTAAGGGTAATCGTCAGGGGCAGTTATTTAATTTGTTATGTAATTCTACTTCTACCAAACAATATTGTCCAAAATAAAATATGTTTTTAACTTTGTTTTATATTATATACGTGTTTGTTATATAGTAATATAGGTAATGAATAATTGGCATTTAACATATATAAGTAGAAAATCCTCAAGAGTGGTGCTTTATTGATTGTAATTATGAACGAGTTAATAACTATAAGTATTGAATTAATACTAACAAAAATACCGACTCCTTAAATGTTTCTAGTCAAGAAGTATTAAGAAAATGATATCGATGTATCTGTTGAGACTGGTGTATATAACACTCTCCATACTATGAATGGTAATTTATTTATGATCTTTAGGGGCAGCAACGGGTACATACTTGTGGCTGTTTGGAAAAACCACCAAATGACTCAAAGGGATTCTTATATAGGTTATATAACTTAGTCAACATAGAAGATCTCTAGGCAGCGATGCACCATATTATTTTTACTTGAGAGCACTATCGAATTTAAATGTGTATATTGTAATTTGATTAGGGGAAACCAAATGACATAGTGATCATGCTATGGCCGTAGTTGGGTACATGTTGAAAAGTTTGAAGTGGCACACTTAAGAGAGGATTCGTCTCCTTTGTTATAGAAGATCAGTATCACCGTAGTTGTAAGTCAAAGTCTTGTCCAGGACATAATGGTAAATCGATAAATATTATCGGATTGAACCAAGGACTTTAAAATTGACCTTTTCCATTATTATGGTATTAATAGATTTTTTTACCATAAACCAAACTCTAGATATTTAAGTAATACGGTGATGAAAAATTGAATATTGTAAAATTATCATCACTAGGTGAGCGTGTACTAAATTAGAAAATAATTTTGCCTAAATGATATGTTAGCATTGAACGTGACCTTATACTATACTTTAGCAAAGTCCATACAGACTTCTGTTTTTAAATTGTTTAAATATTGATTATGGTTTGAGTTCGTACCTGAGAGTCAACACAACTGCGTTGTTGATTATTTCTGAATTCGACTAATGGTAAAATTAATTATTAATTGTAATGAACTAAAAATAAATGAATACAAATGTTGTATTGGTATTTATGAATGTTAAATCATACAGAACATTGTATATAAAAGTTATATGATGGTTCATTCGCTAAATGAGCTGGAATAAACAATTGGATAGAGAATCAACTATGGTTCAATGGAATTTTGACTAGGCAAATATCTAACCCCTTTAGGGCTGTCCAAATTTTTTCAACAAGGGTCTAATTGTTTGAACCAAGTCACTTGGATCTGAAGCAAATAATGGAGAAAAATGTAGCGATTTAAGGCTATAAATAGGATAGCCTCCCCCACACCACTTTATACACTCTTTCGTTGCCTCTATCTAGGCCAGCCATTCATCAACATTATGAAGCCAAATCACAGCTTTGCAAACTGAAGTGAAGGAGGAGACGACAAAGCTCCAAGAAGAACTATTCAACAAACGATATAATAGATTCTCAACAAGATCCTATCGGTGAAAGGTATATCTTAAACTTGTTTAATTAAATGACACATATATAAATATTTTTGTTACATCATCGTGTTATCCAAATAATTACTCTACCATGATAATTTATATAATTATACACATATATATACACACACACATATTAAATAATATAAAATGTTTTACCAGTTATTTAATATAAACATATATCCTATATATAATATAAATTTTTGCAAGCAAAATAAGATTATGAATATATATATATATTGTTGAAACCATATATGCATTTTATTTAAATAAATCTTTTTTACTAAATATATCTTCATTTTAAAAATTATATCTATATTTTTATAAAAGTTTAATATAACAAATATACATATACATATACATTTAAAAATGTTATATATACACATATATAGGTCGGTATATGCATACAGATATACTTAAAGTAAAAAAATAAAATAAAATACCGTTCACATAGTGTATTTATTTTGAATTTTTTAAACGATAATTTTTTCAATCAAAATTATTAAAATCTAATTATTTTCATATGTTTGCGGCTTAAACATTAAAAAAATAAAATTCTTTATTAAAAAAAATAAAAAATATTTAGTTTGAATTTGAGTTTAAATAGCCGATAATTTAAAATGATTATATATAATTATTTCATTATAATAAATAAAATTATTTTAATTATACACGCACGCACACACATATAAACATATTTCATATTATATATGTATGTATGTATACTGTTATGTATTTAGTTTATATGTATATATTTTATAGAATAATTTTAATGCTAAAAATATCACTAATTATTTATGTTCTCTCATGTTTAACTATGTTATATATTATATGTTATACACAGTGTGTGTGTAAATAACACTTAGTCATTATATTGACCATTGGACAAAGCGATCAATTATCCCTTGAAACCCTAGATATGGTATATATGTGTTGTTTTGATGTCTATATGTGAATATGGACATTATAACATATTAAATTAACTAATTAGAAATAAATCTATTTAAATATTTAATAGCAAATAAACATCTTAATTAATACAATTAAATTAGAATATTAAAACTATGTTTTAATAATCAAAGTGCTAAATTTGATTTAGTATTAACAAATATCTATTTACATAAACACAAACTAAAGATATTGTGCAAATTAATAAAATGACTTTTTTTTTAAATTTACCATTTTTACCCCGCTGCCAATGCACATGGTCTAACAATAGTGTTAGAGCCCGCATTGTTCATGTGTGAATAAATTAACGAACATAAAGGATAATGCCTTAAAAAAACAAAGTAGACGAGTGTCTAAGAAATGTTGCTTAAACTAAGGAGAATATTACTCTAATTAAGGACTGAATCTCCTATCTCCATAACCCTTACATGGCTCATCAACATAGTCTAATTCTATGGTTTAGAAAAGTTACATATTATTTGAGTATTAGGTTAATTCAAAAAACGTATTCTAAAATAATTTAAAATTAAATAGTTAATTACATAATTTTATAAAGTTATAAAACAAAAATTCAAAATTGTTTTGAATTAAACATGTAAGTTATTAATTTATAAAGGACTATAAAATATAAATATCAAATTTTTTTAAATTTAATAAATAAATTTAAATGTTATATTTATAAATTAATCAAATCGTTTAATTAATAAAAGAAATACATATGAACACACACATATAGTTGTATAAATCTAAATAAATAGTAAGTGTTATAATTGAATTTATATAAACATTATATGCATGAATAAAACGGAGGTAAAAAGATAAATAAAACTCATGAGTCTTAAGGGAGTATGCATTAGATGTATGTAAAAAATATTTGATATTACTAGGAAGTAGACTTTTTGCATTGTAGATCAGTATGGACCTAGGTCTTTCAGCCACCATCCCCTTTCGTTGATTATTCTTCCTCTTATCATTAATCGTCCACCACTCCTTGTCTTTCCATTCAATCTTTCATCGTCTCCTTTCCCCTTCCCTCCTTTTCTTTTACCTAATTTTCCTTTTTTGTTTGTCTCCACACTTTGCGATCCCATCCACTTTCCATTTTTCTCTTGTTTCACGCTCCTCAACCCTTGTTTCTAGATCTATCACGGTGAGATGAACATCGCTACCCCTCTTGATCGGCTTTTAAGCTCTTCCCTAAGCGTTGCTCATCCCAGTTGATATCGGCAGCTGCCTTTACCTACCCTCCACGTCCAAACTGCAATGCTACTGGGACACCTCGAGGGTGAATTCGCCCTTGTTGAAGTAGCGATTATGTGCTTCAGTTCTATGGTTCGGTTGTTTTTGTTTGGGTTTAGGGGTTTGGTTTATGTTCGCTCCCTTTTGAATCTGGGCTGTAGGTGTTTGTGGTGTTTTTTCTTGTAGTTAGACGGTTGTTTTTTTTTATCATTGATGAATCCAACTTCAATGAGGTATTTCTTCTTGACTAACATCTATATTACCTAACCTTTTTCCTTCATACCATCTTTCTCCACGGTGACTGCTTTTGCAGCTAAAATGAGTTCTCTGATAGTGTTTTTTGTTGTGCTATATGTGTTTTTTCTGATTGTTTTGTCAGTATTTCTATAATTTTCTTCTTGGTTTTGTTTTGTTGTGCGTTGTTGGAGGTTAATAATGTACGCTGCTATCTGTTTCATTTTCTTGTTAAAGTTTGTCTTGTGCTTAGTGGTAGTATGCAAGGACATGCTCCTTTTCAAGGAAGGTAGCCACCGCTGTTGTAATGTAAATGGTAAGTGAAATATGCAGCTTGAGCTTGTTGCTGACTGTATCTTCTTATTGGATTTATGAAGATTATCCTTAATTGTATGGCTATGCTACTAGCTATTATAACACCATGTAATTTAGCATTAGCTATTTAATTAGGAAGTTAATTAGTTGGATTGAAAAAAATAAAATTTGTGCAAACGATAGAATTTGACTACGAAACTTGCACCATTGCGTTTGTGGCGAAATTCTGAGCAATCTTCATATATGGAGCGATCGTAGTCCAAAGGAAGAACTTACGGACATAAAACAAATTCGGAACGTATATAATTCGTTTAAGAAATTAACATTTTTATTTAATTGAATGGGGTCTACAGGCAGACCTGTAAAACCCTTGATTTTTCATATGTTTTAATTTTGACTTTATTTTTATTTTTAAATTATTTTAAACTTGTTTTATTTTAAACATTTCATTTCTAAAAATATATATTGATTATTATGTGAATTATAATTTCAAACTGGTATAATTTGGATATTTTACTGAAAAATGGATTTCTAGACAAACATGTCAAACTTTGACTTTTAAATTTTAAATTTAAATATTTAAATTCTTAAATTTTATCTTTTATTATGAAAATAGATGTAATAACTTGAACACTGCTTTTCGTTTCGTAGAAAAAGGGACTTAAACTGTGAAAGTTATGTATATTTCAAATTTGAGTATAATTTGTTTTATTTTGCAATTTTGTCTATTTTAAATTATATAAATTATATTTTCTTTGTCACATTTTATTTTAATTTGTTTTAATATGTTATTGTATGTATATTTTTGTCTTTTATTATTTTTAAAGTGATAATATAATTTTATTTTCTTTGTGATATTATTATTTTAATTGTGTTAATGTGTTATTTTGGGTATATTTTAATATTTTTAGAATAATAATATAAATTTTCTAAAGTACACTTGAATTTATTCAAATTTATAAAGCCAAGTTTGGTATTTACTGCATTTTCTTTATTTAATTGATATTGTTTAAATTTATTTATTTTCTTTTCTTATTTATTTTATTTTCTACGATCTTTCATCTTTGTTTTCAGCCATTGATAAAAATAAAAAGAATATAGGAAATTCGAAAAGTTTTAAACTTATGAAATTCCTATGTCTCTTTGCATTTCCGACCTTTCATTTTCCCAACTCTTCTCTTAATTGTTTTGGCCGTGTAATCTACTCATTTCAGCTGAATTTTTTTTCACTTTCACGAAAATCATTTCTCTTTCTTTCACAAAATAATCACGGCTATTCTCCATGTGAAGCTTTGGTAAAAAATTCTATCTTTTTCTTGTCTTTTTATTGATTTTTTACTTGAATTTGCACATGCTCTCCACCTTCATAGCGGTATTCCCCCTCCTCCAAGCTGTGGCCGACCACCACCACCACTTTTTTCTGACCATCACACATCCTAACACCTCTCCTCCTCAGGCCAAGCCAAGCCTTGTTGAAGATCATCACAAAAATCCATCTAAACTAGCACAAGCCATCACTTGTACCAAACCTAGTCTAGGATTGCCATCTCCTTCTTCCTCCACCTTTTGCCGCCGTCGCCACCACCACCACCTCTGGCCTGACCTCCACCCTTTGCCACACCACCCACCACCTCCTGGAGCCACTGGCCGAGCCATATGACCCCTGGCCGGACCAATGTATTGCATACATATGATGATATTTGACCTATGGTGTAGCCTAGTTGCACCTAAATTTCACCACACCAAAACCATGTTTAGGACGACCACCCTCTCACCCAAACCAGACCTGTAGCACCCCTAGGCTGAGCCAAATACCTATATATCTGAAGCATATGCGGTAGAGAGCAAGTGCAAGTCAATCGTTGTTGATTTGGGCATTGAATTCTTATGTTGTTTGTTGTTATATTCGTGTTGAAACTTTTGAATTATATATATTGTTTGTGTATATTTTATCAAGGCATATAGCTTTGGTTCTCCACTCTCGTGCCTTGTCCGTAGTTTTGTGCCTTCATTGTGTCAGTATCTGTGCTTTGGTGTCGATCTCCAGCTTGTGACAAGTGAGTAAATCTCACCAGACTAATATGTGCTTATGTAATTATAAACTGAGATCACCTGAACCTGTATATGCATATCATCCTGTTATCACTGCTATATTATTTTCATATGCTGTTCACACCTGTTATATCATGTCACTGTTATTTTATGCTATTCTGTTGTTTATATCAGTTATCACCATTGCAAGTTCCCTGTAGACTAGAATCACTATGGGTTGAAATGATACATACCCGAATGGACTTTAGAATAGGGGAAAACCGTTATGGGCTGAAATGATAGGCCTGAGCGGTTTTCGAATCATTCATTTTACTTGGGGTTGCGGGTTTGAAATGATAGGACCCAGTTTTTCTTTGTAAATTGCGGATTGAAATGATATATATCCGTATCATTTGACATAGGCTAGAAAACTATATACAGACCCGTGGTTTATATAATATTTTCTGAAATGTTTTAAAATATTATAAAATGTAAAATTTATAATATTTTGATTTAAATTTAATTAAAAATGATTTTTGTAGAAATATTAGTGATTTTCTATACATTAAATAATGAATTAAGTAAATAGTAAAGTAGAATTTGAACTATGAGAAAATTTTGGAATTTATGTTTTGTTTTAAAAAGGAATTTTGTAAAGTAAGAAAAATATAATATTTTGATTTAAAAATGTATTTTAAATTATTTTATAAAAATTGATAATGATTTTTGAATAAGTTAAAATGTTAACAAATGAATGTTTTAGTAATTTTTGAAATATAGCTTAAATGGGGAAATTTTGAATTTTGTTTGAAAGTTGAAATTTTAACTAAGTAAAATAAATGGAAATAAGATATATTTTGGGAAATTTAAACTTATTTATTAAGTAAATAATTTAATTTAAGAAATGGAATTTAATGCTTGAATTTAAATAAAAAATTAGGTTAAAACTTGATTTTTGTATGGAAATTCTACTTTATAAAATCATAAAAATAAGAGTATTGAGATAATGATTTTAAAATGTGAAATATATGATTTTATAAGTTAAAATTTTTTATATTAAAAGTTAATTATTTGTGAATTGGTAAATTAAAACTCTGAATTTGATTTGACTGCATTTTGAAATGTAATGTAAAAGATATTACAGCATTTTTGTAAATGCTGTAGTTGTTTTAAATGAACTAAAAGGTTAATTGGAAATAAAGGCTATTATAGCACTTTGTAAGTGCTATAGTGGTTAAACTTAACATTTCAGTTTATTTGAAATTTAAAGGAAATATACTACAGCATTTAAATGCTGTCTTTTGTTAAATGAACTGTTTTCAACTATAATTTTACGTAGCATTTTATAAGTCTTACGGAAACTATATTTTGTTGTTTTAATTAAAAAAAAATCTTTGGAAAATGATAAAATTTTGGAAACTAAGTGTTAAATTTCTAAAGATAATGAAGAGACATTTAAATCGTTTTAAATGGAAGAATTTGATTTTTAATGTGAGTTTAAAATGGTATTTAAATTTAATAAAATGAGTGGATTTAAGTGGTATTTAAATGAATTAAAATGAATGATGTTTTGAATAATATTTTGATATTTTGGAATGGATTTGAAATGATATTTGATTTTTGATTTATTTAATTTATTTGATAAATAAATATTTGAAGTATATTATTTGAATTTATTCAAATGATATTGGATTTATGAAAGGTGGGATATTTAAGTCTTGAAATATACTAAGATTGAATATTGTATTTTGTGGATTAAACCGATATTTGAAATTGATAAGTTTTGAAATGGTTTATTTATAAACTGAAATTGAAATTGAAATTGATGGTTTGAATTAAATTGAATGGAAATTTGAAATTTGGGTTTAATTTAATAAATTTGTAAAATGTAAAGAATTAAAGGATGATTTCAAAATATATTATTTCGGAATGTTAAGATTTTCAAATGTAATGATTTCAAGTATTTTATAACTATGAAAGTGTTATGATTTTTGAAAGGTGAATATATGTTTGAAATAGAAATGATATAGTTTTGATTTGAATATAGTTTTGAAATAAAATGGTTTTGGTTTCAAAGTATAAACTATCTTTGGAAAGATAGGATTTTGATATATTAAAATGATTGAAATGAAGTTTTGGAAAGATATGATATTTTGACATATTGAAATGATTTGAAAGGATGTTTAGAAAGGTATTATATCTTATTATATTGAAATGATTTGAAAATGATTTAATCTTTATTTTGATAAAGGTTTGGATTTGAAATGATTTTATTTCAAAGTATAAAATATTATATTCTAAATTATAACCACGGGTTATAATAACGATTGGTTGTTAAAGAGACCGAGATCAGATATCTGTCATACTCTCTGTCGATACCCAAAACCACTTTGACAACCGTGTACGCGGTGGAGATTCCAGAATGAAGTAGGATGGTGGCGACAATCTTAAGGTATGTAACGTGGACCCGACTCCCGTGAGTTGGCTTAAGGTGGCTAAAACAGGAGCGATCGACGGACCAAGTGATGTAGCTCTTCCGATCGGACACACTTCTTCGACGCCATTCTATTGCTTTTGTGATTGATTTAGTTTGTGAACACCTTTGATATGAGAGTGTGGCTCGAGGTGGGCGTATGTGGCTGCTGTGTTACCACCAGCCCGGAAGCGTAATTGATATATCTAACCTGGCATTGCCTCGTGTGCCTTGTCACCTACCCTAGCGAGCCTTGTACGAGTCATATTATGTTATTGAACGGACTACTAGGACTATTATGTGTGAAGGATGATATGGGTAGCCCGAAACGCTATTTAAAAGTATGTTTATTTTACTGTAGACACTATCATAATAGCGAAATATTACTACATAGTAAATAGTTTAACGGATCCTTAGAGGATGGGCGGTCCCATACATCCTTTAAGTTACTTTTACCTTATTACAGTTCACTTGAGTTAGTTTATATTATATAAGTATATATTGTCCTGACTCGAGTGTTTGTATTTTATTTATGCTCGGGTCAGCCTGAGTTATTCACAGATTTGGATTCCACTTTCTGGAGATTGGAATCGCTGGAGATCATCTGCTTATCTAGTTTTATCTATCCTAATTCTGTTGTTCTATTCAGCTTGTACTTGGTTATCATCTTGAGACTTCTGTTGACTTTATTTATTCTGTTGTATTTTATTTAACTCTAATATATTTTCATAGTAGCTTCATGAACTACTATCTCTTTTACTTCCGCTGCATTTCTTACTCTGTGTCTGTGTTCTGTGATTTTTATTTACTGTATGTCCTGAGATTTGCCAAATTTTATTTACAACGCGGTATTTTGAGCAATTCAAGTCCAGCATGTGCGGATGCGAATGGTTGAAAATATCGGGCTGTTACAGTTGGTATCAGAGCTTTGGCTTTGAGGCAAAACATAGAATGTATGGTAAATTTAGTTATAGAATCACTTTCATCCAAACTTGAATCTCTTCCTCTTTGATTCAAATTTCATTTGAATTTCGGAACGTTCCCTGCGGTTCCAAAATCCATTCATGTCCCTCACTATTCGTCTCCTTTTGATTCTAGAGTATCCCATAACTCCACTTCGAATGAGCTTTATAGTGAATTGGCAGTCCCGCCAATCTCAAAAAAATCATTTGTAAAGGGAGAAACTCCTTTACAATTAGCATCGATTCACCAGAGATTTATATCTTCTTTGGTTTAGATGCTAATATCTTTTGTTTTTCCAAACTCTATCTCCTGAGGTCGAATGTAGATTTAACCTAGAAAATCCACATCAATCTTATTCTTTAAGTCACGGTTGACCAGTTAAAGTTGCCCGCGATTTATATAAGCTTATCCATCTTCCTATTCTGTTATTTAAGCATCTCATCCTTCTTTCCAACTTATTTTCAAATCAGAATTTCCTTTGATTTGAGTTAATCATATTTGAATCTCTATCCTTCTTTGAAAATCTATTCATGTATAGTGTATTTGTAAACTAATATTTAAAATTTAAATGTTTTATATATTGTGTTGTTTGAGTTGTTGATGTTGAATTGGGTTTCTGATCGATTCGTCTGATCAACGCTATCGATGGGATTTCTAAAACACTTTGACAGAACAAACTAACACAATATTATTTTAAAAAAATTTGGTTAATGAAATAAATTTTGATATAAGTAAATTTATGGAACTTAATAAATTGATTTAAATCGATCATTTGAAATGATAATACTTGATTTATCATTTATTGTTCTATAAATGAATTTATAAATAGTTTATAAATTCATTTGGGAATGGAAATGAGTTAAAACAAGAAATTTGAGAATTTAATTTTCGATGGTTTCAAACGTTGTGCTTAAAGTTTTAAAAGGGGTATATTATTTAAAGTATTTTCTAATAGAAATTTGTTCCAAGAAATTATAAAGTTTAAAATTAGTGCTCTTCTCTTTGTCGTTGGAAAATAATTTCGGTGATGACCGTGGCATCATCGACATTCATTTTCGAGTTTCGAAGTGAAGAGACCGTTCTGTAGTCTTGCTACAGCTTTGTTTTGAGAGTTTAATTGATTTGAATTTTCTAAGATATGATTTGATTTATATAGATATATGATTTTAATTGATTTGACATATTATATACATATATTTATTTATCTCTAAATGGTTTGAAGGGAATCAGAAATTTAATTCTTAAATTTTATCTTAAAGAATAATTTCAGTTATAAAAAGAAAATCAAATTTTTTGAATAGATGATTCAAACTTGAAATGATTGAATTGGAAAGCTTTATTTGTATAATACTCAATTTCAGTCCTATATAACTTACCTTAGTTTTTAGAAGTTAATAATGTAATTAGATATCATACAATATAAAAAGTTTTTATAAATAAAATTTGAGTGGTTATAATAAATGTTATACACTTAAATTTTAGTTATAAAAAGATTTACAGAGATAAATATATAATAAAAGGTAAATTGAATAACTTACAATAAAAAATGATGTTAAATGAATTAAGAATAAATCAAAACAGTTATAATAAGTGTAAGTATATTTAGCCTAGGTGATAAAATATATTGAGAGGAATAAATTTAATTTTAATTGGGAATAAAGAGGAATTAAATTTATACATTATGAGTATAATACTGATTTTTCAAATCCATGATTTTTGAAACTGTTAGTTTAAGAAAGTTGGATGGTAAGATAATGAAATTAGAGATAGTAAGATTTACTTAACTTGTGAAAAATTAATTATCAATTTAAGATGAAACCATGGAAATTTCAAACCTATTATCTGATTTTGTTTTTTCAAACTTATTATCTTACTTTGTCTTTAAACTATCCTTTGGTTGTTCTTATTTTTCCTCATCTTGCTACAGACTGGTATATGCATCTATCTATAATCTTTTTGTTTAGAAATCTTTCTATAATCCTTGATAATCGTTGGTACTTATTTTAATCTGACATTGCTTGCCATCCACCTTGTTAAACTTACCTATAACAATAGTTATTAGGTATAATTTCAATCTCCTTGTCATCTTGTCTTAATCTTATTTCTCTGTCTTTTTCTATGCTTTCCCATACCTCGTTTCTTTTCGGGGACGAAAAGTTTTGAGTAGGGGAGAGTGTAACAACCCTAGATTTTTCATATATTTTAGTTTTGACTTTATTTTTATTTTTAAATTATTTTAAACTTTTTTATTTCAAACATTTCATTTCTAAAAATATGTATTGTTTATTATGTGAATTATAATTTCAAACTGGTATAATTTGGATATTTTACTGAAAAATGGATTTCTAGTCAAACTGGACAAACTTTGACTTTTAAATTTTAAATTTAAATATTTAAATTCTTAAATTTTTTCTCTTATTATGAAAGTAGATGTAGTAACTTGAACACTGCTTTTCGTTTCGTAGAAAACGGATTTAAACTGTAAAAGTTATGTACATTTCAATTTTGAGAGTAGTTTGTTTTATTTTGCAATTTTGTCTATTTTAAATTATATAAATTATATTTTCTTTGTCACATTTTATTTTAATTTGTTTTAATATGTTATTGAATGTATATTTTTGTCTTTTATTATTTTTAAAGTGATAATATAATTTTATTTTCTTTGTGATATTATTATTTTAATTGTGTTAATGTGTTATTTTGGGTATATTTTCATATTTTAATATTTTTAGGATAATAATATAAATTTTCTAAAGTACATTTGAATTTATTCAAATTTATAAAGCCTAGTTTGGTATTTACTGCATTTTCTTTATTTAATTGATATTGTTTAAATTTATTTATTTTCTTTTATTATTTATTTTATTTTCCGAGATCTTTCATCTTTGTTTTCAGCCATTGATAAAAAAAAAGAATATAGGAAATTCGAAGAGTTTTAAACTTTTGAAATTCCTATGTCTCTTTGCATTTCCGACCTTTCATTTTCCCAACTCTTCTCTTAATTGTTTTGGCCGTGTAATCTACTCATTTCAGCTGCATATTTTTTTACTTTCACGAAAATCATTTCCCTTTCTCTCACAAAAAAATACAGCTATTCTCCTTGTGAATCTTTGGTAAAAAATTCTATCTTCTTCTTGTCTTTTTATTGATTTTTTACTTGAATTTGCACATGCTCTCCACCTTCATAGCTGTATTCCCCCTCCTCCAAGCTGTGGCCGACCACCACCACCACTTTTTTCTGATCATCACACATCCTAACACCTCTCCTCCTCAGGCCAAGCCGAGCCTTGGTGAAGATCATCACAAAAATCCATCTAAACTAGCACTAGCCATCACTTGTACCAAACCTAGTCTAGGATTGCCATCTCCTTCTTCCTCCACCTTTTGCCGCCACCACCACCACCACCTCTGGCCTGACCTCCACCCTCTGCCACACCACCCACCACCTCTTGGAGCCACTGGCCGAGCCATATGACCTTTGGCCGGACCAATGTATTGCATACATATGATGATATTTGACCTATGGTGTAGCCTAGTTGCACCTAAACTTCACCACACCAAAACCATGTTAGCCCGACTATCCTCTCACCCAAACCAGACCCGTAGCACCCCTAGGCCGAGCCAAATACCTATATATCTGAAGCATATGGGGTAGAGAGCAAGTGCGAGTCAATCGTTGTTGATTTGGGCATTGAATTCTTATGTTGTTTGTTGTTATATTCGTGTTGAAACTAATGAATTATATATATTGCCTGTGTATATTTTATCAAGGCATATAGCTTTGGTTCTCCATTCTCGTGCCTTGTCCGTATTTTTGTGCCTTCATTGTGTCAGTATCTGTGCTTTAGTGTCGATCTCCATCTTGTGACAAGTGAGTAAATCTCACCAGACTAATATGTGCTTATGTAATTATAAATTGACATCACCTGAACCTGTATATGCATATCATCCTGTTATCACTGCTATATTATTTTCATATGCTGTTCACACCTGTTATATCATATGTCACTATTATTTTATGCTATTCTATTGTTTATATCAGTTATCACCATTGCAAGTTCCCTGTAGACTAGAATCACTATGGATTGAAATGATACATACCCGAACGGACTTTAGAAGAGGAGAAAACCGTTATGGGCTGAAATGATAGACCTGAGCGGTTTTCAAATCATTCATTTTACTTGGGGTTGCGGGTTTGAAATGATAGAACCCGGTTTTTCTTTGTAAATTGCGGATTGAAATGATATATTTCCGTATCATTTGACCTAGGCTAGAAAACTATATACAGACCCGTGGTTTATATAATATTTTCTGAAATGTTTCAAAATATTTTAAAATGAAAAATTTATAATATTTTGATTTAAATTTAATTAAAAATGATTTTTGTTGAAATATTAGTGACTTTCTATACATTAAATAATGAATTAAGTAAATAGTAAAGTAGAATTTTAACTATGAGAAAATTATGGAATTTATGTTTTGTTTTAAAAAGGAATTTTGTAAAGTAAGAAAAATATAATATTTTGATTTAAAAATGTATTTTAAATGATTTTATAAAAATTGATAATGATTTTTGAATAAGTTAAAATGTTAACAAATGAATGTTTAAGTAATTTTTGAAATATAGCTTAAATGGGGAAATTTTGAATTTTGTTTGAAAGTTGAAATTTTAACTAAGTAAAATAAATGGAAATAAGTTATATTTTGGAAAATTTAAACTTATTTATTAAGTAAATAATTTAATTTAAGAAATGGAATTTAAAGCTTGAATTTAAATAAGAAATTAGGTTAAAACTTGATTTTTGTATGGAAATCTGACTTTATAAAATCATAAAAATAAAAGTATTGAAATAATAATTTTAAAATGTGAAATATATGATTTTATAGTTTAAAATGATTTATATTAAAAGTTAATTATTTGTGAATTGGTAAATTAAAACTCTGAATTTGATTTGACTGCATTTTGAAATGTAATGTAAAAGATATTACAGCATTTTTGTAAATGCTGTAGTTGTTTTAAATGAACTAAAAGGTTAATTGGAAATGAAGGCTATTATAGCACTTTGTAAGTGCTATAGTGGTTAAACTTAACATTTAAGTTTATTTGAAATTTAAAGGAAATATACTACAGCATTTAAATGTTGTCTTTTGTTAATTGAACCGTTTTAAACTATAATTTTAAGTAGCATTTTATAAGTGCTACGGAAACTATATTTTGTTGTTTTAATAAAAAAAAATCTTTGGAAAATGATAAAATTTTGGAAACTAAATGTTAAATTTCTAAAGATAATGAAGAGACATTTAAATCGTTTTAAATGGAAGAATTTGATTTTTAATGTGAGTTTAAAATGGTATTTAAATTTAATAAAATGAATGGATTTAAATGGTATTTAAATGAATTAAAATGAATGATGTTTTGAATAATATTTTGATATTTTGGAATGGATTTGAAATGATATTTGATTTTTGATTTATTTAATTTATTTGATAAATAAAATTTGAAGTATATTATTTGAGTTTATTCAAATGATATTGGATTTATGAATGGTGGGATATTTAAGCCTTGAAATATACTAAGATTGAATACCGTATTTTATGGATTAAATCGATATTTGAAATTTATAAGTTTTGAAATGGTTTATTTATAAACTGTAATTGAAATTGATGATTTGAATTGAAATTTGAAATTTGGTTTAATTTAATAAATTTGTAAAATGTAAAGAATTAAAGGATGATTTCAAATTGTATTATTTCGGAATGTTATGATTTTCAAGTGTAATGATTTCAAGTATTTTATAACTATGAAAGTGTTACGATTTTTGAAAGGTGAATATATGTTTGAAATAGAAATGATATAGTTTTGATTTGAATATAGTTTTGAAATAAAATGGTTTTGGTTTCAAAGTATAAACTATCTTTGGAAAGATAGGATTTTGATATATTAAAATGATTTGAAATGAAGTTTTGGAAAGATATGATATTTTGACATATTGAAATGATTTGAAAGGATGTTTAGAAAGGTATTATATCTTATTATATTGAAATGATTTGAAAATGATTTAATCTTTATTTTGATAAAGGTTTGGATTTGAAATGATTTTATTTCAAAGTATAAAATATTATATTTTAAATTATAACCATGGGTTATAATAACGATTGGTTGTTAAAGAGACCGGAATCAGATATCTGGCATACACTCTGTCGATACCGAAAACCACTTTGACAACCGTGTACGCGGTGGAGATTCCAGGATGAAGTAGGATGGTGGCACGCTCTTAAGGCATGTAACGTGGACTCGACTCCCGTGAGTTGGCTTAAGGTGGCTAAAATAGGAGCGATCGACAGGCCAAGTGAGGTAGCTCCTCCGATCTGACACACTTTTTCGACGCCATTCTATTGCTTTTGTGATTGATTTGGTGTGAACACCTTTGATATGGGAGTGTGGCTCGAGGTGGGCGTATGTGGCTGCTGCGTTACCACCAGCCCGGAAGCGTAATTGGTATATCTGCCCTGGCATTGCCTCGTGTGCCTTGTCATCTACCCTAGCGAGCCTTGTACGAGTTTGGTTTTCTCCCGTAGCCCGTGTCATATCCTCTGATAGTCTCCCGATCTGGAGATATTATGTTATTGGATGGATTATGGGACTATTATGTGTGAAGGGTGATATGGGTAGCCCAGAACGCTATTTAAAAGTATGTTTATTTTACTGTAGACATTATCATAATAGCGAAATATTACTACATAGTAAATAGTTTAACGGATCCTTAGAGGATGGGCGGTCCCAGGCATCCTTTAAGTTACTTGTACCTTATTACAGTTCACTTGAGTTAGTTTATATTATATAAGTATATATTGTCCTGACTCGAGTGTTTGTATTTTATTTACGCTCGGGTCAGCCTGAGTTATTCACAGATTTGGATTCCACTTTCTAGAGATTAGAATCGCTGGAGATCATCTGCTTATCTAGTTTTATCTATTCCAGTTCTGTTGTTCTATTCAGATTGTACTTGGTTATCATCTTAAGACTTCTGTTGTACTTTATTTATTCTGTTGTATTTTATTCAACTCTGATATATTTTCATAGTAGCTTCATGAACTACTATCTCTTTTACTTCTGCTACATTTCTTACTCTGTGTCTGTGTTCTGTGATTTATATTTACTGTATGTCCTGAGATTTGCCAAATTTTATTTACAACGCGGTATTTTGAGCAATTCAAGTCCGGCATGTGCGGATGCGAATGGTTGAAAATATGGGGCTGTTACATGACCCGCTTTAGCGGTCGACCTGGGACGGTCGACCACTCTTAAGGCATCAGCTAGGGTCTTCCCTAGCTCAATGGCCCAGATCTATTATATTTTGATCTAATGGTTCCGGTTGATTCTAGCGCCATATAAATATAGGCCTAACCCTTCCTTTTCTTCTCATATTTTTCTGAATAAACCAATGAAAACTTTTCCATTTCTTCTTTTCCACTTTCTTTCTAAATTATAAAAGTAAGATATTTATATCTATATTCATACAACTTAGAGAAGAATAGAAATCTAATAAAAAGGAGAAGAGAAGAGAATCGGCTATATGCGTATTTGAGGTAATATGTATATATTTTTATATATGTATCTATTTTCCCTCCCAATCCCAGTTATCTCCTAAGATCATTAATTCTAATACGCACACACACACCCCATTTTTATACTTATTTCTTGGATTAAAAAGAATTTGGAGATGAATCAAAGGTTCTACTTCAGATCCAGAGATTTCGATCGCTTTTAAAAGGCGAGTGGAAAATCATATTTTTTTATGATTTCAAATCTATTTTGTTGGCATATGTTTGATTTTAATTCTTGAACCAATTTTACTTTTGAGTTGTAGGCTCTAATTAGTGTAAAAAAAAACTATTTTCTACATATTATTATCTTAGATTTGTCTTAGAAATACGTTTACACCTAGATCTGGAAATCATTCCCAAATATTTTAGAATTTGAATGTTGTAACAGATTTGTACTTGGGTGTAAAATAGGATTTTAGGATTATTGCCTAATTTGTGCTATGTTGTTGATTTTCCAAAGTTTAATTTGTGAGAAGAACAACCGTATAATTTTTAAAAATTTGTTCACTTTTCCCACTTTTCATTCAAAATGACAACATTTGATTTAACAAGGAATAAGAAATTATCCATTCCTTATAATTTCAAATAGAGTCGATCTTTCCTTTTTGTGTTAAACTAATTTATGGAAATCATAGCATAAAATATTCATAAGGAATTTAATTCCAGCAAATTAAATATGGAAAGCATATTCTAGTTGCAGATTTATGACTAGAATATTTTTGGTTATAAATAGGTTGTTTTATTGGACAATTTATATGAATTTTTTATGTACGTTAATAAAGAAGAACAGTGTTTATTCATGTGTTATTTATGCATTATGTTTGTTAGCTACAATTATATTTAAGAAAACGAATAGTTAGGATTAGAATAGGTAGGTATTCATATTAATGGGAATAAATTAGGAATTCCTTTTAATTAATTAATAGGAAATGAAAGATTGTATCCTAAATTAATGAGCAATTAATGAGAAATAATGGATGGTATTAAATTAAGACTTATAATTAATAGAGACAAATGGATTAATGAGACTGATAAAAATAAAATAGATATATAAAGGTTACTAATTTGAAATTAGTAATCATATATAAATGTCTTAGGAAATATCCGTTAGGATTTTATGAACAAATTGACAATTATGAGCATTAAAATGGGATTTATGGGTAGATAAGTATTTAAGGTAAATCTTATTGCCTTAAATAAAAAGGAATTAGTAAGCTAAGTCCAATGTCTACCTAAAATAGTATAAGTAAAGACTTGTGATGGTTAATTGGACTTAGTAGGCTAGTGATGCGAGGTTAGTAGAGTCACTCGATGGAAGATTGCCCTTCACATTGAGGCTACTAACAGTCGGGTGCACTTACTACTGATGTGAGATATCGCTAGTCCTAGGACCCACGACGGCTTGAGAGATTGGACCTACTTTGTTAATCGAAAAGTATTAAATGGTCCAAAAATGGAATTAGGAAGTAGTGATGTAACGAACCGTAAATTATAACTGTTTTAATAACTGAAATTTTGTGAAATTTTAAATAATTAAATTTTGAAATGAAAATTGGATATTTGTAATGCGTCTTCTTAAACATAGAAAATGGTAAATTTTCATCTGATAATATGGAAGTTTATTTTCTTGTGTAATTCTATTTCAATTTAAATCAATTAATATTTGATGATAATAAAATGTTTTCCAAACCTGACATTTTTTTATAGAAAATCGGCAAACTATCTTCTGAGTGAGACATCATATTTCGTTTCTCCAAATTTTGACTGGTATTGCTTCGTCTATCTTATTTTCGGCGAAATAACAGCATTTTCGGTATCGATTATCAACTTTTGATCGGATGATCGTACCACTAATATATGTATACTGCTTAGATCGTCTCGTCGTGCTGATCTCTATGGTACATTCACTTTTGTGTTTCAGTGTCCGCTACGCTGCGGAACCCCCGAAAACGAATAACCGTATTGGTACGCGTTTTAAAACCTTTTGAATTCTTGACCTTCCATCTACCTAGTAATTGAAATCAATAGCCACTAACTTCTTACCTATAATTTAATTATTGACACTTGGTTATCCACTATTTCATGTATCTCTGGTCTGGCTCCTCGTTCTTTCTATAATATTGCTTATATCAAAGAGAAAAAAAGGGTTATATATTTCATTTCATTTTTTCCTTGCTCGCCTACACCTTTTGCCGATTCAAGAATGTTCTCCTTTCTCTACCCCATCACCCTGACCGCCATTAACCCTCGTCCCGCCTCCACTACCCTCCTCTAGCCCACGATGCTGCATGGCTGTAACGACCCATAAAATTTTAGCACTTTTTAATTGGTATTTAACGTATTGAATTGGATTTTTGGGAAATTATTAATAATAAAATTTTGAAAAAGAAAAGAAAATATGTTATGTATATTAATGATTTGTAGTGCGAGCTGTGTACATATATTTTAAAGTTTGGTCGTGGTTATACCTATAAGATCTAGTACAAAAACTTTATAAACTATTATTTATACTATAATATAAGTTAAGTTTGATGTAAATTGGATAGCATAGTTCATTTCTGTTGGGTATAAATATCAATAGTGCGGGTAATAAATTTACGGTCTCCTTTTGCTATTCAGCAAGGTGTGTAAATTTTAAGTATATTGAGTACGTTCCATATATATTTATTTTGGAAAACCACTGTATATGTATGATGGTCTATTTGAAGTGTATATATAGTAAAGCATATTTATACCGAGTTTTATGTTATTTGTATGTGTTATAATAGCTATATATATATATATGTCAGTCTTGATACTAGTATATAGTTTTACTAAAGTTTGATTTCTAGTCATGTTAAATATATATATATATACATATTTGATTTTGGGTTTTTGTGTCACCATTTCCAGTTTATTTTAGTGCATATTTAGTATATCTATACATATGTCGTCAGCTATAAGTACGATAGTTAAGGGTTTCATATATCATATGAACCGAAGAAGAAGAGAAGTATATACTATATTTAACTACATATATGAAGTATATGTTTTAAGGGTTGATTTAAGGTCTGCATTAAAATTGGTAGTCTGCATGTTCGTTATGTACACAGATAAGCATATATGAATTCATGCATACGTAGCCTTTACATTTTGAAAGAATATACATAATATTAAATGAATGTTGATTTTTTATTTATTTTATATATAAGGTTACCTTCATCTTCATTTGTCTCATATTCATTATTTGTGTACGTTTTTGTTTCAGTTTTTGTACACCTCATGGTTCCTTTTATAAATTCATCGCCCATAAATAGTTTATTTCTTTCCCCCTTCATCTTCATTTGTCTCATATTCATTTATTTGTGTACGTTTTCGTTTCAATTATTGTACACATCATGGTTCCTTTTATAAATTCATCGCCCATAAATAGTTTATTTCTTTCCCCCTTCATCTTCATTTGTCGCATATTCATTTATTTGTGTACGTTTTCGTTTCAATTATTGTACACATCATGGTTTCTTTTATAAATTCATCGTCCATAAATAGTTCATTTCTTTCCCCCTTCATCTTCATTTGTCTCATATTCATTTATTTGTGTACGTTTTCGTTTCAATTATTATACACATCATGGTTTCATTTATAAATTCATCATCCATAAATAGTTTATTTCTTTCCCACTTCATCTTCATTTGTCTCATATTCATTTATTTGTGTACGTTTTCGTTTCAATTATTGTACACATCATGGTTCCTTTTATAAATTCATCACCCATAAATTGTTTATTTCTTTTCCCCTCCATCTTCATTTGTCTCATATTCATTTATTTGTGTACGTTTTCGTTTCAATTATTGTACACATCATGGTTCCTTTTATAAATTCATCGCTCAGAAATAGTTTATTTCTTTTCCCCTTCATCTTCATTTATCCCATATTCATTTATTCGTGTACGTTTTTTACATTGATTAGGGAAAGGCTCATATTTCAATTGCGTTTATAAATCAATTTCCACTTTTGCACCTTCACTATGCTTTCACTTTCCACCTCATGCTTGCATCCTTCTTTTACTCACCTGCTCACATTTTACTCCCTCTACCTAAATTGCTCCCTTCTCTTTTGAAACCCAGCAACAACAACAAAAAGAGAGAGAGAGAGAAACGAACACACTCCTCCACCTCTGGCTTGCACCCTTAGCCTCTCCGCCTCAACTGCCATACCTCCACCTGATCATCTCTGCCCTCCATCTCCTCCTCTTCCATGATGACGTTGTTTGGCGAGCCACTACCTTGCCGCGGTGAGTTTTGTTGTCCTCTTCCTTGATTCTTCTCTGGTTCTATATCTTGTTCGCATATATATGTATATTAAACTTAAGTATGTATAAACCATAAATCAACTTTGTAAAAGTGATAATATCATATGTTGTGTCCTATTTTTATCTAATATTATACAGTATAAACTTGGGTAAGGCTTAGTATATGCATATAATCCTATAAAGAAGAAATATATATATATATGTAGTGTTTGTTGTATGCATTTTGTATAAGGTGTTTTGCTTTTTATTTTATTTTGTTTTACTGTATATAATTGTTTTACAATACTATGTATATTTTGTATAGTTGTAGTGCCAGCATGTTTAAAGTATTGTAAAGTATAGAAGGTGTTGAGTATATTTATGTACTGACTTTAACCAATATATATATTACTATTAGTATTATATATTGGTTTATTTTATATATAATCTGTTTAGTAGCATATAGATTTTATAAAGTTTACATAGGTTTATATTAGTTTACATATACCGGAGTTAGATTTGGTATTGATATATAATATACGAACTTTATGCTATATGTTTTAATATTGATTTTAATATTTTATTTATAAAGGTTACTTTTATAAAGATTTAAATTTTAGAACATGTTTGGATATTGGTTTGTATATGGGTTCAAACATATACATTATTTCAAGCTATACTACATATAGATATGTTTTGTTTAAACCAATGATTTTTGAAAATATATATTTAATTTAATATATGTTTAAATTTAGAATACAGTTTTATTTATATATAGTTATATATACAACTATATATAGCTCACTTATCCTATTTATCTTCCTCGACCCAACTCTGATTTGATTTCGTCAATTCCTCTTTATCAGCTTTGATCGTTAAAATTCTTGCCAATATTGCTTTGCTTCGAAATCTGTGCTTGGATTCGTATCTCTTCTCATTCCGCCCTCTCCTCTAGGCTCGAAAGGTGAGCAATCACTCACGATTAACGTTCTTATATTTTATTAAATTTGATTTCAATTGAAACGACAATTGAAATTTAAATTGTTATATATATATGCTATTTTCTGTAACTGTTCACTTATGGGATATGACACCATATCCTATTGTTAATATTTATTTTTGATGATATATGCCTGTTGTTATTATTATTTTCATATCTGTTATCACTCTGCAAGTTCCCTGTTAGTATAGGAATCACTATGGGTTGAAATGATACATACCCGAAAGGATTTTAGAATAAGAGAATTTCATTATGGGTTGAAGTGATAAACCCAAGCGATTTTCATTTGAATTGAATTTGGGGTTACGGGTTGAAATGATATCCACCCGTATATATTTAACTTACGGATTGAAATGATAAATATCCGTATCCCTTGTACATAGAATAGAAAATTTTACATCGACGCCGTGGTCTATATGAATGTTTTGAAAATAATTTCCGTGGTCTTGAAAAGAAATATATGGTTTTAATGAATATTGATTTAAAGTATTATATATAAAGGTTAGTTTATATATAGATTTAATATTAAGATAATTTAATTAAGATTGATTTTATTAATATGAAATATGTTTAAGGATTTATTAAATTTGTATTTCTGAAATAGATTTGTGGAATAAATTTTATAAGCTAAGGTTTGGAGATATTTTTGGGACTTATTTGAATTTGTCATTAATTAAGGATTTTATTTAGTTAAATCAATTTGAAACTATTAAATTCGAAACTTTAACATATGATCCTATAACTTGAATTTTTATTTAAGAAATTTAATTGATGATTCATGTCTAAAGAAATCGAAGGTAATATATAGAAAATGTAAATTTAAGGTCATATAAATAATATTGAATTTATTAAGTGAATAATTTCAAAACTAAATAATAGTGAGGTCAAGTTGAGAGATAAACGTAACTATCAAAGTTTAGTCTTTGAAATGTTGAATATTTAAAGCTCCGAAATATATTAACTTCGAATTATATTGAAATTTAAATGGTTTATTTTGTGGTTCAAATCCGTATTTAAAATAGATAAAATTTGAATTAGTTTAGTTAGAAACTAAATTGAATGGAAATTGATAAATTTTGATTTAATTAAATTTGAACGGGAAGGTCGAGTTGATTTTTGTAGCGATTTGTGAAGTTTGAGGAAATAAAAATACTTTGCTTCATAAATTATTGGATATATATATACTAATTTGGAAAATAGAGATATTTGAAATGAAAATGATATTTTAGTTTTGAAATATAAATAAAATTGAATTGACCACGGTGTTATAGTGTATATTTCTACTCTGTAGATAGTTCCTTGGATCCTTAGAGGATGGGTATCCTAAACATCCTCTAAGTTAATTATATTTCAGTTGATATTTCACTTGAGTTGGATTTATAGATATAAGAATGTTAATCCTGACTCGAGTGTTTTGTGTTTTTCTTCACGCTCGGGTCAGACTAAACGATACAGCATTTGAGACTTGCCTTTGGAGTTTGGAGCTTCGTTTGAGGATCCAACAATTGATTCAACTTTCATCTCTTTCAGTTGATTCGTTCGGAGAGGTCATCTGTTCGTACTAGAGACTTCACTGTATTTGAGATATTCTGTTGTATTTTTTTTTCTAACTTTGGTATTTATATTGTAGCTTCATGAACTACTATTTATCTATTCCGCTGCATTATTTTATTACTCTGTGTCTGTGATTCTGTGGTTGATTTATTTACTGTATATGCTGAGTTTTGCCAAATTTTAATTAACAATTCGGTATTTTGAATTATTCAAGTCGTACATGTACGGTTTTATTGTCGATTTGAATGGTCCAAAATAGCGGGTCATTACAGTTGGTATCAGAGCTTTGGCTCTAGGCAAAATTATGGTAAATTTATTTACAGAATCACTTTCGTTCGAGTTGAATTTCTTCCTATTGACTCGATTTCCTTTGAACTTTGGAATGTCCCTCGGTTCCGAAATTCATTCTTGTCTCTTATATTTATATTCGTTTGATTCTGGAGTATTCCATAACTCCACTGAATGTTTTGTAAAGGGGGTGAAAACTCCTTTACAATCGGCATTGATTCACCGAAGATTTGTATATCCTCGGTTTAGATGCTGCTATCTCTGGTTATGCCGAATTCTATATTTGGCGGTCGAATGTCGATTTGCCTTGGAATTCCGCATCGATCATATTCCTGAAGTCACGGTTGGCTCGGTTAAGGTCACCCACGATTTATATCCATCTTCTATTTTTAAAATTTAATTACCTCATCTTCGATCAAGCCTATCTGCGAATCAGAATTGTATTTGATTAGAGTTCCTCTAATTTGAATCTCTAGCTTTGTTTTAAAATCCATTCTTGAATCATCCTTTGAAAAATCGGGTTTTGTTTGTATTTTGAAAATTGTTTTATATATCGAAATTATTATTTTGATAAGTATGATTTTATTATATATATATATATATATATATATAAATGAAATATTTTCGATAACGATTATATATCTTTTATGAATGAAAGTCTGAAATTTTGAAAGGATTTGAAATTTTGGAAATTTATAAGGAATTCGATTTTATAAAGGATTTATGACTGAGGGATTTTGAATTTTAATTTCGAGGAATTGAACTCCGGTATTTTTAAATTGGTTTTAAGATTTTTGAAATTATAATAATAATACGATTTAAAAGTATTTTCCGGATAAGAAATATTTCAAAAGAGTTCAAAAGAATTACAACGATTTAGAAGAAATTTCAATAAAGTTTTCTAGAAAATAGGAGTCCAGAACTCACTTTGTCGCTGGAAAATAATTTTGGTGATGAGTGCACGCATCATTGACATTGATTTTCGAGTTTCAGAGTGTGGGAGAGGCCACTCTAGTAGCTTTGCTATGCGAGTGATATTGTGAAATAAATTTTGATTTCAAATTCCGAAGTAGAATTCGATATTCGAAAGATAGATGTATATATATTTAAATGATTTAAAGAAAGCCGGTGATCAATCCTCTAGTTTTCGATTTGATTTAGTATAACTCTATTTATAAAAATTATTTCACTGATTTGTTGCTGATTTCCAACTCTTGGATTTGAAATTTGATTTCACCAACTATTTTGAAGGTTCGAGCACTTCCAAATCATGGTTTAAAATTTTAAAACTAAGAAATTTCGAAGAGTATAAAATATTTGATAAAGAATATAAGTATAGTTTTGTATGTTTAAATTATGAAGAGTATGACTTAAGTAAATTTGAAACTTTTGTTAAATAAATAATTTGAAAAAGGAAAATTGGATTTTTTTTCAATATAGAAATAAATAGTTCAAAGGTTTTAAAGGGATAATTATAAATTTAGAAACCATTTTGAGTATAATTGATTTTGAGAAGAATATTTGGTTTTGAAATTAGATTGGAATTCAAACCAGTACTTATATTGTGATTTTGGAAATGAATTTGTTTGACCTAAATTTTGTTGATTTGGAAATTTGGATTATTTTCTAAACTTATTGTTTAAGAAACTTTGAAACTGAATATGTTTAATTTGGAAGAAAATTTGGTAAAATCATATATGATCTTGAAACTGAAATGTTATTGAAACAAGAAATTTTTTGAGAACCTTGACTTGCTAAATACTTGATTTAGGAGTTATCGAACTTATATAAAACTGATTTGTATAGTACGAAATTGATTTGAAACCTATTGATTTGAAAGGTACTCAATTTGGAAAGTATTCGATTGAAAATGGAATCCTATATATAATGGACTTTATATAAGTATGATATTTGAAAGTGATTTGAAAAGGTACTATATGATACATATTTTCGAGGTAAAGATATTGAAAGTGCCTTCTGCTTGATATCCGCTTTGTGGCCACATTGTGGATTCATTCTATCGATATTATTCTCTCTGATTTTTGGTTTTCCGGATGTGATACTCGAGTGTTCCCACCATGGCGTAACCCATGGTTTTTTTTCTCTCGCGACTGCATAGTGCAACTGCCTGGCTGAGTCTGGCCTAGGGGT
Source organism: Allium cepa (assembly GCA_030765085.1). NCBI lineage: Eukaryota > Viridiplantae > Streptophyta > Magnoliopsida > Asparagales > Amaryllidaceae > Allium > Allium cepa. The sequence continues at coordinate 75,922,688 of CM060946.1, read as the reverse complement.
ACACATTGTTTCCTGGGGGATCCAGGCGTAACCATTGTGTATCCTACAATCTGTGTAGGTCGCGATTAGTAGCGAAACTTCCTGGCTGAGACAGCCTAAGGGTACGGATTGTTTCCTGGGGGACCCAGGCGTAACCATTGTGTATCCTGCACCCTACTAGTCATCATGGCGTAACTCGTAGGGCTGAGAAAGCTTACGGATACGGATTGTTTCCTGGGGGATCCAGGCGTAACCATTGTGTATCTGCGAACCATGGTTGGACAAAGGTTTTGGTTTGGTTGATTTTTTTTGGATTGTACTTTCCATATCTATTTTTAAAAGTGTTTTTCAAGTATTTTCACTAAGTGTTGAAACGGGTATACTAAGTACTTGAAGAATTCTAGCTTGGCGCCTGATCAACGCATGGCCAGAGTATGCAAGAACGAGGATAAACTTGTTGAAACATCGAGTTATAAAAGTATTTTTGAAAGGAAAATTGGTTTCGATATAAAAGTGTTTTATTATAAAGGTATTTCCAACAAATAAAATTCTTAATTCAATACCATTTCAACTAAATCCCAATTTATCTTCCTAACCTCAATTTATCCAAATTATTTGAAATATAAATTTTATAATAATATTTGAAATTGAAATTTTTTTGGTTTGAAATTAACTATTCGAGCCCGATACTATTCTTTTGAATCTACCTTATTTTCCCTGCTTTATTTATTCACCTATATTCTCTTTTCCGAATCTATCTTCTTTCCTTCTTTTGAATATATCCTTTAAAATATTGTTTATTTATATTCTACCTGGTTTAATAGTAATTTTTTTTAGTGCTTTATAAATAATCGATCTCATAATTAATTGAATGGATTTAATAAAATGAGTAATCTATTAAATATTAATTAATTTAAATAATAATAAAACAAAAAAAGTATATGGTTTTAAATAAATTGTTTAATTTGTTTTTCAAAGTCTAAATTTTTCATCTGGTTGTTTCTATTCTCCTACTTTATTCCTTTTCGGGGACGAAAAGTTTTGAGAGGGGGAGAGTGTAACGACCCATAAAATTTTAGCAATTTTTAATTTGTATCTAACGCATTGAATTGGATTTTTGAGAAATTATTAATAATAAAATTTTGAAAAAGAAAAAGAAAATATGTTATGTATATTAATGATTTGTAGTGCGAGCTTTGTACATATATTTTAAAGTTTGGTTGTGGTTATACCTATAAGATCTAGTACAAAAACTTTATAAACTATTATTTATACTATAATATAAGTTAAGTTTGATGTAAATTGGATAGCATAGTTCATTTCTGTTGGGTATAAATATCAATAGTGTGGGTAATAAATTTACGGTCTCCTTTTGCTTTTCAGCAAGGTGTGTAAATTTTGAGTATATTGAGTACGTTCCATATATATTTATTTTGAAAAACCACCGTATATGTATGATGGTCTATTTGAAGTGTATATATAGTAAAGCATATTTATACCGAGTTTTATTTTATTTGTATGTGTTATAATAGCTATATATATATATGTCAGTCTTGATACTAGTATATAGTTTTACTAAAGTTTGATTTCTAGTCATGTTAAATATATATATATATATTTGATTTTGGGTTTTTGTGTCACCATTTCCAGTTTATTTTAGTGCATATTTAGAATATCTATACATATGTCGTCAGCTATAAATACGATAGTTAAGGGTTTCATATATCATATGAACCGAAGAAGAAGAGAAGTATATACTATATTTAACTACATATATGAAGTATATGTTTTAAGGGTTGATTTAAGGTCTGCATTAAAATTGGTAGTCTGCATGTTTGTTATGTACAAAAATAAGCATATATGAATTCATGCATACGTAGCCTTTACATTTTAAAAGAATATACATAATATTAAATGAATGTTGATTTTTTATTTATTTTATATATATGGTTACCTTTATCTTCATTTGTCTCATATTCATTTATTTGTGTACGTTTTCGTTTCAATTTTTGTACACCTCATGGTTCCTTTTATAAATTCATCGCCCATAAATAGTTTATTTCTTTCCCTCTTCATCTTCATTTGTCTCATATTCATTTATTGTGAACGTTTTCGTTTCAATTATTGTACACATCATGGTTCCTTTTATAAATTCATCGCCCATAAATAGTTTATTTCTTTCCCCCTTCATCTTCATTTGTCTCGTATTCATTTATTTGTGTATGTTTTCGTTTCAATTATTGTACACATCATGGTTTCTTTTATAAATTCATCGTCCAGAAATAGTTTATTTCTTTCCCCCTTCATTTTCATTTGTCTCATATTCATTTATTTGTGTACGTTTTCGTTTCAATTATTATACACATCATGGTTTCTTTTATAAATTCATCGTCCAAAAATAGTTTATTTCTTTCCCCCATCATCTTCATTTGTCTCATATTCATTTATTTGTGTACGTTTTCGTTTCAATTATTGTACACATCATGGTTCCTTTTATAAATTCATCGCCCATAAATTGTTTATTTCTTTCCCCCTCCATCTTCATTTGTCTCATATTCATTTATTTGTGTACGTTTTCGTTTCAATTATTGTACACATCACGGTTCCTTTTATATATTCATCGCCCAGAAATAGTTTATTTCTTTCCCCCTTCATCTTCATTTATCCCATATTCATTTATTCGTGTACTACATTGATTGGGCAAAGGCTCATATTTCAATTACGTTTATAAATCAATTTCCACTTTTTCAACCTCACTATGCTTTCACTTTCCACCTCATGCTTGCATCCTTCTTTTACTCACCTGCTCACATTTTACTCCCTCTACATAAATTTCTCCCTTCTGTTTTGAAGCCCAGCAACAACAACAAAGAGAGAGAGAGAGAGAAACGAACACACTCCTCCGCCTCTGGCTTGCACCCTTAGCCTCTCCGCCTCAACTGTCGTACCTCCACCTGATCATCTCTGCCCTCCATCTCCTCCTCTTCCATGATGACGTTGTTTGGCGAGCCACCACCTTGCCGCGGTGAGTTTTGTTGTCCTCTTCCTTGATTCTTCTTTGGTTCTATATCTTGTTCGCATATATATGTATATTAATCTTAAGTATGTATAAACTATAAAGAAACTTTGTGAAGGTGATAATATCATATGTTGTGTCCTATTTTTATCTAATATTATACAGTATAAACTTGGGTAAGGCTTAGTCTATGCGTATAATCCTATAAAGAAGAAATATATACATGTAGTGTTTGCTGTATGCTTTTGTATAAGGTGTGTGTTTTTTTATTTTATTTTGTTTTACTGTATATAATTGATTTACAGTACTATGTATATTTTGTATAGTTGCAGTGCTAGCATGTTTAAAGTATTGTAAAGTATAGAAGGTGTTGAGTATATTTATGTACTGACTTTAACTAACATATATTACTGTTAGTATTATATATTGGTTTATTCTATATATAATCTGTTTTAGTAGCATATAGATTTTATAAAGTTTACATGGGTTTATATTAGTTTACATATACCGGAGTTAGATTTAGTATTGATATATAATATATGAACTTTATGCTATATGTTTTAATATTGATTTTAATATTTTATTTATAAAGGTTACTTTTATAAAGATTTAAATTTAGATCGTGTTTGGATATTGGTTTGTATATGGGTTCAAACATATACATTATTTCAAGCTATACTACATATAGATATGTTTTGTTTAAACCAATGATTTTTGAAAATATATATTTAATTTAATATATGTTTAAATTTAGAATACAGTTTTATTTATATATAGTTATATATACAACTATATATAGCTCACTTATCCTATTTATCTTCCTCGACCCAGCTCTGATTTGATTTCGTCAATTCCTCTTTATCAGCTTTGATCGTTAAAATTCTTGCCAATATCGCTTTGCTTCGAAATCTGTGCTTGGATTCGTATCTCTTCTCATTCCGCCCTCTCCTCTAGGCTCGAAAGATGAGCAATCACTCACGATTAACGTTCTTGTATTTTATTAAATTTGATTTTAATTGAAACGACAATTGAAATTTAAATTGATATATATATGCTATTTTCTGTAACTATTCACTTATGGGATATGACACCATATCCTATTGTTTATATTTATTTTTGATGATATATGCCTTTTGTTATTATTATTTTCATATCTGTTATCACTCTGCAAGTTCCCTGTTAGTATAGAAATCACTATGGGTTGAAATGTTACATACCCGAAAGGATTTTAGAATAGGAGAATTTCATTATGAGTTGAAGTGATAAACCCAAGCGATTTTCATTTGAATTGAATTTGGGATTACGGGTTGAAATGATATCCACCCGTATATATTTAACTTACGGATTGAAATGATAAATATCCGTATCCCTTGTACATAGAATAGAAAAGTTTACATCGACGCCGTGGTCTACACGAATGTTTCGAAAATAATTTCTATGGTCTTGAAAAGAAATATATGGTTTTAATGAATATATATAAAGGTTATTTTATATATAGATTTAATATTAAGATAATTTAACTAAGATTGATTTTATTAATATGAAATATGCTTAAGGATTTATTAAATTTGTATTTCTGAAATAGATTTGTGGTGTAACGACCCAACTTCCAAATACCAGGAAGTCGCATCGTTAAGAAGAAAGAAAGGGATAGAAAAGAGAATAGAAAGAAGAGAAGAAAGAAAACTACATCAGAATCTAACACAGCGGAACGAATAAATTATATTAATAACATAACATTACATAGTTTACATCTAATATCAGAGATACACAGCATAATCAACTCATACTAGACAGTTATACAACTCAATCACAATACAGAAACACTCAGAGATACCAACACAGCGGAAAACTATATAACTATACGCAGAAGCCTCCTGCTCCATTGCTCCTTCACAATTCGTCAAAGCTAACCTGAATCCCAACCCGAATTCCCTTGACTACTCATAAAAATTTGAGTACCCAAGAGTTTATGAAAAACAAAAATAAACTCCGGGTCAGACATGGCTCTGGTGTGAGTAATAGGTTAAAGTTGCTTAACTTTTAAAAACCTTTTGAAAAGAAAGGTATCACGTAAGACTTCCCACACATAAACATGGAAAAGTTTTTACCTTACGCTAACTAAAACATTTGATAGGAAATCCGATAATATTATAATAGTGTCTAGGGTTTTCAAAATAAAATACAGAAATAGCTGGAATGCTTACATCTCACGTTCCAACATAGTTGGGCACAACTAATACGTACGGCACTTATTGGATTTCGGATTCCATACAATGGCAGGGCTACTGGGGTACCGCCCGTCACAGTACATGGCCTAGATCACCGTACTGAGGATTACTCCCAATCCCCTGCAACACAAAGCCGGACCCGTTCCTTACTGAACAGTTCCAAATAAGACAACCCCGACGGTTGTAGCTACTTAACCGTCCACACACAGCCGAAATAAAAGGGACCTCTAGACAGGGGTAAATCTTACTCTCAAGTGGGGGCTACCCACGAAGCTTTGCTGCACCTCCCCTGTTTTAGCCATTCCCGGTTGATGAGGCTTGAGGCTACGATTACCTTTATAGGACATATCACTTGGAATGCACATCGTCCACCTGACGATGTTCAGAAAGCATTCAATCCATACAAGTTCGTTTCGAGTTCGAACGAAACCGAAGGCATTATCTCGTTACACTCATTTTGGAATCACCCTCAGAGTTAACGACAATAACCCTTGCACTCTAAATCACCGTCTCGAATCTATAAGAACTAATTCCTTCAACTCATTACAGAATCACCCACAGAGTTATACTGACATATAGCCCTTACACCTCGAGTCTTCACAAAGCTCCATTTTGATTCACAACCTAACGTTATTTGGAAACGATGTGGTTTTCGGATATCCAAATATGGAAACCCGATCCCGGTCTCATCGAAATCCAAAGCGTGTCTTTTAGGTCCAAGTTGTTTTAAAGTTTTTAAAACAATTTAATACCGTATCTATATACACACAGATAAATAACTTAAATCATAACTGATAGTCAACATTATCTCATAACAGGTAACCCACATTATCAATATCAAATAGATATTCCATATATCACCATCAAAATAGATAACCTATGTTATCATCACAATACAAACCAAACATTCATACCACATAATATCATTTATCTCATTACTGAGATCACAAAGCATCCAAGACAATTCATGACATCCATTCATACATAAGCAAAGATTCACTCATACCATATAATTAATTTAAAATGAATTAAATTAACTATCTCTAATTAATTTAAAATGAATTAAATTAATTCCTTCATCTAAAATTAATTTAAAATAAATTAAATTAATTACTTCATCAAATTATATCTTGCTTGCTCAATCATTTAATTGATTACAATCAATTAATCAATCATTCAGAATAAATTACCTTAATTAATCATTCTTGATTAATTATACTTAATTACATTCATGTAATTATCCTTAATTAATTTCACAAATTAATTAACCTCAAACAAAACAGTAATTAACCTTTAATTACTTCAATTAATTAATTAATCATAATTAATCCTTAATTAATTAATTAATTAATTACCTTAATTATCTATTATTGATTAATTAATCATAATTAATCAACTTTAGTTACATCATTAATTAAAATAATTAATGATCCTTAATTATTCCTTAAATTAATTTCTTAATTAATTTCTCAATTAATTATTTAATTAATTATTAAATAATTAATCCAAATTATCTCATAATTAAACATCTCCATATAATTACGACCATGTAATTACTTAACAATTACATAACTAAGTAATTACCCAAATTATTAATTACATAAAGTATTTATTTTTAAAACTCAAGTGTTTATAATTAATTAAACTTAATTAATTAAAAATAAACAATCATATTAAATTAAATTAACTACATTAAGTAATTAATCTCTTAATTACTTATCAAGTAATTATATTCAAACCATTCATAATTGATTATTATTAAATTAATTAATCTAATAAATTATAGAAATTAACTACATTAATTAATTGTTAAATAATCATGGTTAATGACCTTCATTAACCATCCTCAAATTATTTTATAAGGTAATTAACTTAAATTAATTACCATTTAAATTATCCTTAATCATTTATTAATTAAAGTTAATTATTAAATTAATTAACCTTAATTTAAAACTTAATTACATAATTAATAATCATTTATCATTAATTAATAACTTTATTAATGATCTTAATTCTAAATTGATTAATCATTAATCAATTATTAATTCCAAATTCAATTTATTTAATTAAATTAATTAATCAATCTTAATTACCTTATTAATTAAATTAATCTTGAAATATTAATCTAAATTTAAATTTCAAGATAAACATAACTTAATTATGTTAAAACAATTTAATACAAAACAAAGTACTTATGAAATTACCTTTAAATTTCAATTTAAATTCAATTTTAAAATAGAATAATTTTAAAACTTATCGAAGTTTTAAATAATTTAAAACTTATTTAAATTTCAGGACAAATCAAAAGTTTGTTAATGAAATCATAAGATTTGAAGTGAATTCATTTCAATGTTTTAGAAATTTGAACTCTTTCTTAATTTAAACTTTCAATTTAAATCTTCTTTAAATTTAAACTGAACTCATTTTTTTTAACTTAAAATTTCCGAATTTAAAATTAATCTGTAAATCCTTACTTACATTTTTAAAACCTTAATATTTAAAGTTTTAAAACATTTACCAAAACAAATTTGATAATTAAGTTAAATTTTCTAAAACTTCCATTTTACCATTAAAACTGGAATTCAATTTCAAATCAGAACTTTAAACTTGCATTTGAATTTTGAAGTTAAACTTACCTAAACAAAACTACAGTTTATAAAAAGTTTTAAAAAGAAAACTCAGATTTTTTTTTTAAAAAAAACAGTAAAACAGGTTTCAAACCTGGAATTTTGAATTCAATTCAAAAATACAAACTTAAGTTTGATTTTAAACTTAAACTTTTCTTTAAACATAACTTCAGATTTTAAATTTTCAAAACCCAGATTTTAAAAGTTTAAAATCCATATTTTTAAAAACATACACAGTTTTACTGTGTACCCTGTAATCTATAGGTTGACCCGAGAAATCAAATTTTTGCTTCGGGTTTCCCTCTCATTTTCTCCGAGTTTCACAACAACCTGCTTCGAGTTATCTTCCTATTTGCTCGAGCCATCTCTGCAACACACCCAAAACAAAACTTCACCAGAATATCTCGTCGCCGTGCATATGCACGACGATTCTCGTCCACTTTGATCACCAGGGACGATCAATCCATAACTAGAAATCCATCGAAGTCCTAATATCATCACCAAATAAAGTAGTAGATCAGAGAATCGAAATCTTACCCAAATTCAAAACCTGGAAAATCTTTTACAGATTTCAACTCGAAACCTGGCAACGTCCATTCCCAATTGCTCCGACCACTTGGCATTCAACCCCTCCGGCCTCCGGTCACTCTACACACCAACTATCCATACACCAAAAACTAGAACACTCGATCCACCCTATGTCCCGAAATTGATTGATTCAAGGATGCAGTGAAAACTAGGGTTCAATTCAGAAAAATCCAAACCGCAATCAATCTAGAAATTTATATCCACTTTTCTGATTTTTACAAGGATCTATGATCCATACTTAATAACTCATAAGAATTTCAAAGTTTTCCAATTCAAAGATCAATAGAATTTTCACAAATTCATAATTTTGTTCAATACAAAACTGCTACTGAATCTTTCTTCTAAAAATTCTATTTCTTGATTCAAAAATCAAGTTATGGTAAGTACTTTTATTTATAAATCCGAAGCATGATATCAATATAGTTGAGTCTTGAAAAAAAAAATCATGCAAAGTTTTACCCGAGTTAACAGGGACAAAACTGTTTATATCTATTTTTCTTTTTGCACTTGCTTAAAACTGTAAAAGTTAACTTAAGATAATTTATAACCTTACATATAAATTAAATCATTCCAGAAGTTAAAGTTAAAAGATAAAGTTTTAATAAAACTGCCTAGAAAATCAAGAAAACAGATCAGGTAATAAAACAACAGCAAACAAACATTACTTCACACTTAAACACAGCAATACTTATATATATCAAACAATCTAGCATGCAATCCTATTATAAATTTAGAAATTTAAGTTACTCACCTTTTATTGAATGCAGACCCCAGATCATTTTTTTCCCTTTCTAAATTTTGCAGAAAACACAAAAATGCAGGTTTGCTCCTCTGTTGAAATCTGAGTTGCAATTTTTATGAAATGCTCATGCTCCATGACTACAATTCCTACATGCATGCAGATGCTTTTGCCAATTTCCCAAAGGCATGCTATGTAATTCAGGTGAAAAAATGCAGGCTTCATCCATTCCAGGTTTAAACAGAAGGCAGGAAAACATGCAGACTTAATTTTGATTTTGAAATGAAGTGTAAATTTGAATATGCAGATTTTTCTTGGATTTGAGGAGTTGCAGATGTTGTATTTTGAATATGCAAGTTTCACTTGAATTTGAGGTATGCAAATTTATGAAGAGTGTTGTAATTTTGAAGATGAGTTTGTGTATGCAGAATTGAAACTGTGGATTGCAGGGTTTCTGAATTTTTTTTTATTTATGAAAATGCATTTGATCTTAGAAGTTTTGAAGATTTCTTTGATTAAAGAAAATGAAGATGCAATATGAATGAAGATGTAAACTTAACTAAATCCTAGATTCTATTATGTTTTAGCTCTTCAAAAACATTTTTCGACACTTGTACTAAATAGTGTCGTTATTTATGCTTTTCAATTAACATTATGTTCTGTAGTAAACTCTGTTATGTTTTTGATGTGTTAATAATTTATTTTTCTATGCTTATTATATTCATTCTACGCATATCATATTCTAGTGATTTGTTACTCCTTTTTGTCGATGACAAAGGGGGAGAAAGGGCTAACAATTGCTTGCAGGAAAGAAATCACATACTCAGGGGGAGATTCAGATTTGCAGATATATATATTGTCATCAATCAAAAAGGGGGAGAATGTTGAGTCACAAGCTTTATGAAAGTTTTGATTTCTGACAAATAAGGCGATTGATTTCTGACAAACAAGGCGATCGACAAAAACAAGGTCAATAGAGCTATATATGGTACTCTAGATTATAGGTTGATTATTTGTTGTTGTAATAGTAATAAATTTGTTAAAATCTATCCTCAAATAATCATGCATATCAAGGGAATCAATATATATACGAATAATTTATAAGTTGCATGCAGTTGCACAATTCAATGTGTAATTTAACAGGCACCGGTCGACCGGTCAATATAGGTGCGGTCGACCGTTCCTGTGTAAATTGCACAGTGAACGTGCACACATGCACATAACGTATATATATATTTGAATTCCTGTCTACCGGTCCATTTTTGACCTGTCGACCGTTTTTAAACAGAAAGCAACTTTTCCAAAAGACACTTCTCTTCTCCAAAGGTTGCATCTCCTATCTTTCATCAATGATCATAACTCTTAATGGCAACTGTTCACAAAGAGTTACAACTATTTTTCTCTATATATACTCATCTAAATCATTGATTCAAACACAAGTTTTTTACAACGATTTCATATATTCTTTTAATCTAATCTCTGATCTCAATACTGTATTATAAAAGCTCTAAATTATTTATTGAATCTTTGAAACTATTTCATATCCTTTGATTCAATAATATACTTTCCTTAATCTTTTCAAAACATCATATCGCATACTTTGAGGATAAGATTATAGGAAGGGTGTACTGCTAGTGACAAATCCGTGTTTTCAAGAACACAAGTTGTCAACAACAATTGTATTTGTTCTTTTGTTGAAGTCCTCTGTGTTGTAAGAGGCAAGTGTTGAAGTCCTCAGTGTATTAGAGGCGTGAAATCCCGTTCGGTTGTTCGGGTATTGTAAACCTGTTCCTCCGGGTGAAGCGAGGTAGTTAATAGTGAAAATCCAGATAGAAGTCTGGGACTGGACGTAGGACGGTGCTCCGAACCAGTATAAAAATCTCTGGTGTGATTTTTCTATTTTCTATTTACAATGCTATTATCATCTATTTCCGCATTTGTATTGTAATCCATATTACACGATCCGTGTATACTATATTAGCACATATAATTGTATACACACCGCACTTTCAATGTTACAAGTGAAGGATATATCTAAACGGTTTACTTTAGTGTTGAGGTATTAAGTGGCTATATTAGGGCCTGCATCTCTATCGAAATAAGTAACCTAATGACATTCCATATTTATAATTTTGAGTGATGATGGATATCTTGGGAAGTGTTCACTTCAGGTTTGAGGTACTAAGTAACTGATATAGGGTTCGTCTCTCTTCTATAAAAGAAGTACTAAGTAGCCTAATGAGATTTCCAAGCAATGTCAGCTAAATAGTACCAATAAAGAGTCCGCCTTGGGATTAGGTATTAAATGGCAACGACCCACCTATAAACAGGTGTTAAATGGTTAGAGGCCTACCTAGTCCTTATTAATAGGGTATTAAGTGGCTTGGGTATAGTCTCTCACATTGTAAGACTTTAATAATGACAGATACATGGCTATTACAAATTATAAGGCCATATATGTATTTAAAGGTCTTTGTAGTTAGGACCAATAGACTAATAATGATGACATTAGAAGTCCACCTTAGGATTAGGTCTTAATTGATTGGAGTCTACCTCGATTGAGGTATTAAATGGTAAAGTCTGCTTATTTCTCTTTTGAAAGTATTATGTAGTGATAGTAGAGCACGCTTCATATTTAGAAATATTAAGTTGCAAATGGGTGTGGAAGTATTAAGTGGTTGATAAGGCTTCGTCAGTATTTTGTACCTCGAGAATGGGTAGGTAAGTAATCGTGCTAACCTTAATAGACATAACAATTAAATGGAAACAAGTGGTGTAAATTTATGTTATGGATAGTTTATAGATTCCAATCACCAAAACGTTGTTCTGACCCATCCTCATTAAAACCCATAAGATAGATTTAGAGGAACATGTCAGTGGAGCTGGATGTGTTCAGTTATCGGAGATGTCTTCTTTTCTCTCATGCTTGATGCTTGTGTGATAATCCGCTATCCAAGGAATACCATTAATTCCATGATAGTAGCCATAATCAGTAATTTAATCCTATTATTGTTTTTGCTGCGAGTTTAGATTTCTATCAATCTCTGATAATGCTCATGCCTATTTGTAGGTACCAAATCAATCATCAAAGCATACCTATCAACCGGTTACTAATAACCAAAGCAATCAATCAAATAAACAAACCTAACTAATTATTCTGAGACAAATCAGAATAAATCTCCTAATACTATCTCGAGTTTCCCAAATATAATCATCGGGAGGCTCGCTCTATAAAAGCCAACTAACTACACAACCAAAATCCAGAGCTCCTCTCATCTCCAGATCCATCAAACTGAACAGAACATCAGACTATACTCAAGTCTAGAACAACTTCCAAATCCAACCGAACTACAGATTCAACAACCAACAATGAATCATACACGTTCCCCCTAAGAGATACGTGATATACAATGAATTCCAGCTATCCAAACTGGCAATTCAATCTTTTCTTATCAAAAACACATATAAGAAATCCCCAAATGCCATAGAACTAGTCAACCAATCTAACCCAATTACTGTTCTCTTAACCCGAGAAATCATAACGATAATGAAGTCTCCAACTTCGGATTCCAATCTCCTTATCTCATATTAGCATAACTTAACGGAAAATCTTGGGCTGCCAATCTTCTTCCTGATCAGCTCAACCTATGCTGATGCTTCCAGAAATAACTAGAACAAAGCAAACAGTTCCTAGATTCTATTCAACAAAAAAATCTTCCAAAATCCGTCGAAATCCAGAACTCAATCTCTACTACTCAAGTAATAGCAAACAGAACTTGCTTCCTTTCTTGCACAGCTGCTACCTCGTTTCCGCTGCACAACTCTGATTCTGAAATAGATGAGAGTACTGTTGATGAAAACAAGTACAAACTTATCCAATATATCTGGGAAAACTTTGTTCATCAAATCCATAAAATCTGAGTGACACAACTGACTCAATCACACAACCTTATAACAGAAATCCAAACTCAAAAGCTAGATCTAACCAAATCTAAATTTCAAAAATATTCCGAGCTGCTACATCAATTCTCCTTTTTCAAGAACCATCCAACTTCCAGGCTAACTACCAAAATTACTCCTGGAACCAAAACAAAATGGAACTCAACTCCAGATGAAGACATCCTTCTGATTACATCAGTAGCTCCTACTTCCACATGAGAGTCCTCGGTCTCAAATAAAAGATTGCTCAAGAAAAATTCCCAAATTAATCGCAAGTCACTTTTGCGATCCAACCTAGTTCGGATTCCGAAGAAACCGTTCTCACTTTACCAATTAGAACAGCTTTAAGCTTTTCGAAACAAGGTTAATTCTTCAAGATAACTTCCACTAACTGCCCGGACTGTTGATAGAAGAACCGTCAAGAATCCTGAGTCATCAGAGAAACAAGTCACACAGCTACTTCCAAACTCTACTTGATGATACTGCAAAGCTAAAGACCTCTTCGTCAGCACATCGAACACTTTGAGCTGAAACTGCTACCACTGCTAACCAAAGACTTCTAACCCAAAGAGCTCTTCAAGAACCAAAACCATGAAAAAACCACACAACGACCTCCAAGATGGAAGACATTTCTCAAGAAACCCGGGCTCCAAACCAAGCATCAACATCTTGCTTTCCTTAAAGGAATGACAAATGAGACCGTGTCAAAACAAAGCAACTTATAGATCTTAGTCTCATATTCCAATGCAGACAACCTCCTTGCCAAAGATCCCGACAACTTCTACACAGATGAACCTTTCCTACCGCAGGTAAAGACTGCTCCTCGACTACTACCAAAACTGCTTCAAGAGAAAACATCTTCTAAAAATATCCATGGATACTGCATCTCATCATGCAGTTATCAAGATACGTTCACTTACTTCTGCGCTTACGACAGATCCAAACTTACATTTCGAAGATAAACTCCAAATCTTTAAAAGATTTCCTTCGGATATGAGAGAAATCCTTACTCCAAACTACAGATCTCACTCGAGATGGTATTAAGTCTACAGTCTCGACAAATATACTTCCAACTTCAAACATATGGACCTCTTCCATTAGTGGTAGTCGTGTTACACACACACGCCACTACTCCATCTACCTCTAAAACTTATGTTGGAAATCCGAACATATAACCCAACAAATTTAGGTATATATATATATATATATATATATATATATATATATATATATATATATATATATATATATATATATAAATTACAAGTACGATCTCAAGAAAGACACCACTCCAGAGCCTAGGTATTTGCTCAACCTGGCTCTGATACCAAATGCGACGACCCGACTTCCTATCTCCAGGAAGTCGCATCATCAATGAAGAAAGAAAGGGATAGAAGAAGAAAATAAAGAGAAAGAAGAACACAACAACAACAGATAACTCACAGTGGAACGAATGAAATATAATATATCACATAAAATATTACATAGTATCATATTACATCAGAGTACACAACATATACAACACAAATTAGACAATTATAAACATCTGTCTAACTATACAACTCACAATACACAAGAAACAAATACCAACAAACCCAGCGGAACCAATATATAACTACATGTGGAAGCCTCCTGCTCCATATCCCCTCCAGAATTCGCCAATCAAACCTGAATCACTTGACTACTCATATATAATATGAGTACCCAAGAGTTTAATAAAACAGAAAATAAACACTCGGGTCAGACAGGGGTCTGGTGTGAGTAAACGGTTTAAAATTGCTTAACTTTAGAAAACCTTTGAAAAGAAAAGGTATTACGTAAGACTTCCCACACATAAACATGGAAAAGTTTTTACCTTACGTAACCAAAACATTTGATTGGAAATCCAGTGATATTATAATAGTGTCTAGGATTTTCAAATAAATATGAAATAGTCGAAATTGTTACATCTATTAAATTCCAGCTACTAGCCACAAAAGTGGGTAATACAATCAAAACCGTAGGGTCTTGTAGGAAGAATGGGTTTCCATCAATGGCATGGCTACTGGGGCACCGCCCATCACAGTACATGGCCTAGATCAACGTACCGAGGAGCCACCCTAACTCCTCTGCAACACAAGGTTGGGCCCATTCCTTACTGAACAGTCCCGAACAAGACAACCCCGCAGTTGGCGCGCGATTCTAACTGCCCACACAGCCGAGTAAAAAGGGACTTCTAGACAGGGGAAAATCTTTCTCTCCAGTAGGAGCTACCCACGAAGCCTTGCCGCACCTCCCCTGTTTTAGCCATTCCCGGTTGATGAGGCTTGAGGCTGCAATTACCTTTATAGAACACATCTATCTTAGAATGCTCGTCGTCCACCTGACGATGTTCTGAAAGCATTCAATACATACAAGTTCGTTCCGGGTTCGAACGAAACCGAAGGCACTATCTCGTTGCACTCATTTTGGAATCACCCTCAGAGTCAACGACCATAGTCCTTGCACTCTGAATCACCATCTCGAATCTATAAGTACTATTCCGTCAACTCATTACGGAATCACCTTCTGAGTTATACTGACGTATAGTTCTTACACCTTGAGTCTTCACTTACTCCACTTGGATTCACGACCTAACGTTTAATTGGAATCGATGTGGTTTTCGGATCCCAAATATGGATACCCGATCCCGGTCTCACCGAAACCAAATTCCATTTTAATGTCCAAGTTGTACTTAAGGGTTTAACAATTTAAACTCATATTCAAGGTGATATAACAGATAGATGAATAACATTATCACAACAGACAATTCATAACAACATTCATCTCACACAGCAGCATTTCACATATCATAAATATCCAAATCATCCAGTATCAATCAATCACCCAATATCAATTATCCAATATCAATTGATCAAACAATATTAATCAAAACTCCAAAACAGAATTGATCAACTCTTAATCAATTGGATTACCTAAATCCTTCTTCATTTATTTATCCTAGATAAATTAATCATCTCTAATGATCTTTCCCTAATTAACCTTCCTTGATTAGTTATACTTTAATTACATTCAAGTAATCATCCTTAACCATATTCAATAATTAAGCTTTAATTACTATCATTAATTTCAATAATTAATGATCATTCATTTACTTCCATTAATTAACTATAATTAATTGCATTAAACCTCAATTAATTACAATTAATTAATCACACATAAATTAATCACTTATATTAATCAACCTTGATTAATATCATTAATTACATTAATTAATGATACTTATTAATTAATTACTTTGAATTAATTAAATAATTAATTTGTAATTAATTAACTCATTAATCACAATCAGTAATTAACAACTTGTAATTACTTATCTTAATTAATTAACTTTTTAATTAATTAAATTAACCCTTTTGATTAATTAATCTAATTAATTAATCTTTAATCACTTTATTAAGTAATTATTAACCAATTAAATTAATAAATAATCCTTAATTAATTACCTTATTAATTAATTACACTTTAATTAATTACCCTTAGTAATTAATCTTCAATTAACCACATTCATTAATTTATTAATCACATAAATTAATTAACTAAAATAATTAAGTAATTAACTCTTAATTACTTAACAAGTAATTATCTCTGATTACTTCATTAATAATTCTTAATTACTCCCTTAATTACTTAACAAATAATTAATATCATCATTAATAATTCTTAATTCATTAATTAATTAATTCTCCATAATTAATTAACTTCAAAAACAATTCAATTAATCAATTTCTTAATTGATAACATCAAGTGATCATCCATTAACCACTTTCATTAAATTACTCCCATGAGTAATTTTACCAACCTTAACACGTTCACAAATTAACCATTGATTACTTCATCAAGTAATCACACATAATTAATCTATAATTAAGTGATTAAATAAACAATTAACTAATTATTTAGAATAAATTGAATAATTAATTAACTAATTTATTATATTTTTTCTTTAATTAGTTAAGAAAATCATTAATCTTGATCAACTTAACTTATTAACAAATCATATTAAATAAATATTCTTAATTTAATTATCCAAATAATTTAACCTTATTTATTTTCATAAATAAATTGTTTGAATTAACCAAATTTTAACAACTTAAATAAATTATTCAATTTAGATTTCAAAATTATAATAATAACTTTATTTGAAAATAAGGAATTTAGAAATCAAATTAAAATACTTTTATTATCCGATTTAAACATATCTATTTTAAAATAATTTGAAACTTTAAAAACATTACTTTAAAATCTAACTTAAAACTTTGATTTGATAAACTAAATTCAAAACACTCTTTAAATTTGAATTTTAAAACTTAATTAAGATAAATATTTTCAAAACAACATCTTAAAACCTTTTAAATTCGAAATATAAATTCAATTTTCACTTTTAAATGTTTGATTTACTTCCACTTTAAAATAACAAGTTTAACTTTGCATTTCACCTCATTATAAACTTATTTTATAACTTTGACTTGATTTTTACTTACTTTACATAACATATCTAATCTGCATATATAAACAGAGCAAAGCAACAAAACTCGAGCACCATCCCAGGAAACCCTCGTGTCTTCCCCGAAGCCAATCCAACCCCATCTCCTTCGAGTCGAACATAAGCATAACGCGATAACTACTTCGAGTTCCCAACGTCTTCCCTAGATCCTCGCTTACCTGTGCACAACGTACACACGTGTACGTGCGCGGTCAACTCCGACCATGATAGATCGTCACGACCAACGCCGACGATCACTTGGTCGCGTGCGAGTCTAAACTTCAACCCAGATCCAAAAATATGCACTCGTATCAAAAACGAACCCTCTTGCTCGAAACTGCAACTGACTCGAACCCAAAAATCCATCACCACCGATGGTCGCCTCCACCTAAAAACCCCAACGATCACCTCAAAGCATCGCCCCAACCTCCACGCTACTATTCCCAAGTCGCGATCGAACCCGAATCCTTATCCACGACTCAAATCCCTCGGCTATCCAAACAAATAAAGACCAATACTAAACCCTACTTTAATCTAATTCGATCAATTAAGACATTGGAAATTTTTTATAGCAATTTTCCCATCATCTTCAACCTACAAACAAGCTTCGATCCAAGTTTCACACCAAATTAATGTATAGATAATCAGCAATTGCCAAAAACCCCCTTTTCGAACAAAACCAAATTTCTAATCAATTTGTCAACTAAATTTTTGATATTAACTCCTAAATTCATTACTTTCTGCCATAATTACAATCATGTAATCCAAATCCAAAATTAAATAAGTTGATTTTTAACATATATAAATGTTTCACTTTTTATTTCAAATTTAAAGATTTATTTGCTAAATTATAATTCCAGAATTTTCTCATACTTGATATTGTACTACACAAACATATTTAATTCAAAAATCCAAGATAAGTATAAGTTTAATTTGAGTTAAGAATTCTTTTTAAAAAAACAAGAGAACCCTGGAGTGTATAACAGAGAACCAGATGTACTAATAATTTCACAAACCCAACTTTAAATAAACATGCATTTACATTATCGAACATATAAACATATTAAATCTATGTTACTGCAATATTTATCACTAACATCAATATAACTTCAGATTTTAAAACTGTCTTTAAAATAAAATTTACTCACCTTTTAAATTTTGCAGAGCACAGCAGTTTAATTCATTCTAGGCCTTGAATCTTAAATTTGAAAAAAAAACTTTGATGCTTGCAGATAAAATCCTACTGCATGCTTCAATTGATGATTTGCAGGTTGAGATTTGAAGTTGAATATCCATTTGAATTTACAGGTTGAAGATGACATGAAGTTGCAGCTCTAAAGTTTGAAGTGCAGATTTTAAATTTTCAGGTTGATCTTGAACTCGACTCTTTGAAACGCAGGTGATCAAATGTTGCAGACTTCAATTTGCAGGTTGAAGTTTTTAATTGAGTACATATTTTAAATTTGCTTTTGGTTTTATTTTCAGATTTGGAGATAATAATTTCTGTTTTGCCATTATTTTCTGAAAGAAAGAAGGGAGAGAAGAGAAGAATTTGAGCTGAGGAAAGATGAAAGTGTTTGACAAAATTAGTTTCTTATAAAAAATTTTATTAAAAATTAAAAATAAAATAGTGCCACATGTCACAAATACTTACATTTGTCATTATATTATTTAATTTTCTAACATTTGTCACATAATTAGCTTAATCTTCTAACATGTGTTTTAGAGATGCCTTAAAATACTTACACATGTTACTGATGTATTTTTATTAAATTTTATTTAATTTAAATGTTAACATAAACTAACATATTTAATATATTTTATTAATTAATACTTACATATGTAAATATAAGTTTAATCCTTTAAAAAAAAATTAGAAAACAAATTATAACCCAAATATAGTCTTATGGATTTAAAAATCTTAAAACATTTATTTATATACATTTATAACTATTTAAATTGAAGCATTTAAAAAGAAATCAAAACAAACTTTGTTTAAATTCCTTTTTAAACTATCATATTTTAATACAAACAGTTTATCTTATATTTTAAAAATAAAGGAATTAGTCTTTAAATCAGCTTTTTGAAGAATATTAAATTTTTAAACAAAGCTTTAAATTATAATTTCATACATATTCAAATTATTAATAGATCAAATTAAATTTCAAAACAATTTCAAATTATAACATAAACAAAAAGATATATTACAATTTAAAAATTCAGCTTTATTTAAAACAAAAGATCTTCTATTCGCAATATATATCAAATGTATATATTATAAACAGAATAAAATTTCATTAGCTTTGAAAAATAAATCATATCAATATTTTAAATTGTCAGAAAGATATTGATCACAATTACCAGATTAAATATTTGTTATCCTTTAAGAGATTAAATTTACCAAATTAAATTAAAATTATAAAGAAAAATTATCAAATCAATTTAATTATTTATAAAGATTATTAAATTTATATTGCCCAAAATTCCGGGTCGTTACACCATACCTATGGAATGCCATCTGATAAGCCCAATTTACGGGAAGTTACAGTACTGTATAAACTATGGGAATATATAAAAACGTGTTAAGGTGGATATGCGTCATGTCTTAACGCTATTTCAATAGTTTACTTTACTATAGACATATTATAATAGCGTATTGTACTACATAGTTCCTTAGAGGATGGTTATCCTAAACATCCTTTGAGTTACTGTTGTTTTAGTTGATATTTCACTTAAGTTGGATTTATTGTAAGAATGTTAATCCTGATTCGAGTGTTTTGTTTTTTGCTTTATGGTCGGGTCAGACTGAGTGTCACAACATTTGAGACTCGCCTTTGGAGTTGGAGCTTCGCTTGAAGATCCATCTATCTATTCAACTTGCAGTTATTCAGTTGGCTCTAGCGACATATTCAGATCTTGTTATTTGATTATTGTATTGAGGCTTCTATGTATTCGGGACTCTATGATATCTTGTTTTAACTCTGTTATATTTATATAGTTGCTTCTTGAACTACTATTCATTTGTTTCCGCTGCTTATTGTTATATTACACTGTGTCTGTGATTCTATGATTATTTTATTTATTGTATATTTTGAGTTTTGCCCAAAAAATTAACAATATGATATTTTGAGCAATTCAAGTTCGACATGTGCGGATGTGAATGATTTAATATATTGGGATGTTACAAAACACTCTCTTTTGATTCCAAATCGATTTGGAATCTAATATAGGATAAAATTTGGACAGTCTCAGAATTAAGCCAAACTAGTTCCATAATGTTCGGAATTTTGATACGATCGCAATAGAGAAAACCGCGTGTGAATCCGAGCTTATATGCAAATGTTATTCATGATAGAACATTGAAATTTAAATTAAAATAAAATAATAAACAAAGACAACAACGCAACATATCACCTTTCCAGAAGCCCCAGTCTTCATTCTCCACCTCGCTCATGAATGAATAGCCATCGACAGCAAAGCAATTTTCGTGCCACCCTCGCCACCTATGACCACGATCAACTAATGCCAGTAGCTCCACCACGTCAAGTCACGCCCCTCTCTAGCTCGCGCATGCCTCCGGCCACCTCAGGCTAAGACGGCACCGCCGTAGTTCTATGCCACTTTCTAGCGATTCTCAACATCTTCGGCATGAATGAAAACTAGATCCGAGACCTACTTGTCTCCCTCTACCAAACGCGATCGTCAAACGATCGAAGATCCACCATTGGATCGTAACCTAGAAATGGACGGCTGAGGTTCATCCACGATTTTCAATCAAATGATGCACCAAATCAAAAAAAATTATTGCAGTAGATTTCGTTCGTCGAGAACTTTCCAACGATATATAACATGACATAGTTTTGAGGAGTATGAATTTCGATTTGAATTGGAATTTGAATTAGGGTTTCTGTAATTGGAATATGTTTCTTCCATTGAAGAAAAGAGCATGTAGAAGTTGATGTATGTACAATAGAAATTAAAAGACTACTAGGGTTTGAAAAACAAAGCTATTCATATAGACAAGGCCCGATAAGAATGAATGAACCTATCGAATTTGTTCAAAACGACAATAATGACCCGAAAAGCCCGTTCCGCTTCCGAAACGAAAATGGATCATCCAATACATCGAAATAGATGTTTTTGATTTTTTTAAATTCCATGGAACAAGTTTAAGTCCTAATTCCATTTTATGAAGAAGTGAAATTTTAAAATCAGGTTATTTTAAATTGAATTCAATAAATTGATTTCTATGAATTTCGAGCCCGCACGATCAAACAACAAGTCCGGTCGCCACGAAACTTGAAACCTTGCAATAATTCACCATTACAGACATGATGAAACTAGTTTCGTCGGAATCCGAGACAGTGGCCAAAATGGCTATTTTCACGTTAATTAAATAAATTATTATTAAATTAATTAAATCACTTTTAAATTCAAATTTTATAACTAACAATTTTCATCATTTCTAATTACCCAGAAATTAACAATCTTTTTTAAAACGCATCTCCCATGTCAAATTCATTATTAAATAATGCACTAATTACATCGTTTAAGTTCAATTGAATAACTTCATTGATTATTATGTTAAATTCCAATAAATCCATTTATTTGATTTTTCATCTTATTATTCAATCAATTATTGCTTTATGGACATAATTAGCATTGGTTTGCCATTTATTACATCAACATTCTACAGTTATCTTTTTAATTCATATTAACTATAGTATTTAGGTAGATTAATTACAATTGGTTTCCAATTTATTTTCAATGAATTAAATAGTGAAATTAAACCATCGTTACAATTGTAACAATTCAAACACATTTCTATGTTTATTGTTTACAACCAAGATAATAAATTCATGTACTGATTAAACATTCTATATTATTAATTAATTATATTCTCTTTTTAATACAACATTTGGTTTATTTCCTTATTTACAATTTATAACCAAATTTAACTTTTACATTGTTTCAATTGGTTTAAATTACATTAAATGGTTATCAATAATATCCAAATAACTTTATTGAATCATATTCAAGTTATTTTCTTATTAATTAATCGTAAATTTTAATTTCCCTCAATATAAAATTACAAAATCTTATTAAATTTAACAATTTAAATTATCAAAATTTATGGGTCATTACAAATGGGCATGGGCCTTGAATTTTATTTGGGTTCTAGTTTAAATTATTGTTATTTTTCTTCTAACAATTCATTTTATTTTATTTATAAATCAGTTCTAATTTAATTTAAACTAACTTAATCATTGTTGTACTGAATATATTTCGAAAACCTCCCAGTTTAATTCAATTTGATACCCACTTATCGATTTCCCACTATTTTAATCGCAAACAATTATTTACATTTTAAAGATATTTAATATTCAGTTAAAATCATTTATTTAGTTCCAATATGTTGTTTGAAAAGAATGTATTAATTTAAGTTAATTTATTAAATCAAAATCTTATATTAAATAGAATTTAATTGACTAAAAATTTGTTTTCAAAATTTTTATATCCAAAATTAAATTCAAATATTTTTATTTTAATTAAATTTATTTATTTATATGGCGTAAAAGCAGGGTTGTTACAGACTTCCCCTTTAAGAAAATTGCGTCCTCGTAATTTTCTTATAGAGAAACGTCATACACCATTCATGCCTTGATATTCGTCGTATTATTAAACCAAACTTACATAACTCCTCTATGTGGCTCTCACATTTCTGCTCATTTTATTTTACCCCACTTTTCAAGTACATTCACTTAACAACTTTTTATTCAAGTACAATATATTTTTATTAAATTTTGTCTATGCGTTCGATTTTTCGAATTTTTTTAATAAAATCTCCTTTGTATGACGTGCATTCTAAAAAATAAAACACAACAATATCACTATATATATAGGCATCTAAATACAGGGCATTATGAAACACGGGGTCGAAACAATATAATATCACTTTATATTGTGGTATATCGTAAAAATGTACCTTTTCACTAGCAATTTAAGCAAGTTATCAACTTTTGTGCGAGAACAAGTGAACCAAAGTTGCCAATTAGTCTATAAATGCTATAAAGTCATCTATGCTCAAGTCAATTGAAACATTAGTCGCATATATAAAAGAAAACACGATAAGTATGGAACTAGGTAATGTAAAGGAAATGCAATATTCTTAGAATGCTTTGCTGGGTCTGTGCGGACCTGATTTTGTTGGGTCGTTTTTTTTGCCGGTTTATGCGGGGCCGAGCCTTGGCAGAAAACGGTCTTTGAGGCTTTGTTATCCGACCGTGTTACGCAAATCTTTGAATTACTATATCTTTCAAACCATTATTCGGATTGAGACACGGTTCAGACCGGTGCTCACATCTTGACATTGCAAATATTTCTAACTTCTTTGAGTCTATTTTAGGACTTCGATAATTTTTCCTTTGACTTTTCATATGCAGCATGCAATGGGCGAGAATGCACATAACATTTTCCCCTCAAAGTATACTTTCGTGAATGCAAAGTATGCTTTGTTTAATCTAGGGTTGTCTCACTAGTATTGTAGGTGTCATCTTGGTGTTTGACTATCCACATCTCATCGTTGTCCCTAAGATGAGCTTCCTTTCATTAGCCGGATGAGATGCTTCATTTGTCTTATTTGGTGCTTCACCAGTACAAAACAGATCAGCTGCTTCGCCTCATTTGTGTCGGTTGTCCATAAAACCGACACAAATAGTGTAATTTGTGTCGGTTGTTCATTAACAACTGAAACTATTGACTTATGGGATAAGAAGAAAATGTTAAAAATGTAATTTGCATATGTTGTTCTTAAGAAACCGACACAATTGAAGGAAAGCAATAGATCTATTTGTGTCGGTTGTTTGAACAACCGACACAACTAAATACAATAGCATCGGTTGTCCAAAAACTGACACAATAGGCACAGTACTTTCCCCCCAAATCCATTTCAGACGCCCCCCTCTTTTCCCGCGTACGCTAAATTTTAGAGGTAAAATTTGCGTACCCACCCCGTCTTATCTTCTTTTCTTCTTCGTTAGTTTATTCCTTTTCTCTCTACCCACGAACGCTAAAATTGAATTTTATTCTTCTCTCCACCCATTGTACTGCCGTTCTCTCTACCCGCCGATTGTCGAAGACTTCTGATAGTTCATCTCAATTAGTGCAAACTTGGTAGGATCTGAATAAGCAGGAGTTTAGAAAAAAGGTTGAAAATCGTTACTGCTCAATAGTTCATCCTGTGTGATTCTCCGGTAAGTGAATATTTTATTTTATCAGTATATATGATAAATAGATTAAGTTTGAGTAATACGATTTCATATTCAGCCTTTGCCTATAGAATCTTTACTCTGGTTGCTAGTTACAATTTTTCACTGTGGTCATGGTGAATGATGAATATAGTTTAAATTGATTGATTTACTGCCTTTGTAGAAGTTGAATCCAGCTTGAGATCGTAGACAGAGACTAAGGTTCCATGCATTTACAACTTATAAGCTATCATGAATGTATCTGCATTTTTTTAGCATTGACGTCTAACCTATATTAGTTAACTAATTAACTGAACATCTCACTTTATTGGTATATAATAAAATACTAATGTTATATATGACATAGGTTGATTTGTGAGCGCTCAGTCTCTCCAATAATGAGGTTAATACTTTGTACAACTTGTTCATTCCATAATCCACTAAAACATGATCCTTGTGCACGAGGTAGAAGATGAAGATTGACGTGAGGTGAATGGATGTATGTCGTGAATTCAGGATAAGTGGATGTCTGAAC
The DNA here is from genome assembly GCA_030765085.1 of Allium cepa. NCBI lineage: Eukaryota > Viridiplantae > Streptophyta > Magnoliopsida > Asparagales > Amaryllidaceae > Allium > Allium cepa. The sequence continues at coordinate 75,897,262 of CM060946.1, read as the reverse complement.
TTTCAAAAGTTGGCTATAACTACAATATGTCTGAGAGATCTGATCTTAAATGAAATTCTACGAACTTACCACTGGTTTTAGTAGCAATCTAAAATAACTCTTTAAAATGTTCATTTTACTTCAGAGTTAATAATCATGATTTGTGTGCAAAGAAAGATGTCATGGATCCAAATTAAAGTGGCATGTTTTTGTTTCCTTGTTCGATTTATTCAGAAATTAGGTTAAGAAAAATAGTTAAACTCACTCTCCTCTTGGATTGTGTTTATTTAACTTGTTCGTTGTTGAGTGCTGATGCATTTTTTTCTGTTGGAGTTCGATAAACCAAATAATTCTAAGAACTCTTTGACATGTTTATTAGGCTACTGGCAACAGGCGTCTGCATCCTGTAGCACATTTAAACTCTACTGGAGGTTTCTTAAGTACATGATTCAGTGTAATTATTATTATATTTAAATGAAGGCTGAACGTCTTGTGTCAGTAGTGTTCTTCTTCAAGATTACGTAGAACTAACTGCTCTTTTATATCAAATACTAATTTATCTACTAGTTTGGTTCAGTGTGTTAAATTTCTTTTCAGAGTAGACAGTATTTTCAATCTCTGTATTTAGAAAACTGTATCTGAAACTTTAGGCCTACTGGCTTATAAGTGGGAAAAAGTGATAAAGATAATAAATATGTTGGAATATATATACATCAATAAGGATAATGACTTGTAATGTAATACGAATATGTTGTTTTCATGGTTTATAAGCAGTTCAAATATTGCATGGTAATTGTTAGCTCTAAACTGTTTCTTCACCAGTTCTTTTCTTACAATATTTTTGGTGACTGGAGGTGAATTTGTATGCCTCTTAACAGTATGCTATGTCCTATTTTCCTGTAGATGAATCCATATGTAAAATATTTATCAAATACCAAAGCCTGATTGTGTCACATAAATTCTGAACATAAACCCAAGCATAATTCTGAACATACTTTTTAAATTCTGTACAGACTTTTTATTCAGTTTTAACTGAACTATGGATAGAATTCGTAAGAATTATAGTTCCTAAGATATTGTATCAAGGGAAAAAAGACTAAACTCCTTTGAAGAAATAATTTTTTTTTGAATATGTGTGCCAAAATTCTACATTTCAATAAGGCAAATTCTATTTATACACAAAAATTACCTAACATACACCCTTTTTTTTTGCTACGAAAATCTGTTACAAAATTACCCTTCTTCTTCATTGCATTTTTATTCATTTCCTTATAACCCATCAAATTAAAACATGAAAATTGACCATATTTGATCAAATCTATACATTTTTTATGAAGAAGTTAATAAATATTTGAAAATGAAACCTAAAATATCATTTAAGACAACTTTTACAACCTGCTGCTTTAATTTAAAAGTACCTTTCTCCAAAATAGAATTTTAGTTTATTGAAATTGAGAACTTTATTTTTGCTTATGCAGACATAAGAAACACTTGTGATTTTTTTTTTTTGCTTATGCAGTGCGTCTCTAGCAATTTCACATGGATCGTAATTGGATGTATAACGTGAAACGTAGTGATGATGAGTTCTTGAACAAAATGGAAGGATTCATCAAGTGTGCGTTGAATGATCAATTAACAAGAAGAGAAGAAACAATTTTTTGCCCTTGTAAACGTTGCCAGAATAGGAGGAGATTTCGTAACATAGATCAAATCAGGGATCACATAATTCGGTATGGGTTCAAGCAAAATTATACACAGTGGATATGGCATGGTGAAAGCACACTTAGTACACCTAGTTCTAGTAATCATTACAGTGATGAGAATGATCAGGAAGGTACCGTGAATAACGAGGTAAATGATGAGACTGATGAGATCGACAATGTTAATGAGATGTTTGATGATGTTCAAGAACATTTGATGGAAGAGCCAAAATTGTACGAAAAAATATTACTTGATGCTGAGAAGCCTTTGTATTCTGGTTGTGCTAAGTTTACAATATTGTCTGTTGTGCTCAAGCTTTTCAATTTAAAAGCAAAACACGGGTGGAGTGATATAAGTTTTACATCATTATTGGAACTTTTGAAAGACATGCTACCGGAAGGTAACGAGCTTCCTACTTCTAATTACGAGGCAAAGAAAATTATGTGTCCAATTGGCATAGGATACAAAAAGATACATGCATGTCCAAATGATTGTATATTGTATCGAAATGAATATGAGAGCTTGCATGAGTGTCCTAAGTGTGGATTATCCCATTACAAGTCGCGAGAAAATGTTCATAACGACCCAGATAGGAAATGCCCTCCAACAAAGGTTTTATGGTATTTGCCCATTATACCAAGGTTTAAATGTTTATTTGCAAATAAAGAAAATGCAAAAAACTTAAGATGGCATGCAGACGTGAGGAAGGATGATGGAATACTAAGGCATCCAGCCGATTCTCCACAGTGGAGAAATATCGATACCATGTATTCTAGTTTCGGCGAAGAAATAAGAAATCTCAGACTTGGTCTTTGCATAGATGGCATAAATCCATTTGGCAATCTTAGCAGTCAACATAGTACTTGGCCGGTTCTTTTGGTGATTTACAATCTTCCACCTTACTTGAGTATGAAACGCAAGTACATTATGTTGTCTCTTATGATTTCGGGACCACGACAACCAGGAAATGACATCGATGTTTATCTAGCTCCTCTTATTAATGATCTAAAATTTTTGTGGGATAAAGTTGTGCGCGTATTTGATGCATATAGTAGAAGTGAATTTACATTACGCGCCATGCTTTTTTGTACCATAAATGGTTTCCCCTCATATGGTAACTTGTCTGGATATAGTACAAAAGGTGCTAGAGCATGCCCAATTTGTCAAGACGACATGGCTGTTGAGCGCTTGCCTTTTTGCAAGAAAAATGTGTATATGCATCATCGTAGATTTCTCCCTCTCAATCATCCTTATCGTAAAAAGAAGAAACCTTTCAATGGGGAGATAGAAAGCGGAGTTGCTCGTTTGCCATTAACAGGAAATGATGTATATGAACGAATCAAGGATATTGAAAATGTATTTGGCAAAGCCTTTCCTCTTCAAGAAGGCATGTGGAAGAAAAAATCTATATTTTGGGAACTTCCATATTGGAAATATTTACAAGTTAGGCATTGTCTAGATGTAATGCATATAGAAAAAAATGTTTGTGACAGTATCATTGGAACACTCTTGAATATACCCGGTAAGACAAAAGATGGCGGGAAAGCTAGACAAGATATGTTGAAAATGGGTATTCGAAAGGAGTTAGCACCAGTGGAGAAAGGTAAACGTATCTATTTGCCTCCCGCATGTTATACATTGTCCAAAAAAGAGAAAACTAGTTTATGCGAGTGTCTTCGTGGTGTCAAGGTTCCATCAGGTTATTCTTCGAACATTAGCAGTCGTGTATCAATGAAGGATTTGAAATTGACGGGCATGAAGTCTCATGACTGTCATGTGTTAATGCAACATTTATTGCTTGTTGCTATTCGAGGTATATTGCCTAAACATGTTAGACATGTTATTACAAAGCTTTGTATTTTTTTTAATGCAATTTGTAGTAAGGTAATTGATCCTGATATGTTGGATGATCAACAAGCCGATGTTATTGTTACCTTGTGTCAATTTGAGATGTATTTTCCCCCTTCATTTTTTGATGTTATGGTGCATTTGGTTGTGCATTTGGTAAGAGAAATCAAGATTTGCGGTCCTGTTTTTATGAGGTATATGTATCCGTTCGAAATGCACATGGGAACTTTAAAAAGAAAAACAAAGAACAGATATAGACCTGAAGCTAGTATCGTAGAAGGTACTGTAGCCGAGGAAGTTATTGAATTTGTCACTCAATACCTAACTGACGTTGAACCTATTGGACTTTGCAAGTCTCGACATGAAGGGCAACTTGACGGTCAAGGCATAATTGGGTTTAAATTGACGTCAATTAGTGATGATATGTTTCACAAAGCTCACCTACTTGTTTTACAACACCTTAGTGAGGTTCATCCTTACTTGGAAGAGCACATGACAATTCTAAAGTCTCAAAATCCTTCAAAGAACGAAAGATGGTTGACAAATGAACATAACCGCTCATTCGTCATATGGTTTAAAGATAGGGTAATGTCTCAATTGTCTCAAACAAATCATAATGTTTCCGATATAATAAAATGGTTGGCGTATGGGCCTAAATTTCAAGTTAGCTCTTATGAAGTATGGGCTATTAATGGGTATGTCTTTCATACGAAGCGTCAGGATGAAAAGAGCAAAATGAAAAATAGTGGAGTAAGTGTCGTAGCATCTTCAAGAGAATTTGCTAGTGCTAAAGATAACAAACCAATAAATGCGACAATGTCATATTACGGAGTAATTGAGAATATTTGGGAACTTGAATATAGGGACTTCACGATTCCTCTATTTCAATGTAAATGGGCCGATAACCATCGTGCTGTACAAGTGGATGAACATGGATTCACACTTGTTGACTTTGATCGAGTGAGTCATGATAACGATCCACTCATCTTGGCATCTCAAGTGAAACAAGTTTTTTATGTCACCGACCCAGCTGATCATAAGTGGTCTGTTGTCCTTCCTGGAAAAGACGCATTTTTGGGATCGACGACGTGGTAGATGAAGAAGAGTATAATCAGTTTGACGAGAATCCACCTTTTTCCATTGGCGTAAGTCTATCAGAAGAAGAAGTTGATTTAAATGCAAATTATGCACGTACTGATCACGATGAAGGGGTTTGGATAGCGGGGTAATTTTTTAACCTTCTAACACTATCACCATTTAATTTGTTCATATGTGTACATTTATTTGGAATGTGTATATCAGCTGATTTTGATTCAGATATCAGGGAGGTATGCAAGTATTTTGGAATATAATCATATCTATATCGTCTAATGCTATATTATGCATAACCTTTTGAGATGTTGTTCTGATGCTAATTTTTAATTATCATTTATCAATCTATTTATAAAAGTCCTGTGCAGCGGTGCTATAAAATTAGATATAGGAAGCGTAGACATATAGTTTGTGCAGTTCTATTTTTGCAAATGGATAAGTCATAAACAAAATATCTATGCTTTGGGTTGTCTATGCAATGCTTGAACCTGAATTACTCACCTTCATGACAATGGCTAGCTTCCCATGTCCGATTGATGATGTTATATGTTGTAGTCTAATAATTATATAGGAAGCTCCAGGGTTGGAGCTGTGTTTTAGCTAGCTAGGACCACGATCGTAGCTGAACAAAAAAATCATAGATACACACAAAAACGTAGATTTGTGATATAAGGCCCTAGCTAAAATATAATTTGGGCCATAGAAAAAATAATTTTGGGAATGAAGCCCATATTCATAATTAAATTCCCTCTCCGTCTCTGGTCTCTTGTTTGTCATAGATCAATAGTCAGATATTCTCATTGCATGTACTCCACATTCATCGTAATTTTCTTTTCTCTGTACTCATTACATTTACATTTAATTTATTTAATTCCAAGGAAGTTTATGTTTTGTAAATATAGGCTGCCTTGAGATTTTTTTATCTTGATGACCACATAATTTTCTGCATTTGGATGTTTTTGGTTGTGTGCTATTATATGGCTATAGTATGATAGAAGTAAGTTGTGAAGATGACAGGCAGAAGCGATTGAGGTTGCTGTGTGTATGTTGACAGAGCAACACTGAAGTTTGTATGTAATGTGAAGAGGTTGAGGAAGCAGCTGGTTTGTGGTGACTGGTGGCTGTAGATTGAGGTTGCTATGTTCACTCGGAGTCTGTTAACGTGGAGTAGTTTTGAAGGTGATGAAATAGTTTGCAATGGTGATAGGTAGTGATGTGAAGGAGCAGGAGTTTAGGCTCTTGCAATGTTTTGTGACAATTGTGGTTTTGTGTTTGATGTTGTATGGTTTTGTGACAGTGGTGGTTGAAGAATGTTATGAACAAAAGAAAGTTGCACAATATCAGTCAGTGGCCGGGGGAATTGTGTATGATTTTTTTTTAAATATATGCAAATGCAAACGAACAAAACACTATAAAACAATCACACAGAAACAAAAGGGAAACAAAAATCAAACAACAAACACAACACATTTTTTTTAATGTAAACAAACATACAAAATACACACATAATAAAATCAAACAAACTAATTCAAAGAATATAAAATTAAAATTAAGATTATTCCCCGGCAATGATGCCAAAAAATTGTTCATGACGGAAATTCTATTGGTTAGAACACCTTCGAACGAATTTATAATAAAAGCTAATTAAAAAAGCAAAAACTATTCTACTTGCATAAAATAAAAGATCTACACTACTAGCATGAAATGAAATAAACAAGAAAAATAAAGAGCACGTATTGAAATCGCATAAAATAATTACATAAAAGAAACGGCTAAGTAGACATGAAAATTTATTGGCCGAATGAACTAGTTATGTGTAGCTTTCTCAGATATGTGCATTTATTGGCCGGTTGCTTGCTCTGAAATTTAAGCAACCATGTATGTTTTGCTTAAGTGGTTAAATCATGAGCTTATAGAATGCATGTAAAATATACATGGTGATATTTAAGTTATTATTCGTTTGTTGAAATATTTTATAACTTTCGGGTGCACATCTGTGATACAGGAATAATGGAAATGCAACTATATGAACACACTGAAGAGCAAAACACTTCCTCTACCGCTTCAGAACCGTCATCTAAGAGGAGGCAAAGAGGTCCAACAACCGGAAAGAAATACAGAACATCCGAGCCAAAGTTCATTGAGTGGTGTGATAATGGCAAACCTACTGGAAAATGGGTGAAGTCTTTTAAGGCGTACATAGGCGATACAGCTAGATCTAGAATTGATATCAATATCAAGAATTGGGCTAGCGTTAGTCAAGGGCTTAAGGATACCATCTGGGAAGACATTAAGGTATTATAAATTCATTTGTTCGCTTATTAAATTGTCAGTTGAATCCTTTGTGTTTGGAGTCATGAACCGCTTTCATTGTTTATCAAATTCATTTTTACTGCTTTGACGTTGTTTATTTTTTATTTTTTATTACCTCAGACCGAGTATCACATCGACGAAAAAATGAAAAATAATGTGTTAAAAAATGTTTGTGGAGCATGGAAGGGTTTCAAAACAAATTTGGTTAGTGGTTGGATTACGAAGACTAGAGAGCTTCCAGCAAACCATAAAGAGCCATACGAATGTTATGATGGGGTTACAAAAACACAATGGGAAACATTTAAGAAGTGTTGTGAAACCGAGGAGTTTAAGGTATGCTTTTTTATGCCATATCCACTAGTCACACGCTATTTCTTTCATTTTACAACTCACCGGCTTCGTCAGAGCAATTGAATATTTCACAAAATGAAACGTGCAGTTTCTTATAACAAAAATGAAAACTGCTCTTTAGCTTTATGATATTTAGCTCTCTACTTCTTTACACTCTCTAAAATTAACATTTCATAGTTTACGATCAGCTAGTTATTTTCCAGATTGTGTATGTAACATTTCATAGTTTACGATCAGAAAGTGGATATCATGCCCTCATGTGGAATAGAGATTGATTAGTTTAACAATCTGTAATCAATGGGCATGCACGTATAAAATTGACTATAACCAGTTTTGCTACTCATGTATACACGGATAACATAAAATTTAAACCTATGAAGAACTGGTTAAACAAAATTCATATAAATGTTTTGTAACTAAATACCCCTCGACAGTTAATCAAGATTCATATTCAAAACATTAAAAATTGTACGACTGTGGTAACTCTACGAATTAAATAAAGTGGGGTAATGTAGGAGGAATAACAAAAATAAAGTGGAATGATGTATTAAAGATTGTGACAGTTAAATGGAGCCAATGATATAGAATTTTTTTTTGTTGAATGTGTCAGTTTGTGACAGTTAATTGAAAACAGTGGGGTAATAAAGTGTAGCAATGTGATATGGTGGGTCGATGCAACGGAAATGTGGGTATTTGTTGCACAGAGCAGTCTTTGGTGAAGTAGCAGATGTAGAGGGGAACTGTTTTGGAGTGTAGGCAGTGATGATGTTGTTTGGTCTTGTGATTGGAGTAGGTGATGATCTGTTGACAGCAAGTGGAAACGATGAAGGCAACAGGTAGGCAAGTAGAGATGGTGATGAAGTGGATTGAGAAGGGGGGAAGTTTGAATATGCGGTGCTGTCGATTGTAGCAAGCCGTGGGGGAGCAATATATACAATGGGGAAGAGAGGAAACAGTGTGGGTATGGTCTGACAGTGGGAGTTTGGTTTGCAACATCGTTTTTGGTTGTGGTGCGCTTGATTTATTTAAAAACTTCACAATATTTCATATAGATGGTTGATAATCATATGTTATTGGCATATTTCTATTTCCACATTTGAGCAGAAATTTATGTCTAATCTGTATGCTGTTTATGTTGAATATGTATTGTGCAGTTACAGAATCCAGTTTTGTTTATTTCTTACACACATTATAAATGATCACTATAAATATACAAATTCATTTTTGTACCATCAGTGTAATTTTGTGGGAGATTCAAATTGTAGCATTAATTATTTGTAGTAGAAATACGTGGGTTCAGATTTTAAAATTTGCAACTTGCATTTTTGTTCTTAATAATTCAATACTGTCCTATTCCTAATATGTTTTCATTTTTTTATTGTAACCTTCACATACCGCTGATAACTGCATTGTACTAATTACATGAATATAATTGTGTATTTCTTGTTACAATGCACTTTATAAGAGAGCAATGTTATAATAGTTTGTGATGGCTACTTCTTCCAAATATGGTCATAAAAGTTGACCACCTGTTTCTTCCAAATATGCAAGTGGTACTCCATGAGCACTAAAAGACATCATGACCTGACAGCATGTTCTAAATATGTTTAGTAGTTAGTATTAGTCTTCATTGATCTTGACCTGCGATGAAAATAGCATCATGGCTCTGTATCTCTATTTTGATTATCATTCAAATATGCTAAATTGCAACATTCACCCGGACACATCTTCCACTATTATAAACAAGGTAGATTAAAGTTAAGTATGATATAACAATTTACTTCTTGAGAGTTCCAAATTGATGTAGTTCCTTTTCGATTAAATTTGCCACTAGCAGAGAATGTATGAGTGAAGTGTGAAGTAAATGGTATGACAGGTTGAAAGTCAGTATGGTTGAAGTGGAATGGTTGTGTTTGCTTGAAGTAACAGTAGCAGGGTAGTAAGTGGAGTTTGGGTGAATGAAATGAACGTGTTTGCACTGTTGAGTGGTGGTGAGAAGTTGCTGTTGTTGGTGTGTGGTCAGAAGTACTTGTGGTGAGGAGTTTTGCAAGGGATGCCAGTGGTTAAGGAAAATAGAAGAACGTGTAGGCAGTTACAATGAAACGATGGTGTGATGATCGTCCGGGCAGAGGTAGGGAAGTGATGTCTGGTGGTTCAAGCAGACGATAGAGGTTGGTATGCTCGAACTACAGCAGTTGAACTTGAGGCAGCAATCTTTTAGCGGGTTGGTTTCAAAAATGTAACAGTAACACAGAAATGAAAACAGAGAGTAAATAAAAACAGATGTAACAGAGTTTTGAATTTTGTTTTGCTTTGTAACAATGTTCTGGATATTGTAATAGAAAACAGAAATGCAATAAATAATGTATGATGCATGTTACCTGAATATTCATAAGATTTGTATACATAGAGAAATAGTACAAACATTTGTGCAAATTGCAACTGTTCTGTGGCTTGTGCTATTCTGTTTTTCTGAATTTTGCAATGTCATAAAACAGCAAATAAGTGAGAAGGCTAGGAAGAGTCAGGCATGCAATGAGCGTCCTCACTATTTAGGACAAGCTGGATATGCAGGGAAGAAGGCTAAATGGATAAGTGAAGGCCATAGTTCCTCGACCATATTGCCAGGTGGACCTGTTTTGGATCGGAGTATTGATTGGATTTTGGCATGATCAAAAAAGGAGCCGATGGAAATTATGTCATCCCTAATGAGAAAACTAAGATGGTTGCAGATAAAATGGTACGGCTAGTTTCCATGTGTTTTATCGCTTTACATGTTTTAAACTGAAAACACACACGACCCAGCATTCTTTATTATTAGATAAAATATGGCACGTAATATGATATCATTTCAGCAAACGTGTGGTGTTAACATTTCAGTAAAAAGCATGATACTATAGCACTATTTTAATTTTTTAATCTTCATATGATAGTGAAAAGCATGCCACCTTATGTTTTAGCTTTTTTTTGTTGACAGAATGATTGGAGAGGAAAAGCCGTTGAAGGGTCATGGGTTCCAAATAGGTATGATGATGTCTTGAGTCGTGGTCTTGAAAAAAAAGAGCATCCAGGTTGAGTTAGAGGGATTGGTGGGACGGTTGGTATAAAAAACGTATTTGGGGATGTAGAGAAAAGGAAAGGTCGAAGTGGTGTAATATCAGCTGAGGAGCTGCATGTTATCACTCAGGAAATAGAGGCTAAAGTGAGCCAAAAATTGAGACAAGAGATGAGTACAATGGTTCAAGAGCAGATTGCAAACATTTTGAACACGATGAATTTTCACAAGGAGGTGGAGATCAGCACACCATTAACTGATCATCGTAGTAGTTGTCAATCAACGCACCCGAGCAAATTACAATATGCAAACAAAACTCAAGAGACGGATCCCTTTGCAGACTTGCAGGTAAACAATTCATAGTTGAATTTATAAACGTATACGATTTTATGTATTTGACAAGTGCTAAGTGAAAAATGTTGGTTTTGTACTTTGCCATTCTAGAAACTGATTAAATGTCGTTTGGCCGTGAATATGGACTCCAAAATTGTTGTAGTGGGTCATGGCATGGTACATCCCGCTTTAAGGTCGGGAGATCAATGTCATAATCAACAAATCTTGGTCGATCATGTAAAAGTTGGAATTGATGCAGTGGAGTTTAGTCATGAAGGAACCTCGCTTCCTGTTCCAACTAAACACCACAACACGATAGGAGAAGCGGTTGGGAGTTTTGTTCAATGGCCTAAAAGTCTTGTACTTTTAAGAGATAATGATACGGTAATGAATGCATTTTTCTTCCTTAATTTAGCTTGCTAAACTCCTCTCTTTCATATTAGAACATATTAAAGAAGTAAAATTTCTTCATACTAGAACCTATTGTAGATAATTTAGCTATTTATAAACTTATCGGAAAGTAGTTAACATATGAAGTTGAATTCTTAGCATTCTTCTATTCTTTTAACAACATCATTTCAAACATCTACTTAAAATTTTGAATTAGGTGCCTACATCTCAACCAAACAAGGATTTGTTTGAAAATAGTAATGACAAGGTCGTGAATACAATGTCAGATGAGTCTGCAAAACGCAAATCAATCATGGATGAAGAGATTCTCAAAACTTTAACGACCGAGTGCAGATATTTCCATGACCTAGTACTTCAAATGTTATCCAATGATAGTGCCATCAATTCAATTCAAGTGAATAAGGATTTATTCACATACGATGAGGACTTTGAAATTCATATCACGATGGACGACATTATCCAATTCCTTAGTATGACATGGTTGAATGCATCATGGTTGCAACTTTACATCATGTGAGTATTTTTTGCTTAGCAATTTTTTTATATATAACCATCTTAGTTTTTTTATGAATAGTCAATTTTTAAAAAACTAATAATATATGTTTAAATTTGTTTAGGTGCTTAAATCATATGTGCAATGATCTCAGAGTGGAGACCATTGGGTTTATGTGTCCCAAAAAGCTTTCCCAAGTGCGAAAACATCCAGATGTGACAAATACATATTTGTCGAACACATGGAAAGCATTGCAATCTAAAAGCTTACTTTTAGCCCCACAGTACGAAGGGTATGAACATTAAACTTTTAGTAACTAATTTACAAATTTGATGCCAATTTTAACTAACTATAAATCTTGTAACGCAGGAAACATTGTATACTGCTTGTTTTCCGTGTAGAAATGAATGAGATTTATGTTTTTGATCCTCAGGCCGAACGCAAACATAAACTTGAAATTAAACCGCAAGTGAGCACGTAAGTTGTATATATTTGCTCTCTTACAAGAAGTTAGTATATGTGGTAAAATTAAAAATTTATACATGATATTAGTGTATGTAAATGTGGGTGCCGGAGTAGTTATTATTTAACATTTTATTGCATGTGTAGGGCCTTCAAAATTTACAAGGCATTCGGTGGCAAGTCTCGAGGAAGTACCTTGAAATGGAAGCATGTTAAGGCGATTTGATTTTCAAACAAAAAACAAAACAAAATAAATACTATGTATTGTTTCGCATATGAATTCATTTTAAACTAACTATTAAGTTATCTTGTAATATTGCTGTAGTGTCCTCAACAATTAGGAGCAACTGACTGTGTATATTATGTGATGAGGTATATGCATGACATAGTGAAAAACCACAATCAAAGCATCGATTTACAAAAGGTACTACTTTAGTTTTTCCCCTTCATATAATACATTAGCTACATTATAGGTATATTTCGATCATATCATTGCTGCAATGCTAGTTAGAAGAAATCAAATGCCAAATCTTTATTTACTGTTCAGTTCATGTATTTGAAGGAAAAAAATAAACCGAGAAAATGTGTAGTGATGCACCAAGTCGTTGTTTTAGTTTGACCCGTCATATTAGAAGTTAAACTTATAAATCCAGCTGATTCAAAGAAGTAAACTATTTTAAAGTGATGGAGCATTAACGCTTCTGGATTCCAAACTTTCAGCCATATAGTGAACAATTATTATTGCTAAAAAAAACGAAAGCAATTTTTTTTTAAAAAACAAATGATTTACACGTGGAAAAGAAAATGAAAATGAAAATAAACTTCGGCAGGAAGCAAAGCTATGGAAAGAAGTGTCTGATGTTGTGTTTTGTAGTTTGTGTAGAAGAGGGATGGAAGAAGAACAGTGGTCGGTAGGAGATTTTGATTGTGATGGAGATGGTTCGGTTTTGTGAAGTGAGGTTGAATTAGTGGGTTCGCGGTTGTGGGTTGTAGGAGGTGGGTGATGATGGAAATTGAAGTTGAGGTGATGGTTGTTTGAAATTGATGGTGTTGCTTGATGACGAAGGAGGCAGGTAATCGGAGGCAGTGGGAGGGAGTGGCGATGTTTGCTGTGAGTGGTTTGGTTTTGGTTTGGGTTGTGGGTTGGAAGTGGTTGAAGATCTGGTCACGTGGTCGTGGTGACGGGTTTCTGGTCGTGATTGAGGGAGGTGAGTTATTCCAGGCAGTTTGGGGAAGTTGAGGTGTTGAAGTGTGCAGTTTTGGTTGGATGAAGAGGGAGATGAAATGTAACTGAGAATGGTGAACAAAGAAAGGCACAAATGAGGAAGTATAATAATCAAATGCCTCAATTGCCTGTAGCAGTGAACTCAAATGATGGACAGTGAGAATGTAGCAGGTTGATAGTTGCAATTGTAGTTGTCGAAGAGGAAGTAGGGAGAAGGCATAAAAAAGATAAGTGTTGGAAGAATTTAGATTCAGGTGCAATAAGGGATTCAAATACCAACTGGTCTCTCTATTGGTAGTAAGATGTATAATAATTTACCACTGATTTCAGGAACATGAATAAATCTGGATAACGTATTGAAAACCACAACTATACTAAGGTTACAAGAATGTGAATAATGGATTTAAGATTCAACATAAAAATCAATCAAGAGAGCGATGAGCATCTTCGTTGTGATGGAAGAACAAATCAGGATCGATATCATCAGATGGAGGTTTGGTAAGAGAAATTCCAAGGTTAGATGGTCCTTTAGCTGGCTGTTGATTTCCATCATCTGAATCAGAATCAGAATCTGAGTCAATATGGATATGTTGGAGAGTCAAAAGGGAGATTGAAGATGGATTAACAATATGGATTCGAGGAAGGGGCCTGCCGACCTTGCCAACCAACACCAGCATGCATGACAACGTCTGTAGGAGTCCAGAACCCTCCATGCAGACGCAAATGATCCTCATCTCCATACTGCTCCTGTACTTATAGAGAAAGCCTTCCATCCTTCCACCATTTGCTCTCTCTCTATCTTCGCCCTTGGCATTGAAAGGAGTGAAGGTATTGAATTCTTAGAAGATTTGTTTAAACATTTTGATGAGATTAATTCGGTGAATATTGGTCAAAACTATAAAAAGAAATTTGGAGACCCTGACTGTCATGATGTTCGAGTAGATGACAATCATCCAAATTCTGAGTTGAATGGTCGAAATGTTAAGGTTAGTTTTAGTGATTCTGTTTTGGCTTCGGATAGGGTTGGTCTCTCTATTGGTAGTAATCCAGTTACTGTTATGAACGATGAGGATTTGAGAGGTTTGACAGATGAGGAAGCTTCAGATATTCTTGTTAATGTAAGCATGGAAGTGTTGAAAGTGAATTATTTTGATCCTCTGTTATATTATCTTGTTATAATGCAATATAATTCAAAAAATCAGCCTATGGAAACTGGTAGTACATGTTTAATTCAAGATATGTTGTTAACTCAAGGAGTGATTATGGTGTTGCCAATTGGTTTCAAAAGTTGGATGAAGACTTTATACACAATCTCTATAGAATTGTAGTGGTTGGTTGCGGTTGTGGGTTGTAGGAGGTATGTAATTGACTGTAATTGTTTGAGCAGAAGTTAGAGGGATGTAGGCAAAAATCAGTGGGATTGATGAAGTATGCTTGAGGTCAAATGATATGGGATGGCAGAAGGTAATGTGTATGTGGCTTATGAAGTTTTAGGTAGTGGTTTGACAGATTTGTAGAAGTGGAGTGTTTGTTGTATGATGTTGACTGTTGGACTGGTGGAAATAATGGAAATAGGGTAAGTATGTCGGCAGTTGTACGATGTTGATTGAGGAAGGAACAGTGAGTGATTGGCAGGTCAAAATGTTTGGTTGAGAAATGTGTGTAGGATGATGCAGTTTTGGAGGTACGTAGAGGTGATCAAAAGTTTGCAATGCAAGCGAGGTAGTGAATGAACTCGTGTTACAGCCAAGTAATAGCAGTGATGATGTGAAAGTTATGTGCACTGATGATGATCTGTAGTTGATGGAAGGGGAATTGAAGAAGTGAGGTGGAATTGAAGATGTAAGATGTGGTCGAAGCACAGAGGCACTGTGTGCACACTGTATAGATGAAGACGTGTTCTGTCTCTCTATTGGTAGTTTTTAGGTTGTGAATGGCAAAGGAGTTAGTTGTTGGCTTCTTCCTTGATAAGCCACTGTCCTACATTACGGTTGTCGAATATTTAGAGCGAATCTGGAAGCTTAAAGGCTTTGTTAATGTGAAATTTGATGGTTTCATCTTTCTTTTTCTACCATATTGTGATAAGGACAAATCTAGGATCCATCAGGTCAACCCCATTATTATGCATAATAAGCGTTTTATTATCAAAACTTGGAATCCTGAAATTGGGGATGCGTGTGGTAGCATTAGGTCTGTTCCACTATGGGTTCAATTTCTAAATATCCCATTTTATGCTTGGTCTCATCTTGGCATCAATTAGCTAGTAAGTAGACTGGGAAAGTTGTTGTGTATGGATGAATTCACTGAACGTCTTGAGCATATTGAATATGCAAAAAGTATAATTGGGATCTCCCTTGAACAAGAGTTGTTACATTGTTTCCCTATCAAGTTGATCGATGGTGGTGAGCAAATGATTCAAATAGACTATTTATGAAAACCAGACATTTGTATTGCTTGCAAATCTTTTGGACACAGACCTGCTGATTGCAAAAGTAGCCTAATTGTTAATGATAATGTTGAAAATGATAAATCTGAAGTGGTTGAGGTCAAGAAAGGTGATAATGAGTCAAGTAAGGTAGAGAGAGGGAAGTTTAAAGTTATAAATAAGCAGAAGTGGCAGAAAATTGCTGGAGACAAGAACAAAGTGATATCTCTAAAACAAGTAAGCATGGAAAAGTGGTGGAATGTAATATGATAGCTGCTACTTCCAATGGAGGGAGGTTGGATTACTGGTTATTTGGGTATGGGAAGATTATGTTTTTTAGAGATGGTTGGGTTACTGGTAGTTTTATTGAGGTTGGTGGTTGTTGACTTGTAGATGCGTATAGGAACAGGTAGCGGTTTTGGTTTGTAGGCATTGATCGAAATGGATGGAGATCGTGTTTTAGGTTGCAATTTTAGGTGGTTTCTGAGTGAAGTAGTTTCTTGGGTTTGGGATTGTAGAAGGGGGTTGTTCAAGCTCAACGTAAATGGCATTACAAAAAATAACAATATAGAATGTTTTTTTAACAGCACTAAATGGAAATGTAACAAAAGCAGCAAATATGTAGCAAAAAAAAATGAGAATGATTTTTTTTTTAATTGTGTATATTTTTTTATATATAATAAAATATGCAAATGCAAATGCAAAAACAAACAAGAAACACAAACACACAACAAAATACACACGAAAATCAAACAAACAAACACACAACAAAATACACACGAAAATCAAACAAACAATAAATTTCCTTGTAGCTATCATTTAATTTGTTTCCAATATTCAGCTTATGCATGGTTCAACCTGTGTTTGAATTACATTCCTCTCAGATTGATCTTTTATATATATTGCAGAGTATTCCTGACTTAATTATTGTCTTTTGTATAACAATTCTCTTAATTGCAGGACTTTGTACGAGACGGTTCTTATAACCAACAAGAGATAGACGAGGTTTGAGAGAATTTAGCTAGTTATATCATGTATAATTGGATGTAGTTGGTTGTGTACGCCGATCTTTTGTAACGTACGTTGGTATTTTGTTATGTACGTTATGTTTGTGATAGATTATATTCTATTTTGGTCTGTAAACATGAATTATGTTGATGGATAATATAATTATATTTTTTGTTCAATCAGTTCATAGTAACGTTGGTTTATAAAAAGTTAAAATTCAATTTCATACTGTTTCTATAATCTTAAACGGTAATAATATTTTTTTTTTCCTTCAGATATTACCTGTGTCGGTTGTTACTTCAAAGGGAACCGATACAACTTTATATCAATTGTGTCGGTTGAAAAAACAAACATAACCGACACAAATATCAATCATTTGTGTCGGTTGTTATTAAAGAACCGACACAAAACTATGAACAGTTGTGTCGGTTTTTCTGAAAGGACCGACACAATAAACGGCGGTGTGTCGGTCCTTTCAGAAAGGACCGACACCATCGACACAAATGACTAGTTTTGTACTAGTGCTTGCTAGTCCCTTGATGCGTTTTTTAATTATCCTTCATTTGGTAGGGCGGTATTTCTACTTAGCCTTTCTGTTTCTGGCTTCAATGTCTTGAGTAGTGCATGGACCCAATGATATTACCTTCGTGGTGTTTGACTTGGGACTTGTGATGTGGATTTTCTGGTTTGGACCATCGTATGGCCAGGTCGAGTGAGCACAGCCCTACCATCTGATTGCTGAGTTTTTATACTTCTGCATTAAATTTTTTCATTCTTGGTCAAGGTCAATTATTGATGGAGTAATGATTTTCCATCGGTGGGTATTTGTATGTACAATATTATGCATAGCACTATTGAGTGGATGTTGGTTACGTCTGAACAAGCTGGGCTAATTGGCTTACGTTCCATCTAGTCTGGTAAAGCGATGACAATTGGAGTAATTCCTTTTTCTTTTGTTATCTTTTCCGCGACTTGCCCCTAGGCACATTTTATAAGATTATCTTAGCCAATTTCCTTGGTAGTTTACTTGCTGATATCTCGTGTATCTATTTGGAGTCGACTACTAGCGAGTGTTAATAGGGTAGGTGTCGGGTCTGAGCAAGTGGTCCTGGATCATTTGAGCCGAGATCAAGGAAATTTGTCGGCATTGCAAATTGGGAGGTCTATTGTTGGTCCGATTTACATCTATTATCGTAGTCATATGCCTTCGGCTCAGGGAGTTCATTGGTGACTTCAGCTTGCTTTCCCTATATTGATAAGGTGGGATCAATCTTTCAACTCAAATGTCCCATTGGCTTTGGCGGTAGAGGATCGTCCTGTTATGTTGACTTTACCTACAAGTTTAGGGTCCTTTTGGGCCTAGTGAGGCCAAGGACTTTCATCCTTGACTTCGAATTAATTACAGAGTATTAATACATTTTTATTTGGAAATTTTACCATAGATATGTGTTAGAGTCATCCCTCGTGTCATTGGGATTGATTTTATAAAGGTATAAAGATATTTGTGTTAAAACAGACTTTGATATGAATTAATTACATTTGAAAGGTTGGAGACCGAATAACTTCTGCTTTGAGAGGTCATCATCATTTGAAGTGATTTCCTATTACAAAAGTTTAAAAATAATTTGGGGGGATGTGACAGTCCACAAATGGTCATCACATCCTCTAGAGCTCCTTCTAGCGATGTTGTCAAAAGTCGGCTAGGAGTGCTCATTATTTATTTGGGTTTGCCCCCAACATAGTGCACTTGGTTGCTTCTCACAACATGCTTCCTTTGCAATGATTTTTTTTCCTCAGGTTCCATAAGTGTGCTAGCTTTGGGAGAATCCTTATAATTATTCGAGCGAAGTTAGCTGGAAGGGATATTCTTATTCTTGTGGCAATATTGGACTAAAGATCCGCTATTTCTGACGGAGTTGAGTTGATGCTCCGTTTCCTCTGGTGGAGTGGAAACGAATGAATGTCCTACTATGGAGGCCTATGACATGATTATGTGCACATATTATGTGATCAGAGAGCTCTTCATAAAGATTTTCTCCTAGCAGTCATTGGATTAGTCATGTAGTCGGGTTGATTTTGATTTTTTTGGGTGGACTTATAGTGGATTCCCCATGTGTGCATCCTGCTATCTTTAGTCCTCGATCAATTTGAATTGTGTTTTTTGATTATTGGATCATGATGGAGTTGTGATACTAGTATCTTAACTGGAACTAGAATTTTTTAGTGGTTTACTATATAGATTGCTGATTCATGTTGAATTTTGATATGAGGAATAGTGGTGGTGGTTCTGGATGTCTCTCACCTTTTTGCCGCGGGCCAAATATGTTGGAATTAGTAGAGCTCTGTCTTTCAAAGCCTTTCTGTACAAACTATTGTGTTATCCAAGTTCTCGGCACGTCATTTCCATCGCGTCCTCTTCCTTACCCTTTGCGGTAACATCATACTCAAATGGATAGCTTCTCTCTGATCATTGATCATTCGAGCCCTGAAGGCAAAGAGTTGTATCTCTTCTATTTTACCATAGCATTTGTACTACAAGTTGTGCAAGCTTCCTCGAGCAACCATCTATCCAAACTCCTAATCGTGATGATTTCTTATCTTTATGTGCCTTGTTGAATCAATGGAGAGGTCATGCGTAGTTATAGGGGCTAGTTTGATCTCTTATCTTTACTTCGTGTACCGTGTAAGCACCCTCGGGCCGATCAGCACATGCAACGAATTTACGAATCCTTCCTTCACCATTTTCCAAGGATGGACATTCAAGAGTAGATGGTAGAGTACTCCAATAGCTTAAAATTGATTAGAATAAAAGAAAAGTAATTATATAGTACCTCCTTTGTGTCCCCTATTTATCAGCAAGTGTGGAGATCTTGGCAAATGTCTAGGGGCGAGGTTAGCCCCTTATAAAGGTTTGTAGTGGGCACTCAAAAGTTTTGCCTTCTTGGATTGTAGACTAGTAATTCTTGGTCTTATCCCCTCCTCTTTTCATATTTTTCAAACATATCCCTAGGCAATGAGAGCTATTGACATTATTTGAGTCATGTCTGGCATGCGCTAGATTGGTGATGCCCTCGTGCATGATAGGAGTGACGGAGCATCGTGCTTATCATATCTGCACCATGAGTATTCAATCATCATGATTTCAATCTTCAAGTTATGATATTTCGATCCATAGTGGGGTCCGAATTGTAGTGCTTGATTTGATGTCGAATGGAAATGGGCTATGCTTGGGGTTCATTTGGTTATGTGGAATGCCCCTGCATTCTCCAGATTGAGACTTGCCTTGTATTATGACGTTGAGATCGAATACTTCTATCTACCCTAAGAGGGTCAAGAGTCCCTTGTCCGCTTTTAGATCCTACGTTTACTATCCACAAACACTGTATGTTAAAAAAATGTGTCATCTCTTAGATCTTAAATCCTTAGATATTACTTTTACTATTCCAGATTCATAAACACACGTACCCATTCTTTGGATATAAAATCAAGTCACCTCTTTTTTCTCGTTTAGAATCCAAAAAACATGGTTTCTTGGCATAAGAAACCCCTTGTTCCCTCTGTTTAAATTTGGATCATTATTTTCTTTTACAAAAGAAAACCTGTTTCTAGTCTTGAGATCTAAAATTGCATTTTTTAATAAAACTTATACCTTTTTCTTTTCTGATCTAAAGTAACTGTGTTCTTGGCATGAGAGATTCCCTTTTTCTTACTCTCCCAGTTTGAGATCATTGTTTCTTGAAATAAAATACTCTATATCTCCCAGATTTGAAACCGTTACTTTAGTAAAATCTATTGCTCTTTTAAAATCTGCAATCACTATTCCTTGAAGAAAAAAAATTCTATCTTTCTTTTCTCTTATTTCAGATCTGCAAACATTGTTTCTCAACCAAAAAGAAACATGTATTTATTTCTTAGATCTAAAATCGTTCTACCTTCTTTTTCTCGTTTCAGATATAAAAAGCACTCTTTTGAAAACTTAGTCACTTTTCAAATCTAAAATTAAATCTTATTCTCTTTCCATCCGAAATCATTGCGTCTTTAACATGAGAAAACTATCTTCCTCTTTTGTATAAGGGGAACTTATTCCCCTAGTAAAATATAGAATTACAGTTCTAAGGAAATCCTTTTCACCCTCCAAACTCGAAATCCTTTCTTCTGATCTAAACTCATTATCTCTTGGAAATTAGAGCTTTTCTTTTTTTCTTATTTTTTCAAGTTTGTAATGACCATTTCTCGGATTAAGAAGCTATAACTCCTATCTCAAGATTCTCTCTTTATTTTAAGAGTTAGACCATCAACCCTTCAAAGTTTTAAAACCTCCCAAACCTTTCTAAAAATTGAATTATCTCTCTTGAAAAGTACAAAATCTCTAGGAAGGGAAGGAGAAAAACTTCCCGATGTGCTGCCTAAAGTGAGAGAACTCCGCTGCAAAGAATACAACACCTATCTAGACACGAAAAAGCAGGAAGACTAGTCAAATAACCTCCCGGTGCTAAAAATGTATATTTGACATGGTTATAATTGAAATTAGTAAACACTTCACTACTTAACATAAAGCTTTGGTGGATAATTCCATGTAGTAAAATGGATGTTCAGATTTAAAGAGAAAAGGAGGATTTTTTATTTAAAACAATCAAGATAGATCCGAAAAGAAACATAGATTTCTGATCTTAGAAAATAGGAGAGAGTTTCCTAGGAACAGAAACGATTAGAAATAGTAGGTTTCAAAAAAAGAAAATTAAGAAAGGGAGAATTTCCTTTTAAAAAAGGAAAGTTCAATTCCTCAGTGAAAGCGCTAAAATGTTTGCACAAAAAATACACTAGTACAAAAATGGTCGTTTGTGTCGGTTGTGTAACCCCTGTTGTGTCGGTTTTACAACCGACTAATATGAAGACGACACAAAAGACATTTTTCTGTTGTGTTGGTTGTACGACTGACACAAATATCAATCATTTGTGTCGGTTGTTATTAAAGAGCCGACACAAAACTATGAACAGTTGTGTCGGCCTTTCTAAGAGGACCGACACAAATCAGCTTGTATAGTGAAGCACACCGCCGTTTATTGTGTCGGTCCTTTTAGAAAAAACGACACAACTGTTCATAGTTTTGTGTCGGTTCTTTAATAACAACCGACACAAATGATTGATATTTGTGTCGGTTATGTTTGTTTTTTCAACCAACACAATTGATATAAAGTTGTATCGGTTCCCTTTGAAGTAACAATCAACACAAGTAATATCTGAAGCAAAAAAAAATATTATTACCGTTTAAGATTATAGAAACGGTATGAAATTGAATTTTAATTTTTTATAAACCAACGTTACTATGAACTGATTGAACAAAAAATATAATTATATTATCCATCAACATAATTCATGTTCACAGACCAAAATAGAATATAATCTATCACAAACATAACGTACATAACAAAATACCAACGTACGTTAGAAAAGATCGGCGTACACAACCAACTACATCCAATTATACATGATATAACTAACTAAATTCTCTCGAACCTCGTCTATCTCTTGTTGGTTATAAGAACCGTCTCGTACAAAGTCCTGCAATTAAGAGAATTGTTATACAAAAGACAATAATTAAGTCAGGAATACTCTGCAATATATATAAAAGATCAATCTGAGAGGAATGTAATTCAAACACAGGTTGAACCATGCATAAGCTGAATATTGGAAACAAATTAAATGATAGCTACAAGGAAATTTATTTTGTTTGTTTTATTTTCGTGTGTATTTTGTTGTGTGTTTGTTTGTTTGATTTTCGTGTGTATTTTGTTGTGTGTTTGTGTTTCTTGTTTGTTTTTGCATTTTCATTTGCATATTTTATTATATATAAAAAAAACATACACAATTAAAAAAAAAATTCATTCTCATTTTTTTTTGCTACATATTTGCTGCTTTTGTTACATTTCCATTTAGTGCTGTTAAAAAAACATTCTATATTGTTAGTTTTTGTTATGCCATTTACGTTGAGCTTGAACAACCCCCTTCTACAATCCCAAACCCAAGAAACTACTTCACTCAGAAACCACCTAAAATTGCAACCTAAAACACGATCTCCATCCACTTCTATCAATGCCTACAAACCAAAACCGCTACCTGTTCCTATACCCATCTACAAGTCAACAACCACCAACCTCAATAAAACTACCAGTAACCCAACCATCTCTAAAAAACATAATCTTCCCATACCCAAATAACCAGTAACCCAACCTCCCTCCATTGGAAGTAGCAGCTATCATATTACATTCCACCACTTTTCCATGCTTAATTGTTTTAGAGATATCACTTTGTTCTTGTTTCCAGCAATTTTCTGCCACTTCTGCTTATTTATAACTTTAAACTTCCCTCTCTACCTTACTTGACTCATTATCACCTTTCTTGACCTCAACCACTTCAGATTTATCATTTTCAACATTATCATTAACAATTAGGCTACTTTTGCAATCAGCAGGTCTGTGTCCAAAAGATTTGCAAGCAATACAAATGTCTGGTTTTCATAAATAGTCTATTTGAATCATTTGCTCACCACCATCGATCAACTTGATAGGGAAACAATGTAACAACTCTTGTTCAAGGGAGATCCCAATTATACATTTTGCATATTCAATATGCTCAAGATGTTCAGTGAATTCATCCATACACAACAACTTGCCCAGTCTACTTACTAGCTAATTGATGCCAAGATGAGACCAAGCATAAAATGGGATATTTAGCAATTGAACCCATAGTGGAACAGACCTAATGCTACCACACGCATCCCCAATTTTAGGATTCCAAGTTTTGGTAATAAAACGCTTATTATGCATAATAATGGGGTTGACCTGATGGATCCTAGATTTGTCCTTATCACAATATGGTAGAAAAAGAAAGATGAAACCATCAAATTTCACATTAACAAAGCCTTTAAGCTTCCAGATTCGCTCTAAATATTCGACAACCGTAATGTAGGACAGTGGCTTATCAAGGAAGAAGCCAAAAACTAACTCCTTTGCCATTCACAACCTAAAAACTACCAATAGAGAGACAGAACACATCTTCATCTATACAGTGTGCACACAGTGCCTCTGTGCTTCGACCACATCTTACATCTTCAATTCCACCTCACTTCTTCAATTCCCCTTCCATCAACTACAGATCATCATCAGTGCACATAACTTTCACATCATCACTACTATTACTTGGCTGTAACACGAGTTCATTCACTACCTCGCTTGCATTGCAAACTTCTGATCACCTCTACGTACCTCCAAAACTGCATCATCCTACACACATTTCTCAACCAAACATTTTGACCTGCCAATCACTCACTGTTCCTTCCTCAATCAACATCGTACAACTGCCGACATACTTACCCTATTTCCCTTATTTCCACCAGTCCAACAGTCAACATCATACAACAAACACTCCACTTCTACAAATCTGTCAAACCACCACCTAAAACTTCATAACCCACATACACATTACCTTCTGCCATCCCATATCATTTGACCTCAAGCATACTTCATCAATCCCACTGATTTTTGCCTACATCCCTCTAACTTCTGCTCAAAAAATTACATTCAATAACATACCTCCTACAACCCACAACCACAACCAACCACTACAATTCTATAGAGATTGTGTATAAAGTCTTCATCCAACTTTTGAAACCAATTGGCAACACCAGAATCACCCCTTGAGTTAACAACATATCTTGAATTAAACATGTACTACCAGTTTCCATAGGCTGATTTTTTGAATTATATTGCATTATAACAAGATAATATAACAGAGGATCAAAAGAATTCACTTTCAACACTTCCATGCTTACATTAACAAGAATATCTGAAGCTTCCTCATCTGTCAAACCTCTCAAATCCTCATCGTTCATAACAGTAACTGGATTACTACCAATAAGAGACCAACCCTATCCGAAGCCAAAACAGAATCACTAAAACTAACCTTAACATTTCGACCATTCAACTCAGAATTTGGATGATTGTCATCTACTCGAACATCATGACAGTCAGGGTCCCCAAATTTCTTTTTATAGTTTTGACCAATATTCACCGAATTAATCTCATCAAAATGTTTAAACAAATCTTCTAAGAATTCAATACCTTCACTCCTTTCAATGCCAAGGGCGAAGATAGAGAGAGAGAAAATGGTGGAAGGATGGAAGGCTTTCTTTATAAGTACAGGAGCAGTATGGAGATGAGGATCATTTGTGTCTGCATGGAAGGTTCTGGACTCCTACAGACGTTGTCATGCATGCTGGTGTTGGTTGGCAAGGTCGGCATGCCCCTTCCCCGAATCCATATTGTTAATCCATCTTCAATCTCCCTTTTGACTCTCCAACATATCCATATTGATTCAGATTCAGATTCAGATTCAGATGATGGAAATCAACAGCCAGCTGAAGGACCATCTAACCTTGGAATTTCTATGACCGAACCTCCATCTGATGATATCGATCCTGATTTGTTCTTCCATCACAACGAAGAAGCTCATCGCTCTCTTGATTGATTTTTATGTTGAATCTTAAATCCATTATTCACATTCTTGTAACCTTAGTATAGTTGTGGTTTTCAATATGTTATCCAGATTTATTCATGTTCTTGAAATCAGTGGTTAATTATTATACATCTTACTACCAATAGAGAGACCAGTTGGTAGTTGAATCCCTTATTGCACCTGAATCTAAATTCTTCCAACACTTATCTTTTTTATGCCTTCTCCCTACTTCCTCTTCGACAACTACAATTGCAACTATCAACCTGCTACATTCTCACTGTCCATCATTTGAGTTCACTGCTACAGGCAATTGAGGCATTTGATTGTTGTACTTCCTCATTTGTGCCTTTCTTTGTTCACCATTCTCAGTTACATTTCATCTCCCTCTTCATCCAACCAAAACTGCACACTTCAACACCTCAACTTCCCCAAACTGCCTGGAATAACTCACCTACCTCAATCACGACCAGAAACCCGTCACCACGACCACGTGACCAGATCTTCAACCACTTCCAACCCACAAACCCAAACCAAAACCAAACCACTCACAACAAACATCGCCACTCCCTCCCACTACCTCCGATTACCTGCCTCCTTCGTCATCAAGCAACACCGTCAACTTCAAACAACCATCACCTCAACTTCAATTTCGATCATCACCCACCTCCTACAACCCACAACCGCGAACCCACTAATTCAACCTCACTTCACAAACCCGAACCATTTCCATCACAATCAAAATCGCCTACCGACCACTGTTCACCTTCCATCCCTCTCTTCTACACAAACTACAAAACACAACATCAGACACTTCTTTCCATAGCTTTGCTTTCTGCCGGAGTTTATTTTCATTTTCATTTTCTTTTCCACGTGTAAATCATTTGTTTTAGAACAAAAAAGAAAAAAAATTGCTTTCATTTTTTTTAGCAATAATAACTGTTCACTGTATGGCTGAAAGTTTGGAATCCAGAAGCGTTAATGCTCCCTCACTTTAAAATAGTTTACTTCTTTGAATCAGCTGGATTTATAAGTTTAACTTCTAATATGACGGGTCAAACTAAAAAAACGACTTGGTGCATCACTACACATTTTCTCGGTTTATTTTTTTTCCTTCAAATACATGAACTGAACAGTAAATAAAGACTTGGCATTTGATTTCTTCTAACTTGCATTGCAGCAATGATATGATCGAAATATACCTATAATGTATCTAATGTATAATATGAAGGAAAAAAACTAAAGTAGTACCTTTTGTAAATCGATGCTTTGACTGTGGTTTTTCACTATGTCATGCATATACCTCATCACATAATATACACAGTCAGTTGCTCCTAATTGTTGAGGACGCTACAGCAATATTACAAGATAACTTAATATTTAGTTTAAAATGAACTCATATGCCAAACAATACATAGTATTTATTTTATTTTATTTTTGTTTGAAAATCAAATCACCTTAACATGCTTCCATTTCAAGGTACTTCCTCGAGACTTGCCACCGAATGCCTTGTAAATTTTGAAGGCCCTACACATGCAATAAAATGTTAAATAATAACTACTCCGGCCCCCGCATTTACATACACTAATTTCATGTATAAACTTTTAATTTTACCACATATACTAACTTCATATAAGAGAGCAAATATATACAACTTACGTGCTCACTTGCGGTTTATTTTCAAGTTTATGTTTGCGTTCGGCCTGAGGATCAAAAACATAAATCTCATTCATTTCTACACGGAAAACAAGCAGTATGCAATGTTTCCTGCGTTACAAGATTTATAGTTAGTTAAAATTGGCATCAAATTTGTAAACTAGTTACTAAAAGTTTAATGTTCATACCCTTCGTACTGTGGGGCTAAAAGTAAGCTTTTAGATTGCAATGCTTTCCATGTGTTCGACAAATATGTATTTGTCACATCTGGATATTTTCGCACTTGGGAAAGCTTTTTGGGACACGTAAACCCAATGGTCTCCACTTTGAGATCATTGCACATATGATTTAACCACCTAAACAAATTTAAACATATATTATTAGTTTTTTAAAAATTGACTATTCATCAAAAAACTAAGATGGTTATATATAAAAAAATTACTAAGGAAAAAATACTCACATGATGTAAAGTTGCAACCATGATGCATTCAACCATGTCATACTAAGGAATTGGATAATGTCGTCCATCGTGATATGAATTTCAAAGTCCTCATCGTATGTGAATAAATCCTTATTCACTTGAATTGCATTGATGGCACTATCATTGGATAACATTTGAAGTATTAGGTCAAGGAAATATCTGCACTCGCTCGTTAAAGTTTTGAGAATCTCTTTATCCACGATTGATTTGCATTTTGCAGACTTATCTGACATTGTATTCACGACCTTGTCATTACTATTTTCAAACAAATCCTTGTTTGGTTGAGATGTAGGCACCTAATTCAAAATTTTAAGTAGATGTTTGAAATGATGTTGTTAAAAGAATAGACGAATGCTAAGAATTCAACTTCATATGTTAACTACTTTCCGATAAGTTTATAAATAGCTAAATTATCTATAATAGGTTCTAGTATGAAGAAATTTTACTTCTTTAATATGTTCTAATATGAAATAGAGGAGTTTAGCAAGCTAAATTAAGGAAGAAAAATGCATTCATTACCGTATCATTATCTCTTAAAAGCACAAGGCTTTTAGGCCATTGAACAAAACTCCCAACCGCTTCTCCTATCGTGTTGTGATGTTTAGTTGGAACAGGAAGTGAGGTTCCTTCATGACTAGACTCCACTGCATCAATTCCAACTTTTACACGATCGACCAAGATTTGTTGATTATGACATTGATCTCCGGACCTTGAAGCGGGATGTACCATGCCATGACCCACTACAACAATTTTGGAGTCCATATTCACGGCCAAACGACATTTAATCGGTTTCTAGAATGGCAAAGTACAAAACCAACATTTTTCACTTAGCACTTGTCAAATACATAAAATCGTATACGTTTACAAATTCAACTATGAATTGTTTACCTGCAAGTCTGCAAAGGGATCCGTCTCTTGAATTTTGTTTGCATATTGTAATTTGCTCGGGTGCGTTGATTGACAACTACTACGATGATCAGTTAATGGTGTGCTGATCTCCACCTCCTTGGGCAAATTCAACGTGTTCAAAATGTTTGCAATCTGCTCTTGAACCATTGTACTCATCTCTTGTCTCAATTTTTGGCTCACTTTAGCCTCTATTTCCTGAGTGATAACATGCAGCTCATCAGCTGATATTACACCACCTCGACCTTTCCTTTTCTCTACATCCCCAAATACGTTTTTTATACCAACCGTCCCAACAATCCCTCTAACTCGACCTGGATGCTCTTTTTTTTCAAGACCACGACTCAAGACATCATCATACCTATTTGGAACCCATGACCCTTCAACGGCTTTTCCTCTCCAATCATTCTGTCAACAAAAAAAAGCTAAAACATAAGGTGACATGCTTTTCACTATCATATGAAGATTAAAAAATTAAAATAGTGCTATAGTATCATGCTTTTTACTGAAATGTTAACACCACACGTTTGCTGAAATGATATCATATTACGTGTCATATTTTATCTAATAATAAAGAATGCTGGGTCGTGTGTGTTTTCAGTTTAAAACATGTAAAGCGATAAAACACATGGAAACTAGCCGTACCATTTTATCTGCAACCATCTTAGTTTTCTCATTAGGGATGACATAATTTCCATCGGCTCCTTTTTTGATCGTGCCAAAATCCAATCAATACTCCGATCCAAAACAGGTCCACCTGGCAATATGGTCGAGGAACTATGGCCTTCAATTATCCATTTAGCCTTCTTCCCTGCATATCCAGCTTGTCCTAAATAGTGAGGACGCTCATTGCATGCCTGACTCTTCCTAGCCTTCTCACTTATTTGCTGTTTTATGACATTGCAAAATTCAGAAAAACAGAACAGCACAAGCCACAGAACAGTTGCAATTTGCACAAATGTTTGTACTATTTCTCTATGTATACAAATCTTATGAATATTCAGGTAACATGCATCATGCATTGTTTATTGCATTTCTGTTTCCTATTACAATATCCAGAACATTGTTACAAAGCAAAAAAAAATTCAAAACTCTGTTACATCTGTTTTTATTTGCTCTCTGTTTTCATTTCTGTGTTACTGTTACATTTTTGAAACCAACCCGCTAAAAGATTGCTGCCTCAAGTTCAACTGCTGTAGTTCGAGCATACCAACCTCTATCGTCTGCTTGAACCACCAGACATCACTTCCCTACCTCTGCCCGGACGATCATCACACCATCGTTTCATTGTAACTGCCTACATCATTCTTCTATTTTCCTTAACCACTGACATCCCTTGCAAAACTCCTCACCACAAGTACTTCTGACCACACACCAACAACAGCAACTTCTCACCACCACTCAACAGTGCAAACACGTTCATTTCATTCACCCAAACTCCACTTACTACCCTGCTACTGTTACTTCAAGCAAACACAACCATTCCACTTCAACCTTACCGACTTTCAACCTGTCATACCATTTACTTCACACTTCACTCATACATTCTCTGCTAGTGGCAAATTTAATCGAATAGGAACTACATCAATTTGGAACTCTCAAGAAGTAAATTGTTATATCATACTTAACTTTAATCTACCTTGTTTATAATAGTGGAAGATGTGTCTGGGTGAATGTTGCAATTTAGCATATTTGAATGATAATCAAAATAGAGATACAGAGCCATGAAGCTATTTTCATCGCAGGTCATGATCAATGAAGACTAATACTAACTACTAAACATATTTAGAACATGCTGTCAGGTCATGATGTCTTTTAGTGCTCATGGAGTACCACTTGCATATTTGGAAGAAACAGGCGGTCAACTTTTATGACCATATTTGGAAGAAGTAGCCATCACAAACTATTATAATATTGCTCTCTTATAAAGTGCATTGTAACAAGAAATGCACAATTATATTCATGTAATTAGTACAATGCAGACATCAGTGGTATGTGAAGGTTACAATAAAAAAATGAAAACATATTAGGAATAGGACAGTATTGAATTATTAAGAACAAAAATGCAAGTTGCAAATTTTAAAATCTGAACCCACGTATTTCTACTACAAATAATTAATGCTACAATTTGAATCTCCCACAAAATTACACTGATGGTACAAAAATGAATTTGTATATTTATAGTGATCATTTATAATGTGTGTAAGAAATAAACAAAACTGGATTCTTTAACTGCACTATACATATTCAACATAAACAGCATACAGATTAGACATAAATTTCTGCTCAAATGTGGAAATAGAAATATGCCAATAACATATGATTATCAACCATCTATATGTAAATATTGTGAAGTTTTTGAATAAATCAAGCGCACCACAACCAAAAACGATGTTGCAAACCAAACTCCCACTGTCAGACCATACCCACACTGTTTCCTCTCTTCCCCATTGTATACATTTCTCCCCCACGACTTGCTACAATCGACAGCACTGCATATTCAAACTTCACCCCTTCTCAATCCACTTCATCACCATCTCTACTTGCCTACCTGTTGCCTTCATCGTTTCCACTTGCTGTCAACAGATCATCACCTACTCCAATCACAAGACCAAACAACATCATCACTGCCTACACTCCAAAACAGTTCCCCTCTACATCTGCTACTTCACCAAAGACTGCTCTGTGCAACAAATACCCACATTTCCATTGCATCGACCCACCATATCACATTGCTACACTTCATTACCCCACTGTTTTCAATTAACTGTCACAAACTGACACATTCAAAAAAAAAAATTTCTATATCACTGGCTCCAGTTAACTGTCACAATCTTTAATACATCATTCCACTTTATTTTTGTTATTCCTCCTACATTACCCCACTTTAGTTAATTCGTAGAGTTACCACAGTCGTACAATTTTTAATGTTTTGAATATGAATCTTGATTAACTGTCGAGGGGTATTTAGTTACAAAACATTTATATGAATTTTGTTTAACCAGTTCTTCATAGGTTTAAATTTTATGTTATCCGTGTATATATGAGTAGCAAAACTGGTTATAGTCAATTTTATACGTGCACGCCCATTGATTACAGATTGTTAAACTAATCAATCTCTATTCCACATGAGGACATGATATCCACTTTCTGATCGTAAACTATGAAATGTTACATACACAATTTGGAAAATAACTAGCTGATCGTAAACTATGAAATGTTAATTTTAGAGAGTGTAAAGAAGTAGAGAGCTAAATATCATAAAGCTAAAGAGCAGTTTTCATTTTTGTTATAAGAAACTGCACGTTTCATTTTGTGAAATATTCAATTGCTCTGATGAAGCCGGTGAGTTGTAAAATAAAAGAAATAGCATGTGACTAGTGGATATGGCATAAAAAAAGCATACCTTAAACTCCTCGGTTTCACAATACTTCTTAAATGTTTCCCATTGTGTTTTTGTAACCCCATCATAACATTCGTATGGCTCTTTATGGTTTGCTGGAAGCTCTCTAGTCTGCGTAATCCAACCACTAACCAATTTTGTTTTGAAACCCTTCCATGCTCCACAAACATTTTTTAACACATTATTTTTCATTTTTTCGTCGATGTGATACTCGGTCTGAGGTAATAAAAAATAAAAAATAAACAACGTCAAAGCAGTAAAAATGAATTTAATAAACAATGAAAGCGGTTCATGACTCCAAACACAAAGGATTCAACTGACAATTTAATAAGCAAACAAATGAATTTATAATACCTTAATGTCTTCCCAGATGGTATCCTTAAGCCCTTGACTAACGCTAGCCCAATTCTTGATATTGATATCAATTCTAGATCTAGCTGTATCGCCTACGTACGCCTTAAAAGACTTCACCCATTTTCCAGTAGGTTTGCCATTGTCACACCACTCAATGAACTTTGGCTCGGATGTTCTGTATTTCTTTCCGGTTGTTGGACCTCTTTGCCTCCTCTTAGATGACGGTTCTGAAGCGGTAGCGGAAGTGTTTTGCTCTTCAGTGTGTTCATATAGTTGCATTTCCATTATTCCTGTATCACAGATGTGCACCCGAAAGTTATAAAATATTTCAACAAACGAATAATAACTTAAATATCACCATGTATATTTTACATGCATTCTATAAGCTCATGATTTAACCACTTAAGCAAAACATATATGGTTGCTTAAATTTCAGAGCAAGCAACCGGCCAATAAATGCACATATCTGAGAAAGCTACACATAACTAGTTCATTCGGCCAATAAATTTTCATGTCTACGTAGCCGTTTCTTTTATGTAATTTTTTTATGCGATTTCAATACGTGCTCTTCATTTTTCTTGTTTATTTCATTTCATGCTAGTAGTGTAGATCTTTTATTTTATGCAAGTAGAATAGGTTTTTCATTTTTATTTAGCTTTTATTATAAATTCGTTCGAAGGTGTTATAACAAATAGAATTTCCGTCATGAACAATTTTTTGGTGTCATTGCCGGGGAATAATCTTAATTTTAATTTTATATTCTTCAAATTAGTTTGTTTGATTTTATTATGTATGTATTTTGTATGTTTGTTTACATTAAAAAAATGTGCTGTGTTTGTTGTTTGATTTTTGTTTCCATTTTGTTTCTGTGTTATTGTTTTATAGTGTTTTGTTCGTTTGCATTTGCATATATTTAAAAAAAAATCATGCACAATTCCCCGGGCCACTGACTGATATTGTGCACCTTTCTTTTGTTCATAACATTCTTCAACCACCACTGTCACAAAACCATGCAACATCAAACACAAAACCACCACTGTCACAAAACATTGCAAGAGCCTAAACTCCTGCTCCTTCACATCACTACCTATCACCATTGCAAACTATTTCATCACCTTCAAAACTACTCCACGTTAACAGACTCCGAGTGAACACCGCAACCTCAATCTACAACCACCAGTCACCATAAACCAGCCGCTTCCTCAACCTCTTCACCTTACATACAAACTTCAGTGTTGCTCTGTCAACGTACACACAACAACCTCAATCGCTTCTGCCTGTCATCTTCACAACTTACTTCTATCATACTATAGCCATATAATAGCACACAACCAAAAACATCCAAATGCAGAAAATTATGTGGTCATCAAGATAAAAAAATCTCAAGGCAGCCTATATTTACAAAACATAAACTTCCTTGGAATTAAATAAATTAAATGTAAATGTAATGAGTACAGAGAAAAGAAAATTACGATGAATGTGGAATACATGCAATGAGAATATCTGACTATTGATCTATGACAAACAAGACACCAAAGACGGGGAGGGAATTTAATTATGAAGTTGGGCTTCATTCCCAAAATTATTTTTTTCTATGGCCCAAATTATATTTTACCTAGGGCCTTATATCACAAATCTACGTTTTTGTGTGTATTTATGATTTTTTTGTTCAGCTACGATCGTGGTCCTAGCTAGCTAAAACACAGCTCCAACCCTGGAGGTTCCTATATAATTATTAGACTACAACATATAACATCATCAATCAGACATGGGAAGCTAGCTATTGTCATGACGGTGAGTAATTCAGGTTCAAGCATTGCATAGACAACCCAAAGCATAGATATTTTGTTTATGACTTATCCATTTGCAAAAATAGAACTGCACAAACTATATGTCTACGCTTCCTATATCTAATTTTATAGCACCGCTGCACATGACTTTTATAAATAGATTGATAAATGATAATTAAAAATTAGCATCAAAACAACATCTCAAAAGGTTATGCATAATATAGCATTAGACGATATAGATATGATTATATTCCAAAATACTTGCATACCTCCCTGATATCTGAATCAAAATCAGCTGATATACACATTCCAAATAAATGTACACATATGAACAAATTAAATGGTGACAGTATTAGAAGGTTAAAAAATTACCCCGCTATCCAAACCCCTTCATCGTGATCAGTACGTGCATAATTTGCATTTAAATCAACTTGTTCTTCTGATAGACTTACGCCAATGGAAAAAGGTGGATTCTCGTCAAACTGATTATACTCTTCCTCATCTACCACGTCGTCCATCCCAACAATGCGTCTTTTTCCAGGAAGGACAACAGACCACTTATGATCAGTTGGGTCGGTGACACAAAAAACTTGTTTCACTTGAGATGCCAAGATGAGTGGATCGTTATCATGACTCACTCGATCAAAGTCAACAAGTGTGAATCCATGTTCATCCACTTGTACAGTACGATGGTTATCGGCCCATTTACATTGAAATAGAGGAATCGTGAAGTCCCTATATTCAAGTTCCCAAATATTCTCAATTACTCCGTAATATGACATTGTCGCATTTATTGGTTTGTTATCTTTAGCACTAGCAAATTCTCTTGAAGATGCTACGACACTTACTCCACTATTTTGCATTTTGCTCTTTTCATCCCGACGCTTCGTATGAAAGACATACCCATTAATAGCGTATACTTCATAAGAGCTAACTTGAAATTTAGGCCCATACGTCAACCATTTTATTATATCGGAAACATTATGTTTTGTTTGAGACAATTGAGACATTACCCTATCTTTAAACCATATGACGAATGAGCGGTTATGTTCATTTGTCAACCATCTTTCGTTCTTTGAAGGATTTTGAGACTTTAAAATTGTCATGTGCTCTTCCAAGTAAGGATGAAACTCACTAAGGTGCTGTAAAACAAGTAGGTGAGCTTTGTGACACATATCATCACCAATTGAAGTCAATTTAAACCCAATTATGCCTTGACCGTCAAGTCGCCCTTCATGTCGAGACTTGCAAAGTCCAATAGGTTCAACGTCAGTTAGGTATTGAGTGACAAATTCAATAACTTCCTCGGCTACAGTACCTTCTACGATACTAGCTTCAGGTCTATATCTATTCTTTGTTTTTCTTTTTAAAGTTCCCATGTGCATTTCGAACGGATACATATACCTCATAAAAACAGGACCGCAAATCTTGATTTCTCTTACCAAATGTACAACCAAATGCACCATAACGTCAAAAAATGAAGGGGGAAAATACATCTCAAATTGACACAAGGTAACAATAACATCGGCTTGTTGATCATCCAACATATCAGGATCGATCACGTTACTACAAATTGCATTAAAAAATACAAAGCTTTGTAATAACACGTCTAACATGTTTAGGCAATATACCTCGAATAGCAACAGGCAATAAATGTTGCATTAACACATGACAGTCATGAGACTTCATGCCCGTCAATTTCAAATCCTTCATCGATACACGACTGCTAATGTTCGAAGAACAACCTGATGGAACCTTGACACCACGAAGACACTCGCATAAACTAGTTTTCTCTTTTTTGGACAATGTATAACATGCATGAGGCAAATAGATACGTGTACCTTTCTCCACTGGTGCTAACTCCTTTCGAATACCCATTTTCGACATATCTTGTCTAGCTTTCTCACCATCTTTTGTCTTACCGGGTATATTCAAGAGTGTTCCAATGATACTGTCACAAACATTTTTTTCTGTATGCATTACATCTAGACAATGCCTAACTTGTAAATATTTCCAATATGGAAGTTCCCAAAATATAGATTTTTTCTTCCACATGCCTTCTTGAAGAGGAAAGGCTTTGCCAAATACATTTTCAATATCCTTGATTCGTTCATATACATCATTTCCTGTTAATGGCAAACGAGCAACTCCGCTTTCTATCTCCCCATTGAAAGGTTTCTTCTTTTTACGATAAGGATGATTGAGAGGGAGAAATCTACGATGATGCATATACACATTTTTCTTGCAAAAAGGCAAGCGCTCAACAGCCATGTCGTCTTGACAAATTGGGCATGCTCTAGCACCTTTTGTACTATATGCAGACAAGTTACCATATGCGGGAAAATCATTTATGGTACAAAAAAGCATGGCGTGTAATGTAAATTCACTTCTACTATATGCATCAAATACGCGCACACCTTTATCCCACAAAAGTTTTAGATCATCAATAAGAGGAGCTAGATAAACATCGATGTCATTTCCTGGTTGTCGTGGTCCCGAAATCATAAGAGACAACATAATGTACTTTCGTTTCAAACTCAAGTAAGGTGGAAGATTGTAAATCACCAAAAGAACCGGCCAAGTACTATGTTGACTGCTAAGATTGCCAAATGGATTTATGCCATCTGTGCAAAGACCAAGTCTAAGATTTCTTAATTCTTCGCCGAAACTAGAATACATGGTATCGATATTTCTCCACTGCGGAGAATCGGCTGGATGCCTTAGTAATCCATCATCCTTCCTCACGTCTGCATGCCATCTTAAGTTTTTTGCATTTTCTTTATTTGCAAATAAACATTCAAACCTTGGTATAATGGGCAAATACCATAAAACCTTTGCTGGAGGACATTTCTTATCTGGGTCGTTATGAACATTTTCTCGCGACTTGTAACGGGATAATCCAAACTTAGGACACTCATGCAAGATCTCATATTCATTTCGATACAATATACAATCATTTGGACATGCATGTATCTTTTTGTATCCTATGCCAATTGGACACATAATTTTCTTTGCCTCGTAATTAGAAGTAGGAAGCTCGTTACCTTCCGGTAGCATGTCTTTCAAAAGTTCCAACAATGATGTAAAACTTATATCACTCCACCCGTGTTTTGCTTTTAAATTGAAAAGCTTGAGCACAGCAGACAATATTGTAATCTTAGCACAACCAGAATACAAAGGCTTCTCAGCATCAAGTAATATTTTTTCGTACAATTTTGGCTCTTCCATCAAATGTTCTTGAACATCATCAAACATCTCATTAACATTGTCTACCTCATCAGTTTCATCATTTACCTTCTTATTCACGGTACCTTCCTGGTCATTCTCATCAGTGTAATGATTACTAGAACTAGGTGTACTAAGCGTGCTTTCACCATGCCATATCCACTGTGTATAATTTTTCTTGAACCCATACCGAACTATGTGATCCCTGATTTGATCTATGTTACGAAATCTCCTCCTATTCTGGCAACGTCTACAAGGGCAAAAAATTATTTCTTCTCTTCTTGTTAATTGATCATTCAACGCACACTTGATGAATCCTTCCATTTTGTTCAAGAACTCATCATCACTACGTTTCACGTTATACATCCAATTACGATTCATGTGAAATTGCTAGAGACGCACTGCATAAGCAAAAAAAAAATCATAAGTGTTTCTTATGTCTGCATAAGCAAAAAAAAAGTTCTCAATTTCAATAAACTAAAATTCTATTTTGGAGAAAGGTACTTTTAAATTAAAGCAGCAGGTTGTAAATGTTGTCTTAAATGCTATTTTAGGTTTCATTTTCAAATATTTATTAACTTCTTCATAAAAAATGTATAGATTTGATCAAATATGGTCAATTTTCATGTTTTAATTTGATGGGTTATAAGGAAATGAATAAAAATGCAATGAAGAAGAAGGGTAATTTTGTAACAGATTTTCTTAGCAAAAAAACGGTGTATGTTAGGTAATTTTTGGGTATAAATAGAATTTGCCTTATTGAAATGTAGAATTTTGGCACACATATTCAAAAACAAATTATTTCTTCAAAGGAGTTTAATCTTTTTTCCCTTGATACAATATCTTAGGAACTATATAATATTCTTACGAATTCTATCCATAGTTCAGTTAAAACTGAATAAAAAGTCTGTACAGAATTTAAAAAGTATGTTCAGAATTATGCTCGGGTTTATGTTCAGAATTATGTTCAGAATTTATGTGACACAATTAGGCTTTGGTATTTGATAAATATTTTACATATGGATTCATCTACAGGAAAATAGGACATAGCATACTGTTAAGAGGCATACAAATTCACCTCCAGTCACCAAAAATATTGTAAGAAAAGAACTGGTGAAGAAACAGTTTAGAGCTAACAATTACTATGCAATATTTGAACTGCTTATAAACCATGAAAACAACATATTCGTATTACATTACAAGTCATTATCCTTATTGACGTATATATATTCCAACATATTTATTATCTTTATCACTTTTTCCCACTTATAAGCCAGCAGGCCTAAAGTTTCAGATATAGTTTCCTAAATACAGAGATTGAAAATACTGTCTACTCTGAAAAGAAATTTAACACACAGAACGAAACTAGTAGATAAATTAGTATTTGATATAAAAGAGCAGTTAGTTCTAGCTAATCTTGAAGAAGAACACTACTGACACAAGACGTTCAGCCTTCATTTAAATATAATAATAATTACACTGAATCATGTACTTAAGAAACCTCTAGCAGAGTTTAAATGTGCTACAGGATGCAGACGCCTATTGCTAGTAGCCTAATAAACATGTCAAAGAGTTCTTAGAATTATTTGGTTTATTGAACTCCAATGGAAAAAATGCATCAGCACTCAACAACGAACAAATTAAATAAACACAATCCAAAAGGAGAGTGAGTTTAACTGTTTTTCTTAACCTAACTTCTGAATAAATCGAACAAGGAAACAAAAAGATGCCGCTTTAATTTGGATCCATGACATCTTTCTTTGCACACAAATCATGATTATTAACTCTGAAGTAAAATGAACATTTTAAAGAGTTATTTTAGATTGCTACTAAAACCAGTGGTAAGTTCGTAGAATTTCATTTAAGATCAGATCTCTCAGACATACTGTAGTTATAGCCAACTTTTGAAAGTTCAGACATCCACTTATCCTGAATTCACGACATACATCCATTCACCTCACGTCAATCTTCATCTTCTACCTCGTGTACAAGGATCATGTTTTAGTGGATTATGGAATGAACAAGTTGTACAAAGTATTAACCTCATTATTGGAGAGACTGAGCGCTCGCAAATCAACCTATGTCATATATAACATTAGTATTTTATTATATACCAATAAAGTGAGATGTTCAGTTAATTAGTTAACTAATATAGGATAGACGTCAATGCTAAAAAAATGCAGATACATACATGATAGCTTATAAGTTGTAAATGTATGGAACCTTAGTCTCTGTCTACGATCTCAAGCTGGATTCAACTTCTACAAAGGCAGTAAATCAATCAATTTAAACTATATTCATCATTCACCATGACCACAGTGAAAAATTATAACTAGCAACCAGAGTAAAGATTCTATAGGCAAAGGCTGAATATGAAATCGTATTACTCAAACTTAATCAATTTATCATATATACTGATAAAATAAAATATTCACTTACCGGAGAATCACGCTGGATGAACTATTGAGCAGTAACGATTTTCAACCTTTTTTCTTAACTCCTGCTAATTCAGATCCTACCAAGTTTGCACTAATTGAGATGAACTATCAGAAGTCTTCGACAATCGGTGGGTAGATAGAACGGCAATACAAAGGGTGGAGAGAAGAATAAAATTCAATTTTAGCGTTCGCGGGTAGAGAGAAAAGGAATAAACTAACGAAGAAGAAAAGAAGATAAGACGGGGCGGGTACGCAAATTTTACCTCTAAAATTTAGCGTACGTGGGAAAAGAGGGGGGCAACTGAAATGGATTTGGGGGGAAAGTACTGTGCCTATTGTGTCGGTTTTTGGACAACCGATGCTATTGTATTTAGTTGTGTCGGTTGTTCAAACAACTGACACAAATAGATCTATTGCCTCCCTTCAATTGTGTCGGTTTCTTAAGAACAACAGATGCAAATTACATTTTTAACATTTTCTTCTTACCCCATAAGTCAATAGTTTCGGTTGTTAATGAACAACCGACACAAATTACACTATTTATGTCGGTTTTATGGACAACCGACACAAATGAGGCGAAGCAGCTGATCTGTTTTGTACTAGTGATAGGCAAACACCTTCAAGATGTTATAGTAAGGCTGTGAATACTGTTTGTAGCAGACAACTATCGTAAAATGGATTTTAATTGCGAGTGTATGTGGTAGAAAATCAATATTTTGCAATAAAGAATAAATAAAGGACTGAAATGTAAAAAGACACAGAATTTATAGTGGTTCGGCTTGAATGTGCCTACATCAACTTTTCCTCTTTTATTATCCCTTTCATATCCGATTACAAGTACAAGCTTTGTAATGAGTGAACTTTTGTTGGAACTACGAGTTTTCCCTCTCAAAGTTGTCTGCTATTATTGGTGGATGCTTAACAATTTTCCATCCCACTTTATGAAGCCACATGCTTAGTATTTATAGAGTGAGGTTATGAGGGGAGGCAGATGAGTACAAGGCTTCTAGGCTTTGGTTCAACCTCTCTTCCACTAGCATTTGGTTCAACTCTCTTCCTCTAGGATTTGGTTCAACCTCTCTTCCTCTAGGCTATGGTTCGACCTTTCTTCCTCTAAGCTTTGGTTCAATCTTTATGTTGTTTCACTACTCTTGGATGCCAGTCGAATACTATCCTAGTAGCTCCCTTTAGTCGCCCATCCAAACCTTAGAGTCTTCAATGCTGGAACTGGTAGGTTCATCGTAAAAGTACAAAAAAGAGTGGATCCAGCCTTAGAAGCACTGGTCGGATATGTTTGGTGGATCCAGCCCCAGAAGGTTAGACCAAGAGGGTCCGGTGGGTCCAGCCCTAGAAGGGCTGGACGAGGTAGGTGTGGCTCCAGACCTGGTGGGTCCGGGTAAGGTGTGTTCGACCTGGGCCAGGACTAGGTGGGTCTGGCCCCAGGGTGCCGGACTAGGTGGGTCCGACACTGTGCCAGACCAGGTGGTCCCGGCTGGTCCAATAGTGTCGGACATGGTGGGTTCGGCACTGTTCCAGACTAGAAATCTGGTCTGCCATTTGGCTGACCAGGTGTGGGTCCGGCATTTGCCGTACCGAGAGGGGTCCGGAACCAGGTGTCCGGTCCTAGAGGGCCGGACCAGTGCGAGTCCGGCCCTAAGGGGCCGGACTGTGTGGGCCTGGCCCTGCTAGGCCGGACCAGTATGTCCAGTCGTGTTGGGCCGGACCCACACAGTTCGGCCCTGCTGTGCCGGATTGGGCTGAGTTAGACGGGGGCAGCCAAGACTGTGCTTGCGCGGACCTGATTTTATAGGGTAGCTTTTTTTGGCTGGTTTTTCGAGGCCATGCCCTAGCAGAAAACTGTCTTCGAGGCTTTATTGTCGGACCGTATGAGGCAAATCTTAGAATGACCATATCTTTCAAACCGTTATTCGGATTGAGACACAGTTCGGACCGGTGCTCACATCTTGACCTTGCGAACATTTCTAAGATGCTCTGAGTCTATTTCAGGACTTTGACAATTTTTCCTCTGACTTCTCATATCCACTATGCAGTGGGGGAGAATGTCCACAACAATAATATATTATTATATATATAGATAAAATATGCAAATGCAAATTAATTAATTAACTAACTTTTTTTAATACTTTTTTAAGATTGTATAACCAGATTTAGCTCATTAAAATACATAAAGATGGAGAAGTTGATTATTGACAATAGAATATAAATAATTGCAAATTCACTTTAAACTCAATATGAAATTCATCAGAACTAAAAGTGAAAGATAGAAATTACATAAGCATATTAGGAACAACTTCTGCTTAACAAAGATGTCTACGGCCACCTATATTGCAAAAATAAATATTTTACCAGTAAAGGATAAACCATGTAGATGGTCTAACATCAGCGATTTTGAATGCCAGCTATGTAATCTAGATGAGAATCCATTTCAGACTTTTCTTTCAACCGTGAATATTTCAAATACTTAAAGGAAAAGATGAGTGAGTGCATCAACTTTAATCGAGTAATAAACTCTCTAAAGCAATCACATAGAAAATAGTGGACAACTTCCAACATAAAACCTTGCAAAAAGAATCATGGATTTTTAGTAACTAGAAACGTTTCAATCAAAGTCGATTCCCAGTTGATCTACGACTACTATTCATTATTATGGATTGTACAAGTCTAGTAAGTAAATGAACAAGCAATAGAAAGAATCATTATCAACGAGGCTTTCGACGAGAATCATAAAAACATAGTCAAAGCTTCCCACTTAGGCTTCTCACATGCGACATCTTAACCTCATAATGAGCCAATATTTAAAGACACTCAAGACGAATCCGAAGAAAACCCACTGGACTCAGCTATGGAATAGTAAATTTTTCACAAACAAATAAAGAAATATTTTTCAATGAATTTATATTTCCTTCAAAATGGTTTCATACATTTTTTCACATAGTATATTTATTAGAAGACTCTTTTAATACTATCTTAAACAAATATTTGTACTTTATGTACAATAATACATAAATTAATTTATATTAAAGTACAAAACATTGCTATGCCATAAATTTTAGTGATTCGTTTCGCCAATTGGCTACAATCCAGAATAATATATCAACATTGGCTTGCCAGTGACCTCAAGTCATACTAGCACCTAATGGCTGCACACGTTGTTCAAATATATTTAAATCTAGATATTTTCCTTTTCCAAAATAATGTATTACTTGACAAAATGATGCACAATTTCCAATAAAATATTTCATGTGTCATATCCAAACTATTATGTTGGACTGCATCGTATAAGCGTTTAGGAACCCCTATCGATATCGCTAATTAGACTTATTGACCATAATTCTTAAATCACTCTAAAGACAAATTATTACCAAAATAAACTACTAAAATATTTCTAGTCACTTTATATAAAACAATCTTCTTATTTTATTGACTCAATTACTCATTTGAATAAATAGATTTATTTCCAAAATTCGTATATGCATTCCATCTAGCAACCATTAACAAAAACATAATTTATAATGCCTCTCGTCTATAATATCAAACATGCATTCTAAAAATTTAAATTTGTACTCCATCATTTAGTCCTATGTAATATATATTTACTTTTCTTTCAACAAATACACACATCCTTTCATCATTTCTGTCTTAAATGAAGAAAATATTGGATATATTAATATTTGGCATCGTCTAGAATTAAGTAGGTTTAAAAATAACTGAGTAGTATCTCCTACCAATACTCACATTCTAGACAAAGCTAAATGAAAACAAAAAATAATTCATTCCAAACACACATCAAACAAACAAACAAACGCTTTCAACGGAAAGCTATCTATTAGAATTCGCTACACACACTGATCACTACTGGATCTTTCTAGTCAACTTGCCACATAGAGGTTTATTTAACAACATCATGTCGATACTACTGTCTGGCTAACAATCCCTTATTTCTTTACCACCATCAAAATCTTAAATTTCCACTAAAAGAAAACACGCTGAAGTAATAGGGATAGGTACAATGTACAGTAGGAATAATAGTAAGCATGTCCATTGATAATTACCCTAGTAATCATCATATACTTCTACTATACTTAAATATAAACAAAAATCAACTGCACAACCATGGAGACATGGGCTCTATGTCTCATCTAAGGCCGGGACTCGTGTCTCTTATACTCCGTATTGTTCTAAACCTGCGTTGATACCAACTACAACACCCACCTCTATACCCATACTATCCAAGAGCATTACTGGGCAATACTGCTAGATAATACAAAGAATAAGGTTGTATGGGGTACGCACATGAATATTCTCATGGATTAACACCAGTACGTATCTCAAAAATCATAAACAGCTCACATATACGTACATGGCATCAACACAAAGCAATAAACACACATGCCTCCATAATAGAGCAACGCACAATATAAAATAGAGCACAGAGAACATAAAGTCTATAATGCAGAAATAGCATATAATAAATATGAAAAAGTGTAACGACCCGGAATTTTGGGTTGCCAAATTTGAACATTTAATTCATTTTAAATATCGAATATGGATTATAATTTGATTTTGGAAATAAAAAGATTTTGGTTAAGTTAATAGAATTAGTTAAATTTCAAATATGGGAATGAAATTGAAATTTGAATAATAATAGCTTAATATTAGGATTGGGATAAATGGGTGAATCTGAGTGTAAATAAATATAAAAATGGTTTCTAAAAATTTATTTAAGTTTATTTCAATTTAAATAGTAATATTGGACCATTGGATGGAATTAATAGTCGATGGATTGAATTTGGAATATTATATTAATTTAATGAGGGAATTTAATAATATAATAATACAAATAAACAGATTTTGATTTAAACTGAATCGGAATGATTTCTAATGTGAATATAAATTTTATACGAGTTATAATAGAGTTAGTAAAATTTTAAAAGTGAAATTTTAGATGATTTCGACAATTGTGAAAATCGCTCGATTTAATCGACGAGTTAAATTAGCCTTCCGGGGCACAGTCTTGGAATTCGACGAAACCAGTTTCATTGGATCCGTAATAGTTAGTTATTATCAGATTTCAATTTTCGTAGCAATCGGAGTTGTCGTTTGACCCTGATAGCTTAAAACGCTTAGAAAATTCTTTAATCAATATAAATTAAAAATTGACCGTTTGTTTCCGTAACCCGCGTATATGATCGAATTAGCTTCCG
Source organism: Allium cepa (assembly GCA_030765085.1). Classification (NCBI taxonomy): domain Eukaryota; kingdom Viridiplantae; phylum Streptophyta; class Magnoliopsida; order Asparagales; family Amaryllidaceae; genus Allium; species Allium cepa. Next base: position 75,852,577 of record CM060946.1, on the reverse strand, counting down.
AAACACGTTCTATTGTGTTCGGAATGTGGGTAGAACCTTAGGAACGGCCGGCGGCACGTGATTTTTGGAGTTCGTTTGTAAAAGCTTGTTAAAATTGGAGATAATATTAAAATAATATTAATAAACATTTATATATATACACGTTTGACCAAACCCTAGACCATTTTAACCGGCCACCACTTATTAAGTTTAATGGCCGAAAAACAACGACCTTCCTCTTCAATTATTGATCAATCCATCAACCAATCATGAAAACTTCCAACTGGAATGTCGTAGAGGGCGGAGAGAGCTTCAGATCCAACGGTGGATCTGGTTTGTAGTCGTCGTTTGGAGGTGCAATTTTGCATCGTGTGGCTTGCGTTCGAGCTCGTCATCATGGTGGAGAAGGCGACCAAGCTCGGCACTGCTTCGACCGAAGAGAGAGTGTGGGATGAGCTTCGAGGTGGAGGTCTTGGATCGTCGCCGAGTTAGCTGTGGTAGTCGCGGTTGTTAACCCTAATTCGTGAATTTGGGTTCGGCCTTGACTGTGTATTCGCGTGCGTGGGGAAGATAGGAGGGACGGCTTTGATTTCCTGATGCTTTGTGCGGCCGTGATTGTTTGTGGCAAAATAAAAATAAATAAATAATAGAAATTGTTTTTAAATTGGTAGTTTAACTTTGAAAATTCATATCTAATGCACACTTTGTCAGATTTAGACGAAACTGGCGACGCCGGAATCAAAGAGACACGTACTAGGCAGTGGAACAGTTGTGGAATCGTTGCGAGCAAGTAAAAATTTAGGTTAAATCGAACGTCGTTCGATTTAATTTAAATTTGAACACTCGCCGAAAACCCAAGGTGAGTTTAACTCACTCATATCTGGAATATTAGTTAATTTAAATAGTCAATAATTGAATGACTACTTAATTGGTTGAATATGATAATTATATCTAGTTGAATCGATATATTGTTGTGCTAATATCTGTGGGTGCAGGGAAAACAAATTGGAGGGATCCAATTGGATCCGTCACAAATAGAAATTTAAATTTATATTCTGTAATATATCCTATTTATTATTCTGTGATAAATTATTTAGATCTTTTTACCCCGTGTTTTACTTATATGCTGTGATGAATTAAATTGAAGTTTAAATTATGTTGTGCTGTGATTGGGTGAATACAACCTGAAAATTCTAAATATAAATAGATAAATTGGGTTTAAAGGATATAAAAGAAATTCCTAAGTAAAGAATTTTAAAGGAATCAAATTCAAGAAGATTGGTTGATAATTTAAAATGTGTGGAAATGTGATCTATAAAGGAAATGCGAATTGTTTAAAGAATAGCGAGATTTATTTTTAAATAATGGGAAGTGTGCTTTCTCCTCGAAATTTTATTTTTTTATTAGGAAAGCTTTCAAATTATAAAATTTGCAGTTTAAACATGTACAGAATATTATTAGAAAGAAATATTGTTTTAAAATGTTTTTAAGTGAAAGCAAATATTTGATTAAGTAATTATGGTATTTAATTATTTAAAAAAAGGGTAAAGTAGTATTAAGTTTTCAAAAGGAAATTTTAATATGAACATTTGATTTAATAACCTTATTTGAAGGGTTAAATTTTATTTAAAGTACTTAGGAAACCTTTATATATTTCCTTAAGTATTATTTTCAATCAAGTAATTTCTAGAAACTTTATTTTAAATATTTTAACATGAATTTTTTAGTGATTTCCAGGAAAAAGAAATGTCTTTAAAAATAAATGGAGTTTATTTTAAAGTATGAAAAGGAATTTTACGGAATGAACGTAAAATTGAATTGGGTAAATCAGATTGGATTGATAAAAGAATTTTTTTGGATTATCCTAAATAAAGGAGTAATTCACTGAAAACCAAGTACGTTTTAAGCAGATTTCTAAGTAAAAGATAAAAGTTTTAAATTTTATTTCAAAGAAATGTTTAAGAAAATCCTTATGTAGGCTGCAAAGATTTCGAACGTAAATATATACTAATTTGTTATAGTAATAATTATCCTAGTGACAAATGACATTATGTTTTAAAGGAGTATTATTAATATTTATGTTGTAAAATGGTTATATTTGAAAGATAAATAGTTAAAGTTTTATTTGAAACTTGCATAGCATTTCATAGCTTTATTTTAAAATCTAGTATGACTTAACTTTATTTTAAGGATCATATTTTATATTTTATTAAGCCATTTATTTCAAGTTATTTCTAAAGGTATATATATATGTATATAATCAAGTATGTAAGAAGTTTTAATATGATTATTTTAAAGTATTTTCAAGAATAAAGTATTTAAATTATTTTAAACTTTAAATATTAGTACTTGGAATTTTTCAGAGGAAGTAAAGATTGGGAAATCTATTCCACGAGAAGAATTGGATTTGAAAAGTGTTTCAAAGGGATTTGAAATGGAATTATATCTTGTAAAGATATTTTGAGGAAATAAATAATATGGGAAATTATTTATTGTGTGATGGATGTTTGTGAATGTTAATTGATAGTTAATTCACCGACTAACAATATTGGACAAATGCGTTGATTGTTTCGAAGAGACCGGGATCGAGATTTATTTCTCGAAAACCACTTCGATCCGGTTTGTACGTTTCATGGAAAAACAAGTTCAGAGTCGAAGATGGAGCAGTGAATGCAAGGGCTAGTCGCTACTAATCCTGAGGATATTTCCAAAATGGATGTAGTAGGAGTAGTGCCTTCGGTTCCGTTCGAACCCGGGACGGACTTGTATGGATGACTGCTTTCGCAGCATCGTCAGGTGGGCGATGGGCATTCTAAGTGAAACGTTCTAAAATGTAACGCTTAGCCTCAAGCCTCATCAACCGAGATGACTGAAAATCAGGGGATATGCAGCAAGGCTTGGTGAGCATCACCCATTTTCGGGTAAGGTCATTCCTGTCTTGATGTCCCTTTATTTCGGCTTAGTGGTGCGGTTGCTGATCCCAACCACGTGGTGATCTTACTCGAGACTATCCAGTAAGGGGTAGTAAGGGCCTTGTGTTGCAGGGGGTCGGACGTGGTCCTCGGTATGCTGATCTAGACCAGGTACTATGACAGGTGGTACCCCAATGCCTAATCATTGTTGGAAATACATTCTCCCTACGAGTTTTTTTTGTATTACCCACTCTGTGGCTAGTAGCTGGAATTTAATCATGTAACAATTTCGGCTATTTTATAAGTATTTGTATATAGACCTTATTATAATATCAGAGGATTTCTATATAAATTGTTTTATCTATTGTAAGGTAAAAACCCGGCATGTTTATTTGTGGCATGGTCTTACGAGATGCTTTTGTTTTCAAAAAAATTTTGAAACTTTAATAATCAATTTGGGTGCATTATTATCAGCTGGTATTCCAGACTGACTTGGGTGTTATTTCATTATAATGCTCGGGTCAGACCGAGTATTATATGTTCAAGTCAGGATGCTTTGGAGTAGGAGAGGAGTTGGAATCCGAGACGTATTATCCGTACTTACATACATATATATATACATATATATCCACTGCTATGATTGCATGATTGTCTGACTGGTAAATATTGCTTGTATGAGATACTCTGATGATAAGATGTATATAACAGATATAGTTTCATTTTGTGTAAAGATATATTATTTACTATTATATTTTATTTCGCTGCGATTGTGAGATTCTGATATTGTTTAGTTTCTTCTTCTTCTATCTCTTCTTCTTTAACCCTAGTGGTTCGTATTTCTGTTCCACTTGAGTAAATTGATATAGAATAGTGTTGACTCAAGGGGTACAGATTTGCGGGTTGTCTCACTTGGTATCAGAGCTTAGGTTGGCGACAACCTAGGCTTTGGTGGGGAAATTACTCATTAAACAGAGTCAATAGTACTCTATAATGAATTGAGTGTATTAATAAATATAAGAGTGTACTTGTTAGTGAATATAAAAATTGTTTTTATACTTTGTTGACTTATCGGTTGAGTGTTGTTAAATTCTGGTCGGTATGGGAAGTACAACCGTATCGATAGGGGTTTCTAAACTCTTAGACAAGATAAAATGATATAGTATTGTTTTTAAAGTGGGTAAATGAAATAATTTTACCCAAAATTATATTTTGATATAAAAGGAATAATTTTATGAAATTACTATATATATATATATATTTGGTTGATTGGTTGTTAATACTATAATTAAATAAGAATCTAAAATTTAATCTAAAATTTGAAATGGTTATAAGCAAATAAATTCCATGAGTATAAATTATACAAAAGAGAATAACTAAATTTAAACTAAACCAGAATTTATATCCCGGAAGTTTTGGAAAGGATTTTAAATGTAATGAAAATAAAAGTTTGGAAATTTAAAATCTTAGGAAAGTTTGAAATGTTTGCTAAGGTGTTTGAAGGAAATAATGGAATATTTTTTTGGGAAGTATTTTTGAAGGGAAACTGTTTTGAAATGAATGTAGGGAAGTAAGGAAGCACTGAACTCACTTCAGTCGCTGGAAAATAATCCTGATGATGCTGGCCACATCATTAGAATTCATTTTCGAGTTTTTAAAGTGATGGATTGCTACCATGTGAGTGATTATGATATTTGTTGGACTTGTTTGATATACAAGTAATTTTAGAAGTTTCAAAAGGGAAATTGCTTTGATGAAAACATATTGCTTTAGAAATCTGGAAGTTTGATTTGATATACCGGGAGGGTATGATTTATTATTATTTCAAAATGGTTTTGAGATTAACCCGGGCAATTGAATTCTGGAAAATTCTATTTAAATAATGTGTAAAATTAAAATGAATCAACTATTGGACTTATTTGATGAAGTTGATATTAGTAAGAAGGAAATGAAAATCTTAATCTTGGAATTAAAAATTTAACTTGAGTAAATGGAAGTGAATGAAATTTATTAAAGTGAATATAAAATTTGAATTTAACTTGGGATAAGTTAAATAAATTGAACTTAGAATTAAATTGATTTGAATTAAATTTAAATGTAAAATGACTTTGTAATTGTGAGTCATTGTGTAATAAATTATACCCACAAACTATTAAGTATTATACTTATAATCTGTAATTTTGGACTTAAAATTTGCAAAAAATTAAATTGGAAGAAAATTTGTGTCCTTAAGAATTCAGTGACACACACATATATAAAATTTGAAATTGATGATTATAAGATGTAAATGAATTAAAATGAGCAAAATAAACTTTGAAGTAAATAATTTGGTGAACTTATAAATAGGGAATGGAATTATAATAAAAAAATGGGAAATAGTTGAATGGTATGGTGAATTCAAACCTAATCTCAAATGAAATGTGAATTGAAATAAGGTGAAGAAAATATAAAATATATAAGGGTGAATGAACTTAAGTCAGTAAATAAGTTCTGGACTTGTATATGGAGAATTAAAATTGGATTTAACTTCGATTAAATGAAATGGAGTTGAATTTGGATTGAATTAAAATCAAAATTCAGTTGTGTTACAAATAATTATGAATAGAATTAAATTCTTATTTAAAGTAGTAAAAGAAATAGCATGAATTTAAGTTGCTGAATAAATTTAGTTAAAACTTGAACTAAATTTGGAAAAGAATTGAATTGAAGGAGAATTTAATCAAGTTGAAAGGATATTGTATGCATAAAATTTTAACTCAACTAAAATTCAAAGAAATTGTTTGAGAATGAATTTAGCGTAAGCTAAATTAAATAAAAAGAAGTTGGAAAATGAATTTAGTGTAAACTAAATTAAGTGGAATTTGTATTGGCATGGATGAAGTTTTGGTGGTTTGTTAAGAAAACTTTGAAAAGAAAATAGAAACCCAGTTCTGGTATGGAATTAGTTTTGGCAATAAAAAGTTGAGAGTGTAAATGAATAATGAAATTAGATTATAATAGTGATGGTTTGAATTGTAAATAAATTCAAATGAGTGAAATAATTTAAAATGGTTTCTTTGCTAATAAAATAAATCTAAAATGGATTGAATAAATAAACAAAGAGCATTAAAATTTGTAAATGGATTGTAGTTGATTTGGATGAGAATCAAATGAAAATAAAATAAAATTGATATAAGAAGATAATGAAAATATTGTGGAAGAACTTAAGCAAATTGAATAATAATTGTGGTCGAGCTTTATAATGTTGTCTTGGATAAATTTGTTTAGGTAATAAACATTGATATGCAAGTGAAATGGTTTTAATTAATTTTATTGTGATAAATTAAAGATGTATGAGTTGTAAATAATATATAATGGGATGATATTAATTTAAAACTTAAGTTGAATGGTGAACTAGAAATGAGAATAAGAAATTGAATTAAAAATTGCAAGGAAACAAGAATATTTGGGTTGTGAATAATTTCGAATGGAATAAAATTAATATAAATTTGAACTGGAATTAATTTTAATGGTTATAAGCTTAAGTGATTGATACTTGTTTAGATAACATTAAAATTTGCATAGAAATCAGACGTTTTGTTGTAAACAAAAATTTAATTGGCTTAAAGAAACAAATTGAAATGGGTTTTTGAATCAACTGGGATGAATTGAAATTTTATTAAGTGGTTTTGCATATGAATGGAATGGATCAAAAAAGAAATGTAAATACTTCAAATTGAAGGTAAAATTTGGTTGTGAATCAATTTGGAATTGAATTGAAGTAAAGAGATGTAACTAAGGCATATGTTAATCATATTGAAGTGGAAATGAATTATTTGTAATTAGCATGAATGGTATATAGTGAACTTGAATGTAAATTATTCGAGTGAGATAAAATGAAGTTTGGACTTGTATAAGAAATTTAAAAAGGTGATTGAAATCTTTGAATTGTTGATAAAATATGGTTAACATTGTTAAATTATGAAGTTTACTTGTTTAAACCATGTAATTGATGTGTTTGGCTAGTTTAATGAATGGAATGTTATTAAAATCCTTATGTTATTGAAAACTTATGTGTTTGTTTAAGTAAGTACAGGTATGGGAGGCAGTAGGTAGAGTTGGAGCGTGTGTATGCAATATAAATTAGCCGCACGCTGTTAAAATGCTAATAAAAGGTACGCCCACGCAATAAAAATAGGAAATATGAACTGTTTTTTGTTTTTTCGACCGTGTAGGTCGATGTATATATATTTATATCTATTGTGAAATTGCAAAAGCTCCTCCGTACGGGGGAGACTCTGCCAAAAAATTTCAAAAATTTTGGGAGTTAGAAAATTTTTGGAATAAATTTGAAATGTTTCATTAACGACAAAATTGATTCCAAATAACAATTAAACTTAAAATAAAAAGGATTTTGGGATAGAAATCGAAACTAGCAGTTTCGATTTGTAACTAAAGAATTTGGGCAAAGTGAAATTGAGATTTTCACTAAGTAAGTTTTGCTTTTGAGTTAGGAACATTCTTCTACCATAGCAAATTTCGAGGTTGAAATTTTTTTACGGGGGAAGGAATGTAACGACCCGGAATTTTGGGTCGCTAAATTTGAACATTTAATTCATTTTAAATGTCGAATATGGATTATAATTTGATTTTGGAAATAAAAAGATTTTGGTTAAGTTAATAGAATTAGTTAAATTTCAAATACGGGAATGAAATTGAAATTTGAATAATAATAGCATAATATTAGAATTGGGATAAATGGGTGAATTTGAGTGTAAATAAATATAAAAAATGGTTTCTAAAAATTTATTTAAGTTTATTTCAATTTAAATAGTAATATTGGACCATTGGATGGAATTAATAGTCTATAGATTGAATTTGGAAATTTATATTAATTTAATGAGGGAATTTAATAATATAATAGTACAAATAATTAGATTTTGGTTTAAACTGAATTAGAATGATTTCTAATGTGAATATTAATTTTATACGAGTTATAATAGAGTTAGTAAAATTTTAAAAGTGAAATTTTAGATGACTCGACGATTGTGAAAATCGCTCGAATTAATCACGAGTTAAATTAGCCTTTCGGTGCACAGTCTCGGAGTTCGATGAAACTAGTTCCATTGGATTTGTAATAGTTAGTTATTATTGGATTTCAATTTTCGTTGCAATCGGAGTTGTCGTTTGACCCCGGTAGCATATAACGCTTAGAAAATTCTTTAATCGATTTAAATTAAAAATTGACCGTTTATTTCTGTAACTAGCGTATATGATTGAATTAGCTTCCAAAACACGTTCCATTGTGTTCGGAACGTGGGTAAAACCTTAGGAATGCCTGGCGGCACGTGATTTTTGGAGTTCGTTTGTAAAAGCTTGTTAAAATTGGAGATAATATTAAAATAATACTAATAAATATTTATATATATACACGTTTGATCAAACCCTAGACCATTTTAACCGGCCGCCACTTCTTTATGTTTAATGGCCAAAAAAAATTGACCTTCCTCTTCAATTATCGATCAATCCATCAAGCAATCGTGAAAACTTCCAACTGGAATGTCGTAGAGGGCGGAGAGAGCTTCAGATCCAACAGTGGATCTTGCTTGTAGTCGTCGTTTGGAGGTGCAATATTGCACCGTGTCGCTTGCGTTCGAGCTCGTCGTCACGGTGGAGAAGGCGACCGAGCTCGGCGCTGCTTCGGCCGAAGGGAGAGTGTGGGATGAGCTTCGAGGTGTAGGTCTTGGATCGTCGCCGAGTTCGCCGTGGTGGTCGCGGTTGTAAACCCTAATTCGTGAATTTGGGTTGGGCCTTGACTGTGTATTCGCGTGCATGAGGAAGATAGGAGGGACGGCTTTGATTTCCTGATGCTTTGTGTGGCCGTGATTGTTTGTGGTAAAATAAAAAAAATTAATTAATAGAAATTGTTTTTAAATTGGTAGTTTAACTTTGAAAATTCATATCTAATGCACACGTTGTCAGATTCAGACAAAACTGGCGATGCCGGAATCACAGAAATGCGTACTATGCAGTGGAGCAGTTCTAGGATCGTTTCGAGAAAGTAAAAATTTAGGTTAAATCAAACGCCGTTCGACTTAATTTAAATTTGAACGCTCGCCGAAAACCCAAGGTGAGTTTAACTCACTCACATCTGGAATATTAGTTAATTTAAATAGTCAATAATTGAATGATTGCTTGATTGGTTGAATATGATAATTATTATCAAGTTGAATCGATATATTGTTGTGCTAATATCTGTGGGTGCAGGGAAAACAGGTTGGAGGGATCCAACTGGATCCCTCACAAATAGATATTTAAATTTATATTCTGTGATATATCCTATTTATTATTCTGTGATAAATTGTTTAGATCTTGTTATGCCGTGTTTTACTGATATGCTGTGATGAATTAAATTGAAGTTTAAATTATGTTGTGCTGTAATTGGGTGAATACAACCTGAAAATCTTAAATATAAATAGATAAATTGGGTTTAAAGGATATAAAAGAAATTCCTAAGTAAAGAATTTTAAAGGAATCAAATTCAAGAAGATTGGTTGGTAATTTAAAATGTTTAGAAATGTGATCTATAAAGGAAATGTGAATTGTTTAAAGAATAGCGAGATTTATTTTTAAAGAATGGGAAGTGTGCTTTCTCCTCGAAATTTTGTTTTGTTATTAAGAAAGCTTTCAAATTATAAAATTTGCAGTTTAAATATGTTTAGAATATTTTTAGAAAGAAATATAATTTTAAATTGTTTTCAAGTGAAAGCAAATATTTGATTAAGTAATTATGGAATTTAATTATTTAAAAAAAGAGTAAAGTAGTATTAATTTTTCAAAAGGAAATTTTAATATGAATATTTGATTTAATAACCTTATTTGAAGGGTTAAATTTTATTTAAAGTACTTAGCAAACCTTTATATATTTCCTTAAGTATTATTTTCAATCAAGTAATTTCCAGAAACTTTATTTTAAATATTTTAACATGAATTTGTAAGTGATTTCTAGGAAAAAGCAATGTCTTTAAATATAAATGGAGTTTATTTTAAAGTATGAAAAGGAATTTTACGGAATGAACGTAAAATTGAATTGGGTAAATCAGGTTGGATTGATAAAAGGAATTATTTGGATTATCCTAAATAAAGGAGTAAATCCCTGAAACCAAGTACGTTTTAAGCAGATTTCTAAGCAAAAGATAAAAGTTTTAAATTTGATTTCAAAGGAATGTTTAAGAAAATCCTTATGTAGGTTGCAAAGATTTCGAAAACAAATATATACCAATTTGTTATAGTAATAATTATCCAAGTGACAAATGACATTATGTTTTAAAGGAGTATTGTTAATATTGATGTTCTAAAATGGTTAAATTTTAAAGATAAATAGTTAAAGTTTTATTTGAAACTTGTATAGCATTTCATAGCTTTATTTTAAAATCTTGTATGACTTAACTTTATTTTAAAGATAATAGTTTATATTTTATTAAGCAGTTTATTTCAAGTTATTTCTAAAGGTATATGTATGTATTAAATCATGTATGTAAGAAGTTTTAATATGAATGTTTTAACGTATTTTCAAGAATAAAGTATTTAAATTATTTTAAACTTTAAATATTGGTACTTGGAAGTTTTCAGAGAAAGTAAAGATTGGGAAATCCATTCCATGAGAAGAATTGGATTTGAAAAGTGTTTCAAAGGGATTTGAAATGATCTTGTAAAGATATTTTGAGGAAACTAATAATGTGGGCAATTATTTATTGTGTGATGGATGTTTGTGAATGTTAATTGATAGTTAAATCACCGACTATCAATATTGGACAGATGCGTTGATCGTTTCGAAGAGACCGGGATTGAGATTTATTTCTCGAAAACCACTTCGATCCGGTTTGTACATTTCATGGAAATACATGTTCGAAGTCGAAGATGGAGCAGTGAATTGCAAGGGCTAGTCACTACTAATCCTGAGGATATTTCCAAAATGGACGTAGTAGGAGTAGTGCCTTCGTTTCTGTTCGAACCCGGGATGGACTTGTATGGAAGAATGCTTTCGAAACATCGCCAGGTGGGCGATGGGCATTCTAAGTGAAATGTTCTAAAAGGTAACGCTTAGCCTCAAGCCTCATCAACCGGGAACGACTGAAAATCAGGTGATATGCAGCAAGGCTTGGTGGGCAGCACCCATTTCTGGGTAAGGTCATTCCTGTCTAGATGTCCCCTTATTTTGGCTTAGTGGTGCGGTTGCTGATCCCAACCGCGGGGTGATCTTACTCGGGACTATCCAGTAAGGGGTAGTCCGGGCCTTGTGTGCATGGGATCGGGCGTGGTCCTCGGTACGTTGATCTAGACCAGGTACTGTGATAGGTGGTACGCCAGTGCCTAGTCATTGTTGGAAATCCATTCTCCCTACGAGCCTTTTGTGAGTTTTATTTGTATTACCCACTCTGTGGCTAGTAGCTGGAATTTAATCATGTAACAATTTCGGCTATTTTATAAGTATTTGTATATAGATCCTATTATAATATCAGAGGATTTCTATAAAAACTATTTTAGCTATCGTAAGGTAAAAACCCGATTGTTTATTTGTGGCATGGTCTTACGAGATGCTTTTGTTTTCAAAAGATTTTTAAAACTTTAATAATCAATTTGGGTGCATTATTATCAGCTGGTATTCCACACCGACTCGGGTGTTATTTCATTATAATGCTCGGGTCAGACCGAGTATTATATGATCAGGTCAGGATGCTTTGGAGCAGGAGAGGAGCTGGAATCCGAGACGTATTATCCGTACTTATATGTATATATCTGCTGCTATGATTGTATGATTGTCTGACTGGTAAATATTGCTTGTATGAGATACTCTGATGATATGATGTATATAACAGATATAGTTTCATTTTGTTTAAGGATCTATTATTTACTATTGTATTTTATTCTGCTGCGATTGTGAGATTCTGATATTGTTTAGTTTCTTCTTGTTCTATGTCTTCTTCTTTAACCCTAATGGTTCGTATTTCTATTCCACTTGAGTAAATTGATATAGAATAGTGTTGACTCACTGGGTACGGATTTGCGGGTTGTCTCAAGAAGTCCAAGTGGGTTAGCAGAAATAGTCAAATACCTACAAAGATAAAAATATACAAAACATGTCCAATGTATCCATCTCAACCACTCGTGTACACATGTTGCTACAAATATACATAATAATATACAAATATGCTACCCATTATCTAAGCCCAACATCCACATACCGGTCATCTACCCCTGAACCTGAAATGTCTTTGATTGACCTGAGTATTATATAAGTAACTTACGAGTCAGATTATGCCTAGAATGTAGATGTCAATATAAAATAACATCTAGAATGGTATAAACAAGTGCAACAAAAGTGGCAGGTGCATATTCCAAGTGTCAACATATCTAACAACTATGCACACATAAAAGATAACCCATCTCCGGTTAAAGTCAATCAACACATCAAATGGGCATATAATCAAATGTTTGTAACAACCACACTCGAACTATCATCAAATATAAAGCTCATCAAAAATACATGATAAGCTCTCAACAATTCCCTAGATTATGTCTCAGATAATCATAAAATAGATATACTCGGGGTCCGTCTTACTATGTATACAACACATAATAATCAACCAAACAAAACATACATGAAATATGAATATAGCATACTCTTGGTAGCCAAGGTCATTTCTCAGATTACCATGTAAAAGATATGTACATGGTCCAACTTCATGCTCTCAGCATCTCTAGCTATCCTCGATAGCTGTAAAAATTGATGTGTACAGGGTAACACAAGTGCAGAGACTCTCGGTCTCGTTAATAATCCAAGAGATCAACAATCATATAATCATCATCTACACTTTCAACCTAATAGTAATCGACTTGGCTCTCAGCCAATGAAATAATCATACGTCATTCAAACCTCTACTAATCCAATCGAGTCCCAATATTATGGATAATCATTTGGACTCTTGGACCTATATGCTCATAGCCTAATAAATATGTATTTCCAGTTTGGTCTTAACAAATGATCAGATGCTCTCTCAACCGTATATGTAGTGATCTCATATAATTTAATAAGTAGGTATCTAAATCATCTCATGCCATCTCATCAATAACAACCAAACGGGAGAAGCTCTCAGCATGTTCCAGATGCCTTCCTCGCTCTTAATGCTGCTCTTACAGTCTTAGTTATCTCGATGGCCATCGTCATTCAATATCCATTAAGTACAAGACTACATCACATGTTGGTCATGATCCTACAAGTGCCCCTAACGATAACAGACTGCTGGCCTAAGTTACAAATGGGCAGTGACTCTCAGCTATTGCTCTTCGCCACATACATCAATAGGTGTGTCACAGATTCGGAGATCAACCCCATAATCGGGCCGCTAGGATGAATACTAGCCAATCTGGTTTACACTCCGACATTTAATTGAAGTACACATAATGAATAGACACTCTTATAACTCTCAGCCAGCAAACTCTTAGCATGTATTGCCATAAATATAATAACAAATATACTCGACCCTGTTAGAGTGACATCTACTTACAAAAAGCAATCAAACAAATATCAGCACGGGTATCCCATATCACTTGATGTTACTCATTTGTTTACTCAATGCTCATAAATTGCACTCACCATCGCACTGTTATTCTATATAACAAGACCAAAGAATACTGTAGAAATATTGTCGAAAGTCCCATACAAGACGGTACTATAACTCCGTTTATTCTAATTCCTAGTTACATAGAAATATAAAACAATCAAAACATACAATTCAATTATTTATTGATTCAGAAAGGGTTTTATTATAAAGTTCACTTTTTCCTAAAATCTTCAAAATAGTTTCAAATATAAATTCTCAATTGAAAGAGAAACAATGTAACGACCCGATATTTTCAACCATTCGCATCCGCACATGTCGGACTTGAATTGCTCAAAAAACCAAATTGTAAAATAAATTTGGCAAATCTTAGAATATACAACAAATAAATAAATCATAGAATCACAGGCATAGAGTAATATAATGCAGCGGAAGCAAAGACATAGTAGTTCATGAAGCTACTATATAAATACATCAGAGTTAAACAAGATACAACAGAAGTAACAAGATGATAATCAAGTACCAAGCTGAATACAACAGTGGAAACAACTGGATAACTGAATCAATGGGATGATTGAAATGAAAAAGATAGCTATATTTTCAAGCAAAGCTCTAACTTCGAGGGTGATTCACAAATGCTGTATCACTCAATTTGACCCGAGTGTAAAGAAAAACACAAAACACTCGAGTCAAGATATACATACTTATACAACGTAAACCAACTCAAGTGAACTGTAATATACGATACAAGTAACTTAAAGGATGCTTGTGACCGCCTATCCTCTAAGGATCCGTAAAACTATTTAATATGTAGTAATATTTTGCTATTACAATAATGTCTATAGTAAACTAAACTTATTTTAATAGCGTTAAGAGGTTACCCATGTAGCCCTTAACACGTAATAGTCCCAGTAGTCCATCCAATATCAGCATACCTCCAGATGGGGAGGCTACCCTAAATATTCCACGGGCTATGGGAGAAAACCAAACTCGTATAAGGCACGCTAGGGTAGGTGACACGACACACAAGGCAATGCCAGGATAGATATACCAATTATGCAAATGGTCTGGTGCTAATGCGTAGCAGCTACTACTGCCCACCTTGAGCCACACCCCCAAATCAAAATTCAAAAGTGGCCACCAAATCAATCTCAAAGTCAGAATATAATATTGAAGGAGTGTGTCTGATAAGAGGGGCTACCTCCTTGGCCCGAGATTGTTCCTGTTTTAGCCACCTTATGCCAACTCACGGGAGTCGGGTCCACGTATATGCCTCAAAGGAACGCCGCCGCCATCCTACTTCATTCTGGAATCTCCCCCGCGTACATGGTTGTTAAAATGGTTTTCGGAGTTGGTAGAGAGTATGAAAACTTCCAATCCCGGTCTCTTTAACAACGAAACGTTATTATTACCCATGGATATTCATTTCAAAACCATCTAAAATCAATACCATTTCTTCCCAAAATAATATCCATTTCAAAACTAAATACTATATTATTTCACTTGAAAACCCAATCAATATATCATTTCCATTATCCAAAAACTAAAGTGGTAATATATCAATTGAATTCCAAAACTATTTTTATATATCATTTAAATAAAATCCAAATTTCCAAATCGCTGAATATTTCCTTCAATTTATTAAACTCGAAATATTCCCTTTTAAAATCACCTTAAACCAAAACCAGGTTGTAAAATCGTATTCTTAAATCATCAATTTCAGTGAGTTTCAAATCACTATATTTAAAGACAATTCTTAATTAAATACAATTTCCAACTCATAACGCCTTTAAGATGACTTTCATTTAATCCATTAAATATGAAGTTGTTATCCTTTCAAATCTAATATTCAATTTCTAGAATTTCAATAATTTCTAAGTTCATTTATTCAGTTTCAACATTTCAAACATTGTAATTTTCAAACACCAGCACTTATAAAGCGCTGCGGTAGGTATATTTTGTATATATCAAAATATAGTTCAAATTCAGAAACTACAGCATTTCTAAAATGCTATTATAGGTCCATTTAGTAATTTCAGCACATAGTTCAAATTTCAGAAGTTACAACACTTCAAAAATGCTGTTATAGGTCTTTTTAGTATATTCAGCCATAGTGCATTAAACCATAGCATTTCAGAAATGCTATGATTTCTGTTATACCCTTTAAATCAATATATCTTCAAATTTTCTCATTTTTAACTTATCAAACTTATTCCACTTTTCAAAAAAATTTATTTGAATATTACTTAACTTATAAATTTAATAAAATAAAATTTTATTAATAAATATCCAATTTAAATTAAAATTCATTTGTTAAGCCAATACTTAATTTCTTAACTTTTATTTCAACCAATAACTTAATATTTTATTTAACATACCCATCTCCTAAATAAAATTAAATCTCCATTTATTTACTTAATTTAAAATTTCCATTTAAAAACCAAAGTCCAAATTTCAAGTTAAGCTCTTTAAGTTACATTTTTCCATTTTTAAATCATAATCATTTCCTGTACAAAACATATCCCTAAATAAAATATTTTATCATAGTAACAATCCAATTCTCTTTATAAATCTATTCATTTAGACATCAATTAACTATGATTTCAAGTTAAATAAATTTTAATACCAAATGCCCAATTAAAACTGTATTTCAGTTTCTTAAAATACATTATTCATTATACAAAACATATCCATTTCAGGGAATAACCTTAAATAAAATCACTAGATTAGATTCAAGATTCCATATTAAATCAAATTTAATTATTAAGTTATTTATCATAAACAAAGATCCTTACATTACAATTTAAAACCAAATAAAGATTTTAAATTGCAATTAAAACCAAAATCGACTTATAAAATTTTAACTTATAGAAATCCAATATCCCATTATTTTTCAAATCTTTAAATCAAATTTTAAGCTAAGGTCTCATATATCTTAAAACTCAAAATACTTAATAATTTTTAGGAAAATATTATTTAAAATTTTTGTCCATGGGTTTGTATATAATTTTCTAACCTAGGTCAAGTGATACGGATATGTATCATTTCAATCCGTAATTTGAAAAGAAAATCCGGGTTTTATCATTTCAAACCCGCAATCCCAAGTCAAAATAAATATATTAAAAATCACTTGAGCCTATCATTTCAGCTCATAATGATTTTCCTTATTCTAAAGTCCGTTCGGGTATGTATCATTTCAACCCTAGTGATAGGGAACTTGCAGTGTGATAAACAGGAAAGAAAATAACAGTATAGCATATAATATCATATCAGATAATGTAACATGTATATAAACAACATTTAATATCATATAATCACAGGCAGGTATGAACAAAGCATATTGATTTCTATAATTCCCTTGTCATCATTTCATAATTGTATAAGTACGTAATGTCTAGAGTGAATAACTCACCTTTTTAAAGCTAGGGTTGAAATTCAAACCCAAATCTAAACTCCACAAAGCACGAAAAGGCATGACAAAGCACGACTATATTCTTTTGAGTGAATGGAGATTCGGATCCAAATCTTGTATACAAACAATTACACAAATGTAAGTGTAAAATTCAACATATAAGACTGTGAATCAAAAATGAACAATATGGATCAAAGGGACATATCCTTTCAATAATACAAAGTAAGATGCAAACTTGAGTGAAAAGAGACCCAAAATCCTCATCTTGTACATAACAAAATAAAGAAAACAAATATCACAAACATAAGAATATGATTCAATACAAAGAATAGAGATTACAACAATAGAAAGATAGGAAATAAACTAACATAACCTTGATAAATCAAAGCAAGGTGATCAATACATGGCTTGGTTTGGTCGAAGTTTTGGTGATATTATCTTCATCGTGGTCACGGCCTTAGATGGTGGAGGTGGAGATGGTGTAGTAGTCGGCTATAAAGGTGAGGCTGAACTAGGCATGAAGGAAACAAAATAAAAAAGAAAATAGAAAAAGAAGAAGAGGTAGGAGAAGCCATGAATTTGCTCTCTATTTTTTTCTTAGCCATGAATATGAATGAGGAGATGAGAAGTTATTTACGTGCATAAGAAAAAAAAGAGGTGGCTAGGGTTTCAACAAGCGAACGGTTAAAGATTAAGGGTCGTGTACTGCTAAGATGTGGAGTGCAAGGCAAATGAAAAGGCATAGTTAAGGAGAAAGAAACGTACATATATTTTATTCTTAAATGCAAATGAAAATGAGGAGTTTTGAAATGAGAAATAAATCTACATGATTTGGAATAATTACTCACGGCTAGGGAAAAGAAACACACGGCTAAGAAAAAACAAGAGTGAACGGTTAGGGCAAGTAATAAAGAGGGTAGGTAAAAAAGCAAGAATTTGAATGTTTTGGAAAATAAAAAGGCAACCTATAAAGCAAATAACTTGATGGATTTAATTAATTTTTTTTCCTTTGTTTGCACGCAAATGGGAAGAGGAGTTTGAGGAACATTATGTACGTGATTGAGAGGAGAAAATCATGGCTATGAATGTGGGAAGTAATTGGCTACGCAAATGGAAAGGCAAGGGAAAAGGAAAATGCAACAAATAAAGACAAGTAACTTAGGTCTTTTCAAATTTCTAAGCCATTTATCAAAATGAAATCCACTCAATGAAATAAAAGTTTAGACAAAATAAAAGAAGAAATAAAATAGAATAACATAGAAGAATAGAAAATAAGATACAGAAAACAACTATGCACAAAACACTGTATTTATCCAATTCAAAAAGTATAAGTTTTAAATTCCCAATAATCCATATATTTGTTTATCTTTCATTATCTTTCTTTTGTAATAACTGTTATTTTCAATTATATTGAATTTGCCAAATATATACATTTACTATAATTAAAACCTTAATCGATTTATTCAACTTGGTTTCATTCCTTTATTTCATCTTATGAATCAAATATACATTTCCATTTATTTCATTACATTCAGACTTTATAGCACAGTTCTATCTCACATTAATGAACCTTTACCTACATCTAAATGTGATTGATTTCCTACTCTGAATTTAACAGTCTAAACAAAAAAAGTGACTTGCATAAATGTTATCACTAACTTTATATTACACTCAAGTTTATTATTTCCACTACTTATCAGAATTGCTTATAAAATGTTGAATTCATTTAATTACCATACACTTATTTACTTATACTCAATTTTATACCCAAATGTAATAGTTACAACTACATTAATAGACCAATTAAATAGTAACTTACAACCGTTACTATAACCTTTAATTTACATTTCATTTCTAATACTCACTTCATTATAAATTATAAAGTTTTTTTTTCTTTTTTCTTTTTTAATTTCTTTCTAAATTTAATTACAAAAATCTTATTAAATTAACCAGTTTAATTATCGAAATTTACGGGTCATTACAAACAATTTATAAGATTTTCAATGTTTCCTTAAAATCCAATTTCTGTTTCGAAACAAATAGTCGCAAATTTATTATTCCATTTCAAGAAAATTTATAAATTGCATTCAGTTCGAAATCACTTGAAGACTCTTCCTACAATAACTCATTCACTTTTAAAATCTTCTTTAATAATTGAAAATAACATCAATACTAAATAAGTTTTATTATTCAAGATTTCTTTTAAACCAATAATTTAATTAATTCAACTTTTCCAATAAGGATTTTCAATTATATTAAGAATAATCTCCAAAAGCCACAATATAAAACTCCATAAATGAAAATTCCCATTAAATAAATAAATAGCATTCTACTTATTATAAGCTCAAAATATTATTATATAAACTTCTAATTTATTAAATCCAACTAAAATTAACATATCATTTTAAAATATACATTTTAATGTCTCTTTTTATTAAAAAATCCTTCAAAAATTTATAATTGCACATAATAAAAATTATAAATATATATTCCAACAATTTACTTATTTAATCAAATCCTGAAAACCATTACTTTCCAAATAATTTATATTCATTCGATTCTGAAGACAACATCACTTTTATATTTTCATAGTAATAACATTTTGCAATGTTACTTACATGAACTCATTCCAAATCACTATTTGTATTAAAAATACTTTATAACCTTCAGAGCTTCTAATTTTGATTTATTTATTCTCTTTCAAAGAATTTAAAGCGGGGTTTTGGCTATTTATAACCATCTAACAACGTATAATGGTTTACATACCAATCGACTAAATTTCATTACAACAAAAACAATGGCATGCATCTCAATTTTAGCCAAAACAACCTATATCAACTTACCTTGTCCAAACATCCATCAAAATTAAAAGTAAGCAAAATGAATACTACACTAGATCATAGATATGAGTAAATAGATTTACTCACCAAAATTCCTAATTTGAGCTTCGTTGCTCCTCCAACCAACACACCTATCAACATCCTCCCTATCGTTAATGAACTTCAGCTCCAAATTCAGTAATTTGCGGCGAGCACTAGTGGCTATCTCCTCCACTGACAGTAATCGCAAATGCTCCTTGTCATCCCAGAGGTCGTAGCATCTCGAAGTTGCCTAGCCTAATCTCGATTGTACGTCAGCACTCTGCCGTGCCGCTGCCATAAATGTGTCGTGCATCTCCTCCAGTGTGTGCGAGCCCTTCATGCTTTCTTTTGATTATCTCGATGTGCCTTTTTTTGGTGCACTGATTTCCTAAAGAAAAGATAGTGGTTACAGATGAGGATTTGAGATAGACATGTTTTACTTTGGGTATTGGATGAAGAGAGTTTTCTAGATACAAAGAGAGGAAACAATGGGCTAAGGTGGGCATGCGCCTTGAATTTTATTTGGGAATGTTTTTTATCTTTTAACAACTCTTTTTAATTTATTTGTAAACTAATTCTAAATTAATTTAAACTTCATTGTACCGAATATATTTTGATAACCATCCAATTCAATTCAATTCGATGTCCGCTAATCAATTTTCCACAGCTCTAATCGCAAACATTGTTTACTTTTTAAAAATATTTTATATTCAATTAAAATCATTTATTCAATTTCAATATGTTATTTGAAAATAATATATTAATTTAGTTCAATTATTAAATCAAAATCTTATATTAATAATAATTTAATTGAATAAAAATTTATTTTCAAAAGTCAAGTATCCAAAATTAAATTAAAGTATTTTTATTTTAATTAAATTCATTTATTTATATATTGTAGAAAGAAGTTTGTTACAACTAACTATATAATTTGACCCATTCATATTGATTTTCAGTATGGACTTGTTGAAGTGTACTATTGTTGAGCTCGTTAATATGTTAAGGACCGTTAAAGGTATGTTTACAAAGAACCAAGTGCGGTGCTTATTGTTAGGAGTACCAGTTCATTGAAAGATTCAAAGAAGGGAAAACATGAATCAAACGATGTCAAAGGCACAAGAGAAAGGCGACTAACACTTTTGATTGAAGAAGCGACATTGGAAGAAAACTATCCCGAGTACTTGAAGATATTAAAGGTAAAAGGATCTTATTCTAATACTAAAGGTATATTCCATATAGAATTTTTTTTATCTATATGTACTTTTATTTGGGTTATAGATACTAAATCTAGAACTTATATTCTAACTCTTTACAATAACTAAGGATTAAAAGGCTCGTCATTAGAAGGAGCATGGAGTTCCAATTTGCAAATGGAGCTAGCATAGCTATAGATGCAATAGGAAAATATTATTTAAAACCGGTGAGCGAACATGATTTATTTAAGAGACTGTTATTATGTGCCTAATTTTATTTCTAGAATAATATCCATACCTAGTTTGATAGATGATGGGTACATTTTCGATTATAAAGATAATATTATGAATATTTATGCTCAAAATTAAACAGTTGAATTCAATGCATTAATTATGGTATTTGTGTTCTTAATTTAAATCTTGAATTTTCTATTTAAAATAATTCATTGTCTAAATTTAATGTAGTTATATTTGATATTGTAGACTAGGCCGTATTAGTGATAAATGACTTAACAAGTTAGGAGAACAAGGTATTCTACTATCATTTGCTTCCGAACCATTCAAAACTTGTGAGTCGTATCTTGAAAGTAAAATGGATAAGCACACATTCAGTGGGAGCAACGAAAGACTTAATGAACTCTTAGGATTTGCATATACTAATGTATATGGTCCGATGTTAATAACCATCAAAGGTGGTCCTTTTATTTTGTTACATTTACCACATATTTTTCTAAATATGGATTTGTATATCTTACGAAACAAAAATCAAAGGTCTACGAAAAATTCACTGAATATAAAAATAAAGTTGAATACCAAAGCAATAAGAAAACAAAAATTCTTCGATCAGATCAAGGAGGTAAGTATGTTGCATAGGAGTTTCAACAGTACCTAAAAGAGAGTGGGATCCTGTCTCATGTTACTCCTCTATATACTCCACAATACAATACTATTTCGAAGAGGAAAAATTAAATATTGTTGGACAAGGTTCAATACATGTTGAGTTACCTCTTACGTTTTGGGGATATTCATTGAAAATGGTGACATACATATTGAATAAAACATTGTCTTGGTTTGTACCTAACACTACATATTAGTTATTGATTGGGAAAAACCCCATCTTAATCACATTAAGGTTTGAGGTTGTCTAGCTTACGTTAGGAACATAAACCCTTGTAAGTTAGAGGCAAGGTCCATCCCGTGTAAGTTTATAAGATATCTAAGAAATTCTTTTAGGTACCTATTCTACACACCTTGGAATAATAAAGTTTTGTTTCTCGATGACCACCTTTTTAGAAAAGAATTTTTTCTCCGGAGAAATTAGCTGTAATGGAATAAACTTGGATAATGTCACGACCCTAAATCCAGCATTCAAAAATCGACATCAAATGCCTCACTTGTATTCGACTGCCGAAGATTCAAACGTTGAACTCCAGTTCGGTGGAGATTATAACAACATTAAATGAATACAAAACAGCGGAAAAGACAAGATGATTTCATTGATCACAACATAGATACAACATTTGATTACAACAAATAGCCACCATCATCAGAGTGCTATATACATGATACAACAACAAAACGATAACACCACAGCGGAACAACAACAAGGCTATAATAACTTCGATAGAGTCTTCAAAAGAAAGAGACGGAGAGCGAGAATCCAGCATAAGCATCTTCAAAACCAAACTTCAAAGCTTCCAAAAGACTTCCAAACCAAAAGCTTTCAAAATCCGACAGCTTCCAAAACGAAAGACTTCCAGAATCTATTTCTATTATCCAAGCTAACTCCAGAGCATGGATAACCTGCTTCTAGGCTGCCCGTGTGGAAAATTATAGGCACCCAGAGTTTAGGAAGGGAACAATAAACTCCGGGTCAGTCAAGGGACTGGTATGAGTAAACAAAACAGTTTTTTGTACAAAAACAATTTATAAAAAGAAATCCATTCATGCTTTTGGAAAACGAAACTACCATATGGCCTCCCGGCACACACACACAATGCAATCGCACACTTGGGGGAGATTTCTCCTTATGATAGTCAAATATGCTTGATACGAGAAAACTCTTTTTGATATTATTATTAGTGCATAGTGTGAAAGCATTTCGAAAGTATAATATAAATCTTAGCCAGCATAGGTACCTTTATTTTATGCCTACTATAGTACCATTTAAGGATGGCAGGTTATACAACTAAAATCGTAAAGGGCTCGTATTGAATGATTGGATGTCCAACAATGGTCAGGCTAAGGAATTTCCTCACCGAATGGGTACGCCTTTGGAAGGATGCCCCAAGAACCTAACCGAATCTCTGCCAACACAAGGCCGGGTTACCTTTGTAACTAGGTAACTACTGACACAAGTATGCCATCCCCCGGTAGTACCTGACCTTTATCCGAGGCCCCAACAACAACAATACCAACAACCACATAAGTTAAGTATCTGGACTCCATACCATGATACCACTTTTTATCCAGAAGGAAATACACATAACCTATGGGGCGCCACCCTCGTAACCTTGCCACATCCTTCCTATTTCGACCATTTTCGGGTTATGAGGTTCGATGAAGTCTCGTCCACAGAGCTACGCTTTTCACAAATGCCATGCTTTGATCAACAAATGATCAGCACTCAGCATGCCACACTACCAAATTGGGAGTATATCACTAATAACCATCAACTACATAACCTCTGAGCTCATATGTCTTGGAGGAGGGTGTTAAGCTAAGAGAATAAATTCTCCGCCACCAAACAGAAATATGTTTGATAGCAATCAGCTTTATATCTCAAAGTGTAATGTCAGACATATAACCATACAAGTCCATTCCGGGTCTAAATGGAACCGAAGGCACTTCGTCCGATAAAGAAAGAAGCCCTTGCAATCTGGGAATCCACAATCCCGATCGGACTCCCTATCTCAATATGGAGATCTCCATACCAGAGAAACTCAATGCAGAAACAATCCATAGGTAATGCTTTCATTCTCGAAGATACCCGGTCTTCGACACCGTCTTCAAATGCACTCCATTTCATCGTATCATTATTCGAAATAGGTTTTATGACACAAAATCCTCCCAGTTAATCCGAATAATGAGCGTTTATTTTAAAAACATGTGGATACACAAGTCACAATGATTCACCATTAAGATTCGATGTGGGTTTCGGATAACCATTTGGAATCCGATTCCCTATCGCATCGAAATTCAAATGCCATTTAAAGGTCAACATTTTTCACATTCACACAGAAATACATCACAGATACATTAGTTCAATTCACAGCAATTCACATCACAAAGTATCACAATCGTATATCAGGGGTATCAATCAGTTCATGGTATTCAATAATAATTCAACATCTATAAGTAAGATGAATTAATCGTGTGATTATAATTAATTAATCACATAATTATTTCATTAATTATCTTTAATCAATGATTAATTATTCTTAATTATAAATTGATTAGTCATTAATTACTAATTAATTAATCTTAATTACTTTCATTAATTAAATATTTCTTGATTAATTACATTAATTAATCCTTAATTGTAAACTAATTAACCTTAGATTAATAATTAATTAACCTTTAATTAATTATTTTTTTAATTATTAAGTAATTATAAATCATTTATCTTAATTAATCATTTAATTTTAGTAAAATCTTTAATTAATAAACTCATAATTAATCGTCATTAACACATAAACTAATTCAAGGAATTAAGGTAAATTAAAAATTAAAAAAACATTTCATCTTAATTAACTTTTTTAATTACATTATTTATTTAAAATAAATTAAGAATCTATTTATAAAAAATGATTGCATAATTAAAATAAACTTAATTATTTTAATATAATTAACTTAAACCATTACTAATCCCCACTTTAAATAAAACAATTGTTCTTAAAAGAATAAGTTAATTTTTTTTTTCAAAGTTGAATTTGTTTTTAAAATTTGAAAATTATTTTTAAACCAACCCGAGGTGTTCCCGAGTCCACCACCGAGTCCAGAGCCATCTCCTTCGAGTCTCCCCCATGCAATCCCATTTATCTTTTTAAAACTTGATTTTTTGTTTAATTTTTAAAACCCGATGTGTACACAAAAATACCCAAACCAAAACTCGAGCTAGCACGCAAATTCCCCGAGGTTGACTTTGAAGCAATGTTATCTTCCTCAACCTAGATACACATTATACTTGTGCACATGCACAGCCAATCCGGCCACCTCCGATCGAAGCTCCGGCTATCGACAAGTCAGCGACAACCTTCCCTAACCATCAGACCACCTTGAAACTAGAAACTACGATGAATTCGACATCGAGCTACTCGACCCAAACTGGAACAAAAACCCGATCAACCAATCTTCCTCGTACTTCCACCTCTGACCATCAGAGATCATGTGACTGCGTCCAAAACCGCGCCGACCGACTACGCAACAATTCCTACATGTGCGATCACCTCCGGTACTCTCTTGCCGTTGCACAACGCTCAAGTTTAATGTCGACCAAAATGGGTTAATAAACCCTAAATCCTCACCGTGTCGTTGCCATGATGATCGGAAAAATCTCTGATCATTTTTCCCGAGCTCGACAACCTTCCAAACACCTTCAGAAGTAACCCCGATCCTTTATTCAACTCTGATCATTGTGAATTGCGAATAAACCCAAAACCGTTCAATTCACAAGTTCTCAGTGAATACATGTTTAGAAATCATGATTCCTTCTTTAAAAGTTATCATTTTTGAAAACGTTTTAGATAATATACTTGAAACCAAAAATCATGATGATTAAATTTTCACCATATATTAGGTTTTCCTGTATTTTCCAATTTCCAGAAAAACTTTAATTAAATTTGCTTAAATTTATTTTTAAAACTTAAAACATGGTTAAACAAAAAAATTTCGTTTAGATCCTAAAGTCTAACAAGAATCAGAGGAGAAGTAATTGAGTTTTGAACAGGTTTTTGAAACCTGGAAACAAACAGAGGCAATATGCATGTATATCAGACATGCATAGACAAATGTATACATATATACACATATTTATACACATGCAAACAATTTTTACTTTTCTTCATGCATGATTTCAAACAACAAATTTATAATCCAGATTTAAAAGAGTTTACTCGCCTTTTTAAGGAAGAAAATAGAGCTTTTATAAAATCCTGGAAGTTGATTTTCTTTCGAATTTGAAATCTATAAACTTGTTTTGATCTGGAATACTTTGCTCGATTACTGAGTTGATCTGAATTTCTTTGATCTTGTTTAATTTACTTAATTGCTTTGATCGTTTGAATTAAGCTTTGCTTAAGTTTTGAAGTTGAGGTCCTTGCCTTGATGTTTGAGATGATTTTCAGGCTTCGGATTTTTAAATTGTAAAAGATGTTTGAATTTTTGCTTTGTTTTTTATTTTCTCCGATTTGTTTTCTTTTGATTTTTTTTTGTTTTAAATTTTACAGGCTTTGGTTTGAAATTATGTGATAAAAGAAATGAGAAGAAGGAGTTAGAGAGGTTTATATAGCTTATTTCTATTATTTTAAAAAATAAAAGAAGACAAAAGGAATTTTGACACTTGTTAACTCCTATGTTTAAATCGATTACACTAGTTAATTCTTATGTTACTTAGCTTACACTTGTATTATACATGCATTAAATATTTTAAATAAATTTTTATATTACATTTCCTTATTTTTGTAAAGAAATTTACTTTATATATATATATAATATAAAAAGAAACGACTTAAAACTAAACTAAACATTACTAAATAATCACATTCATATTTTTTTAAAATTCCTTTTATTTTTAAAACATTAATTACAATTCAAATTTAAATTCAAATCTATCCATATATATTTTTAAAATCAAATAATTTTAAAATACTTAATATTTTGAATTTTAAACTCAAATGCAAATTACAATCTATTCATATATACAAATCATACTTATCTAATTTGTTTTGAAAATTTTCAAATTAATTTCAATTTAATTCCAAAATTTTATATTAATTACTAATTTTAAATTTGATAAAAATTGGGATGTTACAGATTCCCCCCTTAAGAAAATTTTGTCCTCGAAATTTGAAAGAGAGAGAGACAAACAAAGAATATATGAATACATATAAAAAGATAGAGAAATGGCTTACCGGATTAAGCCGAGATATCCACTCTACACTTGGGATAGGACTTTTGTAGGCTATCCTCTGTTTTCCAAGTACAGTCATTTGGGTAACAACTCCATTGAACTTTTACCAGTTTCACCACTTTATTTCTCAACTGCCTTTCATCTCATCAATTATCTTCAACGGTTCTCTCTTCAGTGCCAGATTTGGTGTAATCTCCAAATCCTGCAGAGCGGCCTCCTCAATGACACAGTTTGGATCGTGCGCATATTTCTGAAGGTGAGAAACATGAAATACATTGTGTACGCCAGTTACCAATTGGGTAGCTATACTCGATAAGCCAAAGGACCGATCCTTTCCAGTATAAGAAAAGGACCTATATATCGCAGTGACAGCTTACCGGTCTTTCCAAATCTCAACACTCCTCGCATTGGAGAAACCTTTAGGAAAATGGAATCTCCAACATGGAATTCTAAATTTCTTCTCCTTCGGTCAACATAGCTCTTTTGACGACTTTGAGCAGTTTTCAATTTCTTTCGAATAAAATCAATTTTCTCAGTAGCTTCCTTTATCATATCTGGTCCAAGAATAAGTTTTTCACCTGACTCAATCCAACACGTAGGTAATCGACATGGGCGCCTATATAATGCTTCGAAAGGAGCAATTTCGATACTGGCCTGATAGCTATTATATGAAAATTCAACCAGATGCAAATGGTCCTCCCATGAACTGCCAAAGTCAAGAATACAAGCATGCAAAAGGTCTTCCAAAATTCGATTTATCCATTCCGTTTTCCCATCAGACTGCGGGTGCTAAGCAGTACTGAAGTTCAATTTGGTTCTAAGTGCGGCTTGAAATGCCTCCCAAAATCTTCTAGTGAAGATCGGGTCACGATCACTCACTATACTACTCGGTATTCCACGGAGAGGAACAATTTCTTTAACATACAACTCAGCCAAAATTGCTGCTGTTCGGGTAGATTTTACTGGGATAAAGTAGGCAGTGTAAGTCAGATGATCCATAATAACCCAAATCGCTTCATTACCCTTACGAGTACGTAGCAACCCATCTATGAAATCCATAGATACTTGATCCCATTTCCACTTAGGCACCTCCAATGGTTGGAGTAAACCGGCCATCTTCTTCTGATCACTTTTAATTTGCTTACAAGTTGCACAACGACTGACATAGATAGATATGTCCCTCTTCATTGTTTTCCACCAGAAAGTCCTTTTAAAATCTCGATACATCTTATTAACTCTGGATGGATACTGAGCTTGGACTTATGACGCTCATCCAACACTTCCCGTTTGAGATCAGGGATATCAGGAACACACATTCTGCCTTTTAGTCTTACAGTTATATTCTTATCGACTTCAAAACTGGAATCTTCACCACGCCGAATTCTCTTACAAATTTCTAAAAGAAACTTGTCTTCTTTCTGTTTACTGGCGATCTTCTTAAGAAGAGTAGGAGTGACAACAAGATATGCGAGAACAGCATGTCTTCTACTCATAGCGTCGGCTACCACATTGGCTTTTCTGGGCATATACAGAATATCCAGGTCGTATGATGCTATAATTTCCAACCAATGTTGTTGCCTTAGATTAAATCCTTCTAGATAAAGAAATACTTCAAAGATTTATGGTCGGTGAACAATTCAATTTTTTCACCTAAAACAACGAGGGTTTATTACGTATAAATATTAAGTTAAGTTAAACTTTTTAAAAATTTTAAGAAGGCTGAAAGTGATTTTTACCTTGAAGATAATGACGCCATATTTTTAAAGCAAAGATAACATTCAAGAGCTCAAGATTGTGGGTTGGGTAGTTTTTCTCATGTGGTCGCAATTGTCTACTCGCGTAGGCAACCACTCTACCCTTTTGCATCAAAACATCACCCACACCATCACCACAAGCATCTGTATAAACAGATAAGCCTTGATTCCCTTTAATAATAGCGAGAACGGGAGCGATGGTCAGTCTTTTCTTCAACTCCTGGAATGCTTCTACGCATTTCGGAGTCCACCGAATTTAGCATTCTTCATGGTCAGCTTAGTCAATGGACTGGCTATTTTAGAGAAATCCTGGACAAAATTTCTGTAATATCCAGCTAATCCTAGAAAACTTCAGACTTCTTTAGGAGTTGAGGGTTGCTTTCAGTCTAGGATAGCAGAAACCTAGCTAGGATCTATGGAAATTCACTCTTCGGTAACAATATGACCGAGAAATCTAACTTCTTTAACCCAAAAATGACACTTAGAAAATTTGGCAAATAGAATGTTCTTCCTGTATATTTCCAAAACAATCCTCAAATGTTCAGCATGCTCCTCTTCAGTTTTGGAATAAATCAGAATATCGTCAATAAATACCAGAACAAATTTATTTAATACCTCTCGGAATACTCGGGTCATTAAGTCTACGAAATATGCGGGAGCATTGGTTAGTTCGAAAGGCATAACTAACCATTTGTAGAATGTGTCAGGACCCTTGAAAGCAGTTAAGTGAATACAGTCTTCAGAAATTCGCAGTTGATGGAATCCTTAGGCAAGATCCATCTTTGAAAAGAATCAAGCGCCATGTAACCGATCATACAAGTCGTCGATTCTGGGCAAAGGAAATTTGTTTTCGAGAGTTAATTTATTGAGATCGCGGTAGTCCACGCACAATCTCAAGGATCCATCAGACTTGGCCACAAACACCACAGCTGAACCCCAACTGGAAACACCGGGACGTATTAATCCTTTCTCCAGCAAATCTCGGGTTTGCTTGACTAATTGTATTCTTTCCCTGGGTGCCATCCTACGGCTTGCATGAACAACAGGACGAGTATTAGGAACCAAGTCGATTATGAATTCAATTTCCCTGGGTAGAGGCAAAGATTTAACCTCTTCGAACACATCGGGAAGTTCTTGGACAATAGATATAGATTCCAGACTAGGTTCGGGATATCTCAATGTATACATCAGTTTATCCCTCTTAGGACTCGGATCCTCACAAGAAATCACAATGAAATTTCCAAGTTTTGTTTTGACTGAAATCCTTCGATTGTTACAATCTAGTTTAGCTTCGTATTTCGTTTACTATTTCATTTCGAGTAATATTTCAAATTCGTCAAAGTCGAGAAACTAAAGGTTGATAGGAAATTGATGACAAGAATACGAGATAGAAACCTTCCTACAATATAGACAAAGACTTATAGGGCCACCAACCGGATTCTTCACACAAACGGGTTCGTCGAAAAATTCATGTTCGAATTTTAATTCATTTACAGTTTGTTGGAGATAAAGCTATATGTGGCTTCCGTGCTAACAACTCTGTCATAAATAAAAAGGTTACCTTCTAAAACTTCTTTTCCTTTATCTGCCTTTGAAGTTGAGGGGTCATCCTTTATCGCATACACCTTTGCTACTTGAGCTTGCTTCATTGCTGGGCAATCCTTTACTACGTGTCCTGGTTTATGACAGTAATAGCATTGCTTGGTTCCCTGACTTGTCTTCACAGGTTAATCTTTCTTTCCTTGTTTCTTTGGCTTTCTGCAACTATTCAAATAATGTCCCTTCTCCCGACAATTATAACAAATAATATCCTTCGCCTGGTTTTCTTGATTGTTCTTCTTCTCTTTGCCTTGCCACGGTTTCCTCCCTCCGAACTTCCCTTTCTTCCAATTCGGATTGCTTGCACTTCCTTTCTCCTCCGAAACTTCCTGCTTGTCTAGGGTAGCGTATCTATAACCCGTATCATTCAAATCAGAAAAAGATTCCTTCACGTGGGCAGTCATGCTTTAATGGAATTTCTTATTCATTCCACGAATAAATCTTTCATTTTTCTTCAAAGCGGTGTTTACTAACTCCGGACCAAATCGACATAATTCGTAACTTATTCAAGTACTCTTCGAAAGATAAGCTCCCTTGTGTGAACTCCTGGTACATTCTAGAGATACCAGCAGACGACATATATCGCTGCTCAATCACCTCTTTGAATCAATCCCAAGTGAACTCATCTTCCGGCTCATCCACTGTAACAGTCTCCCACCAGGCTAGAGCTTCCTCCTAGAGTTGCCAAGAAGATATTAATCTCATCTAGTCATCCTCCAACTTCAGTCCTCTGAAAATCCTTTCACACGATCGAATTCAGGCTTGTGCTTTGATAATAGACTCCTTGCCTATGAATGGCTTTCCCCTAAGTCTGGAAAAACTTCGATATAAATCAACCAGATTCGGCTACGGTTGAGTGGGAATAGCTTCTCCCGTTGTCACAGGGACTTGACTAGTTATAGTGGTATTTCCCCATCGCCTACCTCGCCTCTTATGGTGCTCATTCTCACTATCTGTAAATAGTAAGGAAACTTTATTTAGACCATACAAATGAGATATCTTAGGGATATACTCATTCTAGGGTATTTCTAAACCCATCTCTAATGAGTCACCTAATGTTATATACTCCAAAGCTAAAGTTCTTACTCAACCTTTAGCTCTGATACCACTTGTCATGACCCAAAATCCAGCGTTCAAAAATCGACATCAAATACCTCACTTGTATTCGACTGCTGAAGATTCAAACGTTGAACTCCAGTTCGGTGGAGCTTATAACAACATTAGATGAATACAAAACAACGGAAAAGATAAGATGATTTCATTGATCACAACACAGATACAACATTTGATGACAACAAATATGTAATATAAGCCATGTATGAAATCAGTTTATGTATAAGTGTATACAAGATTTATATGGATAAGTATATGTAACGACCCACAATTTTGGACAAATTCAAATCGACAATAATCTACACATGTCAGACTTGAATAATTCAGAATAACAGACTGTAATAAAATTTAGAGCAAATAAAACCAATCATAGAAATCACAAACACAGAAATATCAGAATAACTCACAGCGGAAGATAAAATACCATAGTAGTTCATGAAGCTGCTAAAACAAAATCTCAAAGCAAATACATAATATAAGTTTGAAAACAAATACAATAGAAACCCCAAATACCTAGAAGTCCACTAATACAAGAGCTGAAATAGAACAACTGAAACTGAAATGGATAAATAACTAGATAAGCAGAATCTCCAATGATTCCTAGCTCCAGAAAGTGAAATCCAAAGCTGTGAATACTCAGGCTGACCCGAGTGTGAATAAAACACAAAGACTCGAGTTAGGACATATATACTTATACAATGTAAACCAACTCAAGTGAACTGTAATAAAAGCACAAGTAACTTAAAGGATGCTTGGGACCGCCCATCCTCTAAGGATTCGTTAAACAATTTACTATGTAGTAATATTTCGCTATTATAATAATGCCCAACATTAAAATAAACTTACTTTTTGGTAGCGTTAAAGGGTTACCCGCATAGCCCTTAACACATAATAGTCTTATAGTCCATCCAGTATCAGTATACCCCCAGATCGCGAGGCTACCCTAAATGCTCCATGGGCTACGGGAGAAAACCAAACTCGTAGTAAAGCTCGCTATGGTAGGTGACATGGCACAACAAGGCAATGCCAGGGCACATATACCAATTGTGCACATGGGCTGGTGGTAACGCGTAGCAGCCACTACCGCCCACCTCGGAACACACTCCCAAAAAAAAAATGAAGATGGACATCAAATCAATCACAAGGTAAGAGTATAGTATCAAAGAAGTGTGTCCGACCAGAGGAGCTACCCCTTTTTGGCCCGAGGTCGCTCTGATTTTAGCCATCTTAAGCCAACTCACGGGAGTCGGGTCCACGTTCATACCACAATTGGATCGACGCCACCATCCTACTTCATTCTGAAAACTCCACCACGTACATAGTTGTTAAAGTAGTTTTCGGTAGCGACAGAGAGTATGTTCATATCCAAACCCGGTCTTTTTAACAGCCAATCGTTATTATAACCCGTGGTTATACATTTCAAAACGGTTTATATTTCAAATCAAAATACTTCATTTAAACCATTTAAAAGTGAAGTCATTATACTTACAAATCAAATATTCAATTCCTAAAATTTAACCTTTTCTGAGCTCATTTACTCAGTTAAATATTACAAAACATTGAAATTTCAGCTTTCGCGGCACTTAGAAAAATGCTGCGGTAAGTTATATTTGAAAACAATTCATTTCAGTAAAGACAACATTTAAAAACTGCTATAGTAGTTCAGTTTCATAAAACAATTCATTTCAGAAAAGATAGCATTTAAAAACTACTGTAATAGTTCAGTTTCATAAAACAATTCATTTCAGAAAAGATAGCATTTAAAAACTGCTATAGTAGTTCAGTTTTATTTGTTTCAGATTTTAAATTTTCTTTCTACAACCACAACACTTACCAAGTACTGCAGTATCTCTTAGTTAAGTTTCAACCATAGTTTATTTACGCCAACCACAACACTTACAAAGTGCTGCAGTATCCTTTACTTTAGATTTTAAGTTAGTTTCAGAAATGATGGCATTTTTGAAGTGCTACAAATTCAATTTCCAGATTTAAATTAAAATTTCAGAAACAAATAAACTTCTATTTTTAACTATTTAACATATAAAAATCATATTTTTTCCACTAAAAACGTTCATTTAAATACCCTTTAACTTATGATTTTTATAAAGTAAAATTTTATAAATAAAATCAAATTTTCAGCAATTGACTTATTCAATCCAAGTGCACAATTTTCCTATTCTTTGCATTTTTAACAATCAACTTAACACTTAAATTTAAATTACCATTTCAAAATATAAACTTAATAACCATTCATTTATTTAACATTTTAACTTAGAAAAATCACTAACCCTTTATTTAAAACATTTTAAAATCAATTTAAATCAAATTATCATAAATTTACATTTTTAAAATGCTTAAAAAATTTAGAAAATTTATAAAACAACCACGGGTCTGTATAATATTTTCTAACCTAAGTCAAGTGATATGGATAATATATCATTTCAATCCGAAATTTACAAAGAAAAATCCGGGTTCTGTCATTTCAAACCCGCAATTCCAAGCAAATAAAAATAAATAAAAATCGCCCATGCCTATCATTTCAGCTCGTAATGATTTTTCCCTACTCTAAAGTTCATTCGGGTATGTATCATTTCAACCCATAGTGATTCTATTCTATAGAGAATTTGCAGTGTGAGGAACAGAATAAAATAACAACGTAGCAAAATATAACAATATCAGATGATGTGACGGGTTTATAAACAAGGGTTAACATCATATAATTCATATCACAGGCATGTATAACATGATATAACAATTCTACACATTCACTTGTTATCACTTCACAATTGTATCAGTATGAATGTCAAGCGTGAATACTCACATTTTCAAGTTGGAGTTAGCAAATCAAAACATACAGATAAATTCCAGAAAGCAGGATAGCACGACTTTAGATTCAAGTGGAGAGAGAGCCAAGATATTGATCTTGTATACAACAAATAAAACAAAGCAATATAAATATATATTCAACAAAAAATTTAAATGGAAACAATTGGAAATTTGAAGCAACAAATGACATCACCAAGCTTTAACACAAAAGTGCTTGATCCTGGTGGAATATAGGCTCGGTCCTCCTCTATTTTTACTTAGCCATGGTGCTAATTTGAGGTACAAGGCTTGGGTTTGACATCGCATAGGCACGGCTACATAGGAATGTGAAGGGTTTAGGGTTACAAGTGAAGGAATGTCAAGAGACAAGGCTAAAAAGAGGAGTTTTCGGTGCAACAAGGCTTGGCCTAAGATCAAGTTTGGGCCCAGCTATGACACTACAGGTCAGGTCAGAGGCTGATGTGTTGTCCAAAGGTGATGTCATATGCTGGTGGTGGAGCTAGGGGTAATGGCCGAAGCTACAACATGAGATGGTGATGGGAATATGGCTTGACTATGCATTGTTTGGAGTTTTTGCAAAGTTTTTATGATGGAAGTTCACCTATATGGTCACGGCCAGGTCCGGACAGAGGGGTAGGGTGGTTAGCCATGGATGATGAGGGGGAGGAGATGATGGTGGTTGTGGCCGAGCAAAGCTAGAGTGGAGCAAGGCAAAAATCAATATAAATGAAGAAGAAAAGAGAAGAGACAAGCCATGACTTACAAAATTTTTTAGAATTGAGAATAGCCGTGAATGGTGAAGAGGTGAGAAAGTTTTCACATGATTAAGTAAATGAAATGCACGGCTATCAAAGAGAAATGAACGGCCAAGGCAATGAAGAGACAAGAAAAGGAAAAGTCACAAGTTAAAGTTAAAGCTTTTGTCTCTTTGAATTTCCAAATCTATTAATTCAATATAAACAAATAAAAAATCAAGAAAATAAAATAGAATTCGACACAAAATAAAGTGGAAATGAAAATAAAAATAATGTCCTAGGAAAAATAGGAAAATAAATAAAGAAAATAGTTTGTTATATTGAAACTAGAATTAAAATTTGTAAACAAAATACAACTAACATAGGGAAGAAAATGAAATTTTGAAATAAAATCTATTAAAAAAAATATTTGCAGAAAACCTTGGGTTGTTACACTCTCCTCCACTCAAACCTTTTCGTCCTTGAAAAGAATGAAACAAGGAAAATAAGGAAGAGTAAGATAGAAAAACAAATAGTACCTAAAACGAACAATTCCGGATTCGAAACACGAATGCCCTCCTCCATCTCCCAGGTACAATCCCGATCATCAATACTCCACTATACTTTGACCAGACTAAAAGATTTCCTTCTTAGCTGCTTCGTACCTCTGTCGACAATACGAAGTGGCTTCCTTTCGACAGTCAGATTAGGCTCTATATCCAAACTATCGAGAGAAAAAGGCTGAACAACAAGAGATGGGTCATGAAGATGGCGACGAAGATGTGAGACGTGGAATACGTCATGTACTCCAGAAAGCTTCTCGGGCAAATCCAGACGATAAGCCAAAGAACAAACTATTTCCACAATGCGGAAAGGACCAATGAACCTAGGAGAAAGCTTCCTTCTATGACCAAAGCGAATGACATTCCTTAAGGGAGAGACCTTAAGGAAAACTTGATCACCAACAACAAACTCTAAACTCCGCCTATGCCTATCAGCATACTTCTTCTGCCTATCCTGTGCAACCCTCAACTTCCTCTTAATCTCCTCGACTCTCTCAGAAGCCTCCAAAATTTTATCAGGACTAAGAAGCAAATGATTACCGGATTCAATCCAGCAAGATGGAGATCTACAAGGTCGTCCGTAAAGAGCAGCAAACGAAGACATTTTAATACTGGCCTGAATTCGAAGATAGAATGAGATAGACAAAGGATTAAGATAAACTTAAAACAGAAGATTAGATTATACCTGATAACTATTATTATAGGTGAATTCGACAAGATGGAGATGATCTTTTCAAGACCCTCCACAATCAAGCACACAAGCACAAAGAAGATCGTCGAGAATCCGATTCACTCTTTCCGTTTGACCGTCGGTCTGTGGATGGTAAGCATTGCTCAGATTCAGATGAGTACCCAAAGCTTCCTGAAAAGCTTTCCAAAGCTGACTGGTAAAGATATGATCACGATCACAAATTATACTGAGAGGAACACCATGGAGATGAACAATCTCCCTCATGTAGATCTCAGATAAGCTAGAAGCAGAACAGGTAGACATGACCGGAATAAAATGAGCGAACTTGGTCAGCCTATCCTCAATAACCCAAATATCCTCATTACCCCTCCTAGTCCTCGGTAATGCATCACTGAAATACATGGAAATCTGTTCCCACTTCCAATTGGGAATCTCAAGGGGTTGCAACAAACCAGGGGTCTTCTGATGATCGGCCTTGACTTACTGACAAGTCGCACAACTACTAACAAAGATAGATATATCCCGGTTAATACCCTTCCACCAATAAAGGCTCTTCATATCCTGAT
Source organism: Allium cepa (assembly GCA_030765085.1). Lineage (NCBI taxonomy): Eukaryota > Viridiplantae > Streptophyta > Magnoliopsida > Asparagales > Amaryllidaceae > Allium > Allium cepa. The sequence continues at coordinate 75,815,646 of CM060946.1, read as the reverse complement.
ACATCTTCATTGCACCAGGATGGATAGAAAGTCTGGATCCATGATTCTCCCTAAGTAACTCTTTCCTCAATCCATAAACATTCGGGACACAAATCCTACCATTAATCCTCAAAATCCCTCTATCATCAATCTGAGCTCCACTACTACCCCGAAAACTACCACCAACCCTGCTACGAACACTCTCCTTCATCAATCTAAGCATCCCACCCTCATCTTGCTTAGCTGTGATACGATCCAAAAGCAGAGAAGAAGAAACAACAAGCTTACACAACATGGACTCCTTCCGACTCAGATCATCGGCCACAGCATTAGCTTTACCGGGAGTATAGCTAATATCGAGGTCGTATGAAGCCAAAAACTCAAGCCAACGAACTTGCCACTGATTCAAATCCTTCTGGTTGAAGATATATCTCAAAGACCGATGAACGGTGAAAAGCTCAAACTTCGTTCCTAGAAGATGATGCCTCTAAAGCTTCAAAGCAAAGACCACAGCAAGCAACTCTAAATCATGAGCAGCAAAATTAGCCTCATGGGTTTTCAACTATCGGCTGGCATAGGCAATGACCTTACCATCGTGCATGAGAACAGAACCCAATCCCTCACGGCTAGCATCAGTATATACCATCAATCCTTCACTTCCATTCGAAACGGTAAGAACTGGTGTGGAAGCTTGCTCTTTAACTCATCGAATGCAGCTTCACACTTCTTATCCCAGATAAATTTGGCATTCTTACGAGTCAAAGCAGTGAGAGGTGCAGCAATCCGAGCAAAATTCTCAATGAATCTCCAATAGAAACCGGCCAAGCCCAGAAAACTACGAATATTGGAAGGAGTCTTAGGAGTTTCCCAATCCTGTAACAGAATAGGGAGAAATAAAGACAACAGAAGGATAGAATACTAAAATGTTAAAGGAAAAAAGAAAGAAAGAAAGATTTACATTTATCATAGCGATCTTTACTGGATCAACAGAAACTCCATTACCAGAAACAATATTTCGAGGAATCAGACTTCATCCTTCCAGAAATGGCATCTAGAAAATTTAACCTTTAACAGATGATTTCCAAGAGTCCCCAGAACAGATTTCAAATGCGACTAATGCTCTTCCTTGGTCTTAGAGAAGACAAGGATATCATCAACAAACACTAGAACAAATTTATTAAGCACATCACGAAAAACAAGATTCATCAAATCAACAAAGAAAGCAGGAGCATTTGTCAAACCAAAAGGCATTACTAACCATTCATACAACCCATTCTTAGAACGGAAAGCAGTCTTGGGAATAATTTCCTCAGCAACTCTGAGCCGATGGAAACCTGTGGCAAGATCAAGCTGAGAGAAAACAGTAGCACCACAAAGCTGATCAAACATATCATTGATACGAGGCATTGGATATCTTTTTTTCATAGTGATCTTTTTCAGCTCCCTATAATCAATACACATCCTCAAGGAACCATCGGACTCAGTGACGAAAACCACCGCTGCTCCCAATTCGGAATGGCTAGGTCTGATCAGACCTTTGGAGAATAAGTCCTCAATTTGTTTACCCAACTCAACCTTCTCATGAGGTGCCATTCTTCTAGGAGGAAGAACTACAGTTCGAGCTCCAGGAATAAGATCAATACGAAAATCAATTTCCCGCTTAGGAGGTAAAGCATTGACTTCACCAAATACGTCGGGATAGAGTCTGACAACAGGAGTCGAATGAATATCACCAGGAGAAGAATCCAGAGAATAAATAAACTACCAGCAAAAACCTGAGGCATGCGACACTGAATCATCAAGGGATTTCCCCGATCATCAATAAGATAAACAGACCAGGCTTTACAAGAAATACAGGCATCATGCCTTCCTACCAATCACTTCCAAGCCATAAATCAAAAGCATCGAAGCCCAAAACATAGAAATAACCACTAAAGCAATGATCAAAATAGAGAAGTTTCACTTGCTTACATATCCTATTAAGGTTTGCGGGGCCCGTAATTGGATTAGAAACACATAAAGGTACAGAAACATACTCAGGAGAAAGGAGATGTTTGAACATATCACACAAATCAACAGAAACAAAACTATAGGAAGCTCCAGTATCAAATAAAACACAATCAGGATGCTTAAATAAAAAAAGGTGCCCTAAAGAGTACCTTGATCATCACTAGGAGTAGGAGCAAGAGCTGGAGAAGATGCAGAGGTGACGGAAAATATACTGGAGGGCTTACCCTTCTACTGGGTAGGGCAATCCTTTTTGAAATGGCCAGACTGAAGACAGATATGACATAGATCACGCCTATTCAAATGAGCAGAAGGAGGAACAGCAGCACCAACTAAAGTAGGACAACTATTAGTATAGTGTCTCTTCTGATCACATTTGAAGCAGGTGATGGTAGAAAGGTCAACAGGCTGGCTCTGAGAAGGAGAAGATGATGAAGATCCCAAACCCGGATTTTTGAGCCAATTCTTCTTCTTCTAATGGAAATTGGACTTTCTCTTCTTAGAGTTAGCAGAGGAAGACTGAGATGAAGGAGCACCAACAACAGCGGGACCCTTAGAAGTAGGGTTCTCATAACGGATGGCCATATCCATTAGCTTGGTAAAAGTGCCATGAACATGAGAAATGAGATGATCATAGTACTCAGGACGAGCACCAGCTATGAACTTCTCATTCTTCTTAAGAGAAGTGTCTATCAGGGCAGGACCAAACTTGGAAAGTTCATTGAATTTTCGCTCATACTCATAAAAGGACATGGTACCCTGCTTGAGATCCATGAATTCATGATAAAACTGAGATTTATCGGCTTTTGGCATCCATTTTGCCACAAAAGCCTCCCTGGAAAGAAGATACAAAAACAAGACTTAAGATATATTCAAAAGAAAGAGAAGAAAGAAAAAAAGTTGGAACAAAACTCAAGATAACACAAAGGATACATAAACTGCTCCCACGAAACATCACCCTCATCAGTGTGAGCTGTAACAGACTCCCACCAATCCAAGGCTGATTCTTGCAGCTGCCAAGCTGCTAACTGACGCTTCTAGGCATCAGTAATCTCAAGACCAGTAAATATCCTCTCTAAATACCGTAACCATTGGTGGGCTTCAATAATGCTCTCTAAACCAGAAAACTTGGCACCATGACTCCTACATCTGGCATTTCCACGATTCATCCTGGAAAATCAAGAATGAATTTCAGGACAAAGGTAAAGAGAAGACAAAGATAAGATAAGACACGATAAGACAAGATAAAATCACTTGGATGAATATCATAATTAAAGAAATTTCTAACAAGGTAGGTACGAAAGGAAGGAAATTTAGAAAATTTGCTTTTAAAACAAGAAAATTTATGTATTTTGGAAAAATCCTCTGAAAAAAACATTTGAAAATAATTTATACTTTGAAATACGTTCTCTCACAAAGAAATGATTCTGAGATTGATTTCACTCGTTCTAGGGTATTTCTACCCTATCTCTGATGAGTTTTTTCTCCATAGGCTATGGTTTGCCTAAAAACCAAAGCTCTGATACCATCTGTAACGACCCACTATTTTGGACCATTCAAATTGACAATAATCCACACATGTCAGACTTAGATAATTCAAAATTACATATTGTAATAAAATTTAGAGCAAATAAAACCAATCACAGAAATCACAGACACAAAAATATCAGAATAACTCGTAGCGGAAGATAAAATATCATAGTAGTTTATGAAGCTACTAAAATAAAATCTCAAAGAAAATACATAATATCAGTCTGAAAACAAATATAATAGGAACCCCAAATACATAGAAGTCCACTAATACAAGAGCTGAAACTGAAATGGATAAATAACTAAATAAGCAGAATCTCCAACGATTCCTAGCTCCAGAAAGCGAAATCCAAAGTTGTGAATACTCAGGCTAACCCGAGAATAAATAAAATACAAACACTCGAGTCAGGACATACATACTTATACAATGTAAACCAACTCAAATGAACTGTAATAAAAGCACAAGTAACTTAAAGGATGCTAGGGACCGCCCATCCTCTAAGGATCCGTTAAATTATTTACTGTGTAGTAATATTTCGCTATTATAATAATGTCTAACATTAAAATAAACTTACTTTTTAATAGCGTTAAGTGGTTACCCATATAGCCCTTAACACACAATAGTCCCAGTAGTCCATCCAGTATCAGCATACCTTCAGATCGGGAGGCTACCCTAAATACACCATGGGCTATGGGAGAAAACCAAACTCGTGCTAATGCTCACTATAGTAGGTGACACGGCACAACAAGGCAATGCCAGGGTAGATATACCAATTACGCACATGGGCTGGTGGTATGGCGCTGCATCCACTACCGCCCACCTCAAAACACACTCCCAAAAAAAATCGAAGATGGCCATCAAATCAATCACAAGGTAAGAGTCTAGTATCGAAGAAGTGTGTCCGACCAGAGGAGCTACCCGTTTCTAGCCCGAGATCACTCCTGTTTTAGCTACCTTAAGCCAACTCACGGGAGTCGAGTCCATGTTCATGCCACAATAGGATCATCGCCACCATTCTACTTCATTCTGGAAACTCCACCACGTACATAGTTGTTAAAGTGGTTTTCGGTATCGACAGAGAGTATGTCCATATCCGATCCCGGTCTCTTTGACAACCAATCGTTATTATAACCCGTGGTTATACATTTCAAAACGGTTTATATTCAAATCAAAATACTCCATTTAAACCATTTAAAAGTGAAGTCATTATACTTACAAATCAAATATTCAATTCCCAAAATTTAACCTTTTCTTAGCTCATTTATTCAGTTAAATACTACAAAAGATTGAAATTTCATCTTTCGCAGCGCTTAGAAAAATGCCGCGGTAAGTTATAATTGAAAACAATTCATTTCAGCAAAGACAACATTTAAAAACTGCTGTAGTAGTTCAGTTTCATAAAACAATTCATTTCAGAAAAGATAGCATTAAAAAACTGCTGTAATAGTTCAGTTTCATAAAACAATTCATTTCAAAAAAGACAGCATTTAAAAACTGCTGTAGTAGTTCATTTTTATTTGTTTTAGATTTTAAATTTTCATTCTACAACCACAACACTTACCAAGTGCTGCAGTATCTCTTAGTTAAGTTTCAACCATAGTTTATTTACAGCAACCACAACACTTACAAAGTGCTGTAGTATACTTTACTTCAGATTTTAAGTTAGTTTCAGAAATGATGGCATTTTTGAAGTTCTACTAATTCAATTTCCAGATTTAAAATAAAACTTCAAAAATAAATAAACTTCGATTTTTAACCATATAACTTATAAAAATCATATTTTTCCACTCAAAAACGTTCATTTAAATACCCTTTAACTTATGATTTTTATAAAGTGAAATTTTAGAAATAAAATCAATTTTTTAGTAATTGACTTATTCAATCCAAGTGTACAATTTTCCTATTCTTTTCATTTTTAACAATTAACTTAACACTTAAATTTAAATTACCATTTCAAACTATAAACTTAATAAACATTCATTTATTTATCATTTTAACTTAGAAAAATCACTAACCTTTTATTTAAAACATTTTAAAATCAATTTAAATCAAATTATCTTAAATTTACATTTTTAAAATGCTTAAAAGTTTTAGAAAATTATAAAATAACCACGGTTCTGTATAATATTTTCTAACCTAAGTCAAGTGATATGGATAATATATAATTTCAATCCAAAATTTACAAAGAAAAATTTGGGTTCTGTCATTTCAAACCCGCAATCCCAAGCAAATAAAAATAAATAAAAATCACCCAGGCCTATCATTTCAGCCCGTAATGATTTTTCCCTATTCTAAAGTCCATTCGGGTATGTATCATTTTAACCCATAGTGATTCTATTCTATAGAGAACTTGCAGTGTGAGAAACAGAATAAAATAACAACATAGCAAAATGTAACAATATCAGATGATGTGATAGGTTTATAAATAAGGGTTAACATCATATAATTCATATCGCTGGTAGGTATAACATGAAATAACAATTCTACACATTCACTTGTTATCACTTCATAGTTGTATAGGTATGAACGTCAAGCGTGAATACTTACCTTTTCAAGTTGGAGTTAGCAAATCAAAACACACAGATAAATTCCAGAAAGCACGATAGAATGACTTTATATTCAAGTGGAGAGAGAGCCAAAATATTGATCTTGTATACAAAAATTAAAAAAAAGCAAAATAAATATATATTCAACACAAAATTTAAATTGAAACAATTGGAAATTTGAAGCAACAAATGACATCACCAAGCTTTAACACAAAGTGCTTGATCTTGATGGAACATAGGCTCGGTCCTCCACTATTTTTGCTTGGTCATGGTTCTAATTTGAGGAACAAGGCTCAGGTTTGACATCACATAGGAATGGCTACATAGGAATGTGAAGGGTTTGGGTTTATAAGTAAAGGAATGTCAAGAGACAAGGCTAAAAAGAGGAGTTTTTGGTGCGACAAGGCTCGGCCTAGGGCCAAGTTTGGGCTCAGCTATGACACAACAGGTCTGGTCAGAGGCTGATGTGATGTTTAGAGGTGATGTCATGTGCTGGTGGTGGAGCTAAGGGTGACGGCCGAAGCTACAACATGAGATGGTGATGGGAATATGGCTTGGCTATGCATTGTTTGGAGTTTTTGCAAAGTTTTTGTGATGGAATTTCACCTGGATGGTCACGGCCAGGTCTGGAAAGATGGGTAGGGTGGTTAGCCATGGATGATGAGGGGGAGGAGATGATGGTGCTGGTTGGTGGAGGTGATGGTGGCTGTGGCCAAGCAAGGCTAGAGAGGAGCAAGGCAATAATTAATATAAATTAAGAAGAAAAGAGAAGAGAGAAGCCATGACTTACAAAAATTTTCAGAATTGAGAATAGCCATGAATGGTGAAGAGGTGAGAAATTTTTCACGTGATTAAGCGAATGAAATGCACGACTATCAAAGAGAAATGAATGTCTAAGGCAATGAAGAGACAAGAAAAGGAAAAGTCACAAGTTAAAGCGTAAAGCTTTTGTCTCTTTGAATTTCCAAATCTATTTATTTAATATAAACAAATAAAAAATCAAGTAAATAAAATAGAAGTCGACACAAAATAAAGTGGAAATGAAAATAAAAATAATGTCTTAGGAAAAATAGGAAAATAAATAAAGAAAATAGTTTGTTATATTGAAACTAAAATTAAAAATTGTAAACAAAATACAACTAACATAGAGAAATTACGACTACACTTTTAAATTATTTTGAAAATAAATTTTGAAATAAAATCTATTAAAACAATATTTGCAAAAAAGATCTTGGGTTGTTACAGTATATATTGGTTGATCTGCGAATATTCTACACATATATAAAATATATATTGTTTTATAAATATTATGTTACCGTGTATATATATATATATATATATATATATATCATAAGTGCTTACTATGTGTTATATTTTATATTCTGTAAGGCTATTTTATATACATAAGTTACATCTTTTTATATAGGTGATAGAATATAAGTCTACTGTATTGTTTTATAAGTTGTTATGTATATTTAGGTTAATTGTATAAAACCTAGTGTTGTAAACATAAGCCTATGTATTATATTATAAGTTATATTTTCATATGTGATTGCTGTCTGCATATAAAAGTTATATAAATGTTTGTAGCGAAAGGCTGTTGTTTCTATATTATATAGAAAAGTTTATATAGAAATTTTATGACCTGTTTTGCGGTACATATAAGTCTATAAAAGCATATACACACACACACACAAAAACACTAAATCTGTTGGAATTTAAAATTATACATTATAATATACTAAGCTATGTGGTTTTCGTAATAAATATTGATTTTGAAATGTAATACAATAGTTTTGTTTGGATAATTGGTTTAAATTACATATAGGTATATGTAGATTTTCAAATATGTATTTCAATTGAATATTGGCTTTAGGGAAATAATAAATACTTGATTTAATATATGTTTGAATTCAAAATATAACTATATATGTATATAGTCATATATATAGTTATATGTATATGTTCACTTATATAACCAATCTTCATCAATCCTGTTTTGATTTGATCTCGTTAATTTCCTGTTATCAACATTGTTCTTTGAATTCGTGCCAGTCTTGCTTTTCTTTAAAATTCGTGCTTAGATTCGTAACTCATTTCGTCGTCAAATATTTCTAGCCTCGAAAGGTGACAAATCACTCACGATTAACGTTCATATGTTTAGTAAATTTGATTTCATTTGAAACGAAAATTTAAATATGTTGTTGCTAGTATTTATCTGCTATATATATGATATGCCATTATCTGTAACAGTTCACCTATGACATCTGACACCATGATTTGTTATTTAGTTTTATCACTGATGATATATGCTTGCTGTTATATGTTATATTATTATCTTATATGTTATCACTCTGCAAGTTCCCTATCAATATAGAATTCCCTATGGGTTGAAATGAAACATACCCGAATGATCTTGTAGAATAGGAGAAAATCGTTATGGGTTGAAATGATAGACCCAAGCGATTTTTCATTGACATTGAATTTGTGTTGCGGGTTGAAAACCCGTATACCCGTAGATATTTAAATTGCGGATTGAAATGATAAATATCCGTATCACTTGACCATAGGGTAGAAAATTATATACGGACACCATTGGTCTATTTTGAAAAATGATTTGAATTTTGAGAAAGAAATATATGGATTTCAATAATGTGAAGATATTTTATTTTGAAAATTTAGATTTTTAAATTGTATGCTTTGGAAATTTTAAATTTATAAGTTAGTTGAAAATATAATTATTTTAAAGACTTTCTTATAATTTTATTGTCTTAAAATATATAAAATAAGATCTGATACTAAGACATTTAGTAATAAGATTTAGTTTAATAAAATTTAATTTTATTAGTTTATAATATGTTTAAAAATATTTATTTAAAGTTTATATTAATATTTTAAAATTGATTTATAACTTTAATAATAAAGGTTGAAAAGATAAATTAATGTTGACTAGGAATTTAAATTGTCTACTAGTTTAATTATAATAAGAATTTATTTGAACTTGTCTATTCTTAGATGTTGTAAATATGATTTATAACTTGATTTGATGCGTAAATGAATATTCCCAAATTTAAATAAAACTAAGATTGTATATTTAATATTGAATTTACAAACAGAGGTTTTAATAAATTGTTATTGAAAGGATTAAGTGAATACTTTCCAATTTGAATAAATTTAAAGTTAAATGCTGAAATATAAATGAAATTTATATTGCAAATGTTTGAATATTTAAAGTTGAGTCTTTGAACATTAAGTTGAAACAGTTAAACTGGAATTGATTCAAAATTGAATTTTGGGATTTAAGCTGATTCAAATCGATTTGTGAAATTAGATGAAATTATTTTATTATATAAATTATTTTAATATATATAAACTATTTTAATATATAAATTATTTTAATATATAAACTATTTTAATATACGTATGCTATCTTCAATATCTAAACTGCTTAAGTCGAAAGTGTTATGATTCCTAAAATGCTATGAATTCCAAAGTGTTATGATTTCCAAATGTTATAATTTTCAAAGTGTTACGATTTCAAAAATGGTATAATTTTGGAAGTGTTACGATTTTGGAAATGAATATGATTTAAAGTGCATAATGATTCCAAATTGATATGGTTTGAAATGATATGATATTTTGGTATAAAATATGAACTGTTTGAAATGAAATGATCACGATGTTATAATAATGTTTGTTATTTAAAGAGAATGAGATTGGATATTGTCATACTCTCTACCAATACCCAAAACCACTTTAACAACTGTTATTTGGTGGAGAATTCAGAATGAAGTAGGATGGTTGGGTGACATATAGGGTATTTACGTATCCCTGACTCCCGTGAGTGTCAGCTTGATGCGGCTAAAACAGGAGCCACGCCGGGCTAAGTGAAGTCATTCCTCCTATCGAACACATTTCTTTGATACCATTCTATTGCTTTTGTGATTTGATTAGGTGCACCTTTGATTTGGAGTGTGTCACGAGGTGGGCTGTAGTAGCTGCTACGCGTCACCACCAATCCGGATCCGCAAACGGTATATCTAACCTGGCATTGACTTGGGTGCCACGTCGCATGCCCTATAGCGTCTTCTACGAGTTTGTTTTGCGTCGTAACTATGGAGTGCTCCCTGATATCCCACTTGCAAGTGGAGTTTACTGTATCAGTATAGACTATGACATTATATAAATGTGTTAAGGGGGATATGGGTAAGGCATTACCGCTTTTTTAATCGTTTTACTTTACTATAGACATATTATAATAGTGTATATGACTACACAGTAGATAGTTCCACGTATCCATAGAGGATGGAAATCACAAACATCCTTTAAGTTACTGTATTTCAGTTGATATTCCACTTGAGTTGAAGTTACTGATATAAGAATGTTAATCCTGACTTGAGTGTTTTGTGTTTTGCTTTACGCTCGTGTTAGACTGAGTGTCACAACATTTGGGACTCAACTTTGGAATTGGAGCTTCACTTGGAGATCCATCTGTATCCATTCAGCTTTCAGCTACCCAGTGGTTTTGTTCAGACTCATCATCTATTGGCATTCGAGATTATATTGTATTGGAGATATTCTATGGTATTTTATTTCAAACTCTGATGTTTATGTCGTAGCTTCATGAACTACTATTTATCTATTCCGCTGCTATTTTGTAATACTCCGTGTTTGTGATTCTGTGATTGATTTATTTACGGTACATGCTGAGTTTTGCCAAATATAAATATAACAATATGTTGTTTTGAGCAATTCAAGTCCAACATGTGCGGATGCGTATGGAACGAAATAGCCGGTCATTACAGTTGGTATCATAGCTCAGGTTTAGGCAAAACTTAGCATATAGAGTAAATTTAATTACAGAATCACCTTCGTTCGAGCTTGAATTTCTTGCTCTTTGATTCAGATTTCTTTTAAACTATGGAACTTTCACTTTGTTCTAAAATCCATTCTTATCCTTCTTTTCATATTCTTCTTGATTCAGGAGTATCCCATAACTCCACTTCGGTTGATCTCTATGATGAATCGGGGTCCCGCCAATCTTAGAATGATTTGTGAAGGGGTGAAACTCCTTTACAGCAAGCATTGATTCACCGAAGATTTCTGTATCCTCGGTTTACGATGCTGCCATCTGCTGCTATGCTCGAATGTTCTCTAGTAGACAACCAGGGTAATTCTCTTGTGATCAACCTTATTCTGCATCGATCTTATTCTTGAAGTCTCGATTGACCCAATTAAGGCCACCAACGATTCACGTTAGTATATCCATCTTTTCTTGTTTGCTATTTAATCATCTTATCTTCGTTTCGAGCCTATCTTCTTTGTTAGAATTCTACTTGATTATGCTTCCGTTAAAATTTGAATCTCTATCTTCGTTTTAAAATCCATTCTTGGATCATCCTTGAAGGAGTGAATTTGTAATTAATATAAAATGTTTTATATTGTGTTGTTTGAGTTCTTAAGTTTGAATTTTGGGTTTCGATCGATTCGTCTAGCTAATGCAATCGATAGGAATTTCAGAACACTTGAGCAAAGCAAACTGATACAATATTATTTTCAAATTTGTAAATGAAATACATTTTTTATGATTATATTATACATATATATATATATATATATATATATATATTTTCTGAAATTGAATAGGTAAATGGTATAGGTGTTAGAATTGATAATGCTAAAATTTTCATTTATTATTTAATTAACGTTTCTAAACCATTTACTATTATTGTATATTATAGGGAAATGAAATTTTAAAGCATGGTTTATAAATTAGATTTGAAAATGAAATCAATTTAAAATAAGGATTTGAGGATTAAATTATCGGTACATTTCAAAATTTGGTTTTAAAGTTTTGAAAAATAGTATTATTTAAAAGTATTTATGAATAGAAATTGTTTCAAAAGAATAATTATAAAGGAATTAATCTGTAATTTCTTCTTTTATCGTTAGAAAATAATTTCGGTGATGATTGCAGCATCATCGACGTTCATTTTGGAGTCTCGAAGTGGAGAGAGCACATAGTAGCTTTGCTACACTTTTGGACAATGAATTTTGTTTGAATTTCTTGTGTGTAAATTTGTTTATAAAATATATTTGTATATAATTATTTCAAAATAGTTTGAAGTGAAACCGAAAATTTGAATCTTAAGTTTTATATTAAGAAATGGTTTCAATTATTGAAATAAAGTGCAATTTTTAAAATAAAGTGCAATTTTTGAATAAGCGGAATATCTAAGATGATAAATGAAATTTAACCAACTTGAAATAGTTGAATTTGAATAAAAAATTATCTGTATAATATTAAATTGCATTCTAATATATATAACTTACCTAAAATATTCAAAAAGTTATGATATTAGGATGAATTTATAATTAAAGGTTATACAAGAGAAAACGTAATTAATATATTATTCAAACTAAAATTTGGCTTAATATGAAGGTTGTAAATAAAAGAAAAATTTGTGTTGTATTTTGTTACACTCAGAACCTTAATATAACTTACCTATAAATAGTTAAATTTTAATAAGAATAGGTAATTGCATAATATATAATATAAATGTGAGTAATAATATGTCCAAAAAGGATATGTTGTAAAGGGATTTATAAATAAAAAATTGAATAATAAATTGAATAATAAAAAGAGAATGAATTTGTTGAATAATATAGGGTTATAATAAATGTTTGTTCATGTAAAAAATGTTGCAAAATATATATTAAGTGAATGAATTATATAAATAAAGGGAAATTCCACTTAAGAATAGTGAACTTGTATTTTAGTGGAATCAACTTAGCGGAAGATCAGTGGATAAAATAAATGAGTTAATTTAAAAATGAATTTGTTTGAAAGAAATGTTGATAAAATGAAAGAAAATCAATTTTAAACTAAATGACTGTTTATTAATTGAATAAAATAGATTAAACGGAATTGCTGAATATTAATTTATTTAAAATTTAAATCTATATGGTTTTAAATAGTTGAAGTCGAATGTTGAGGTGGAACTAACTATAACGATCCCGTTTTTTGAATCAAAGTTAAATTGGTAATTTAAATAAATTTTTGGATTAGACTGTGGATTAAGTTGAATTTTTTTTTCAAAATAAAATGAGATATTTGTTTGTTTATATATATAAATAAATTGATTATAAATTTAAAATTTGAATTTGGGATTTAAAACTATGTTTTAAATTGTGAATAAATGCATTGAGATATAAATTGGATTTAAAACTATATTTAAAAAAAAATTATTTTGAATTCCAAAGACAATTTAAAAGTTAAATCTTATGTTTCAAAATATATATGCCTTGTGATATGAAAAGTTATATTCTGAAATGTGTACAATAATTTTTTTATTGCTATTTGAAGGTATAAAAGTATAAAATATAGATAATAGAAAATGCATAAATATAAAACATATGATATGAAAAGAAATGTTTTGTAAATATAAAGCTAAAAAGGGTTTTAAAAAAAGTTTATAAAATTTATTAAGATTATTTAATTTAAACATAAATATACTTGTATATAACAAGTGTAAAGATTTTTAAATACAATTAACAAGTGTAAAGAAGAGATACAAATATTAACTAGTGTTAATATACAATGAAAATTGGCAATATCATATCTTCTTCTTCCTCACTTTTTTTCTCTGTTAATATTCAGAACAAAAGAAAGTTGTAAACCAGAAAAAAAAATCTGGAATCAGCAGCAACCTGTCAAACTTGAAAATCCACAAACCAGAAAATTAAAGCAAAACTTGTTTGAATTCAAAACCTGAAAACTAAATAGATCAGAAAGCAAACAAACTTAGATAAAAAAATTCGAATTTAAGAATCAAAACACCAAATTCAAATTTGAGCAAGATCAACTCAAGATTAAAAAAAATTTCAAAGTGGCAGATCAAAGTAAGCAAAGAAAATGAAATCAAATTACAGCAGACCATTTCTAGTCTTTCAAAACCTGGAAACTGTCTGCCTATTTTAAATCTTCAACCTGTAAAGCTTGAAGCAAACATCAAATATTTCAGTTTCAAGCTTTCAGTCCTCTATTCTTCCAAAATTTCAGGTGAGCAAACATCATTTTAAAACCCTTAATATGTTTATATCTCAGTGGTATGTGATGATCTTTGAAGTTGGGAAATGAAATATGCTTGTATGTATATGCCCACATGTTGTAGAAATGTATGTGTATGCCTGCATATAGGAAATCAGGTTCCTGTTCTTGTTACAAGGTTTTAGAAACTCATTTAAATATCCAAATCTAATCCTCCAATCTCCTTTAGACTTTGATATTTGAATGAGAAATATTTGTAAGATTGTAACATTTTATTTAAAAATAATTTTAAGTATTTAAGTTGAATATTTATTTTGAAAATGATATATAACAGTGATAATTTAAAATAAGCCAAAAATTGAATATGTTAATTTCAAAATCTGATTACATAGTCGCGTTTGAATTGCAAAATGGTGATTTTAGGTGGAAGTCTCATGATTTTTAAATTAATAAATCTCGAGTATGAGTTAGTTAAATGGGAAACCTATTTTGGCCAAATTCTGGTGACCGAAATGGAGGTGGGCCTCGGGATCATGGTCGTAGTTAGCTTAGAGGTCAGTGATCATTAGAAAAATAGCGGTAGATTTTATTGGCGATTAAGGTGGTTGATTGACGTTGATGTACGGTTTTAGGTATCGATGGGTTCGACAGGGTAATCGAAGCAATTGTAGGATCGTCGACGAACCGGAAGCTACCGGAGTAGTGGGGATCGAAGCCTTGAAGTGTGATGAACCTTTGGACGTGATGGTGAGGCTTCAGATCATCGGGATAGGCAGCACGAGGTGGATTTAGCGATCAGGTTTGGTGCCAGTGGGTTCTCGTATGCTCGATCTTGATTTCGAGTTAAACTCAAGTTGTTGGGTGGTCGTGGTGTTAGAGGGGATTGTTGTCGACTTGTCGATGATAGTGGTGATGGTCAGAGCCGCCGCATTTGGATGTGCACATGCATGCGATATTCTGAGTATCAAGATTTAAGGAAGGAAGAAGAAGAACGATAATCTCGAAGTCGAACTCGAGTTTGTTACTGGGGAAGTGAGGGTTTTGCTCGAGTGTGTTATTACGTTTTTCGAGTGTTCAATTTTACAGCAGGAAGTTTAAAAATAAAAATAAATAAATAAATAAAACAAAGTAAAATAAGAAGAAGAAGGGAAATTTGCTTGGGGTTTTACCTGGGAACGGTCTCGAGAGAAATGGCTATGAGCTTGGGGTTTGGTTCAACAAATTTCGAACAGATTTATCTACACCAAGTTTTGAAGTTTATTTGAATAAATAAGTTTTCAAAAGATTGAAAACAGGATTTTCCCAAAGTAAGATTATTTTATAAGATTTTAAAACAAGTTCCAAAGTTTAAATGTTAAAGTAAATATTTGAAATTGTTTTGTTTTTAAATAATCATATATTAGGATAATTGTTTAATTTAAAATCTTTAAGTGTTTTCAAATGTGATTTGATGAATGCGATTTAGAAATTAATTGGTTAATGTTTTTAAGTTGATTAATCAAATGATTAAAGGATAATTACTCAATGTGATTAATTTGTGATTTATTAACTGATTTGTTAAAGGTAATGATTAATTAAAGGTAAATTAATCTATGATTAAAAGATAATTATTTAAAGGTGATTAATTGAGGATTAATTAATTATTGTGATTAATTAAGGAATAATTATTTTGAGTGAATTTATTAAGGAAAATTAATTTATGAAGTTAATTAATGATAAATAATTAATTAATTACTTAAAGATAATTACTTAATGAAAGTAATTAATGATAATTAATTAAGGGCTGATTTATGTGATTAATTAAGGATAATTGATTCCTTAAAGGTAATTTAAGTAATGAAGGTGATTAAAGAAAAATAATTAATTGGGGAGTAATTTATTAATGTAATTAATTAAGGATAATTAATTAAATACTGTAACGACCCTGACTCGACCTTTGAAAATTGGCACCCGTACTTCACTTGTACTCGAATGCCGCAGATTCAAACATCGAATCTGGCTCGCCGGAGCTTATAACACATTAAGTATAACAACACAGCGGAAGAAAATGAATAATATGATTGATATACAACAGTATCTGATACAACACATTTGATATAACTGACTACAATATATCAAAGATAGATACAAGACAATAACAGAGACAACAGCAGCGGAAAGACAATGTCTTCAACGCCAAACTCCAAAGATATCCAATCCAATAAGTGAGAACCACCATCATCGATGACTTAAGCAAGGTCAGTCATCCAAAGGTTGAAGAAGATTCCCAATGATTGAAGGCTACCAAACCAAGACTTTGAAGGCTATCGAATCTACTTATACTACTCGACTATCTGAAAAACCCAACTCTAGACTGTCCATGTGGAAAATTGTGGGCACCCAGAGTTTAGGAAAGGAACAATAAACTCCGGCTCAGTCATGGGACTGGTATGAACAAATAAAAATAGTTTTATCTTTAAAACAAACAACAAAAGATTTTTAAAAGTTGAAAACCGCAACGCTTTTTAGAAAATGAAACTGCCATAAGGCCTTCCGCCACACACACAATGAAAGCGCACATTTGAAGGAGATTTCTCCTTATGACTGTCAAAAATGCTTGATACGCAAAAATCATTTTGATATTATTATTAGTGCATAGTGTAGAAAACATTTCGAAAGTATAATATTAATCTTATCCAGCATAGGTACCATTGTACTACGTCTACTATAGCTACCATATTAAATGGCAGGTTCTACAACCAAAACCATACGCATTTGGTGATTGGAGTTCCAACAAATGGTCAGGTAAAGGAACTTCCCACATAAAATGGAACGCCTCTGGAGGGACATCCCCGAGAACCTAACCAGATCTCTGCTACACAAGGCCGGGTTACCCCTGCTTGGAAGTAACTACTGACACGAGCATGTCATCCCCCGATCGTTACCGACCTTTATCCGAGGGCCCTCAATCCAACAACCGCACAGTAAAGTATCTGGGCTCCATACCATGATACCACTTTTAAAATAAACATATGTAAATATCAGGGCTCCATACCATGATATCACTTTTTATCCAGAAGGAAATGTTTATACCCTCAGGGGGAGCTACCCCCAAATAACCTTGCTGCCACGATTCCTGTTTCGACCATTACCGGGTTGTGAGGCTCGATGAAGTCACGTCCACAAAGCTACGCTTTTTCACAAAGCCATGCTTTGATCAACAAATAATCAGCAGCACTTCGTATGCCACATTACCAAATTGGGAATGTATCACTAGTAACCATCAATTACAAAACCTCTGAACTCATACGTCTTAGAGAAGGGTATTAAGCTAAGAGAATAAATTCTCCGCCACCAAATAGAAATGTATTTGATAGAAATGTTTTTACATCTCAAAGTGTAATTTCAGACACATCCATACAAGTCTGTTCTGAGTTCGAACAGAACCGAAGGCACTTCCAAAAAAGCCCTTGCAAATTCGGGAATCCCCAATCCCGATCAGACTCCCCATCACATATGGAGATCTCTACACCAACGCGACTCAATGCAGATACAATCGACGGGTTATCCTATTGTTCTTGAAAATACCCGGTCTTCACCACCAGTCTTCAAATGCTATCCATAACGTCGTATCATTATTTGGAATGGGTTATATTACACAAGGTCCTCCCCGGCTAAACCGAATAATGAGCACAATATTTAAAAACATATGGATATGAGATCTCAGTTAAGTCATACTTTTAAATCCCCTAACCTTTTCTTCAAATGGTTTAAACAAATTACCATTTTCAAATCTTTAAACAAAAAGATTCACTTCACAAAGTTTACCAATTTTTCACAAGGATTCATTCACAGCTTTTCAAAACCATTTCCTTTTCAAATTGGATTAACTCATCCATTTATTAAATCAAAAACTCAATTCATAGCTTTCAAACCCATTTCCAAAGATTCATTCGCAATTCCCATTTCAAATCTTTTATATAAAAGATACTCCTTTTAAAATCCTCTTCAATTTCAAAACATGGTTTAATAATCTTTCACAAAGGTTCATTCATAGTTTTCAAAACAGTTCGCGGTTTCTTTTCAAACTTGAAACGTTTCAACACAAATTGAAAATCCTTTCGTTATATAAAAGCTATTATTATTTGAAAACAAATAGTTTTTGTTTCGGAAAATCCGATTCATTTGCACGAGTTAAAGCTCTTCAAGTATAAAATTTGGGTTAAATTCAAATTCCCCAAAATAATACTTTTAAAATGGTTTAAAAACCATATAAACACATTTATAACTTGTATAAATTTTTTAAACTAAAATTTCCAAACACAGTATTCAATTTCAAATTTTGAGTTCAAATCAAATTATTTAAATTTCAAAACTTTATTAAGTTATTCAAAATAACTTTTATCTTCAAACTTCTTTTCAAAAGCTTTTCACATTTAATCCAATTTCATTTCCAAAACCTTTTGGATTCAAAATTAAATTTTAGAATCATTTCAAAAATCTGTGACTTAACCAATTTCCTCATGCAATCCATATTTGTGTGTGTAAGGTGTAGTCCAGGGGTTTTACACAATAGTGCAACATCATTAATCAGCATAGATTCAAGCATACAATATCGATAAGCGGTATAATCCATAACGCTTATCTTTATTCACAGATTCACAAATATAATATAAATTCATCACAGATAAAAAAATAAATTACATTCATCGCAGCTTGAATTAAAACGATTCACATCACAAATCATCACACAGTAGAGATATCAAACAATTTACAACATTTAATAAAATACAGTCGTCCATAAATAAGGTTAATTGATCATCTGATTAATTGAAACCAGATTAATCACTAATCCAGGTTTATTAAAAATTAATTAATTATAAATTATTTTAATTAATTAACCTTAAATAATCAATTAATTAATCAACCTTAATTATAAATTAATTAAATCTCTAGTCATTAAATAATTGACCCTTAATAAATTACCATTTAATTAATTAATCTTAATTAATTACAAAAAGTGATTATTCCTTAATTAATTTCAATTAATTAATTAACCTTAAATCAATTAATTACCCTTAATTACTTAATTTTTAATTATAAATAAGTTAAGTTAATAATTAATTAACTTTAATTAATATTTAATTAACCTTTTATTAATTAAGTGACTACAAATCATTTAACTTAATTAATTATCCAATTAATATAAAAATCTTTCTTTAATAAACCTTATAATTAATTATCATTAAACACATTAGTTCTAAAAGATTAAGGTTAACAATAACATTTCAACTTAGTCAAAATAATTAATTTCTTTATAATATAAATAAATTATGAACTTAATTACTTTAGAAATATCTTACTTAAAACTTTTATTAACCCAATACTAAAATAAAAATGATTATTTAAAATATAGGCTAAAATTTGAATTCATGTTTTTAAAAAAAATTCTCTTGTATGACGACACGAGAGCAACTTCGAGCGTCCCCCCGAGCTACATGCCTACCTGCTTCGAGTTTCACTTAAAACCCACCCGTATATATTTTTTTCTACTTCAAATTTTGTTTAAGCAATAAACCCAATGTCGTACGAAAACCACTCGAATCTGTACTCGAGCCAAAACTCCTTTTCCCCGAGCATCTTCACCGCATTTTTCGAGTCGAACCCAAGACCATTTGTTTCTTCCCCAAGCACCAAAAATTCCCAGGCATCTAATCGAGCGTCCACATGTACACTGATTTCGGGCGCCTGTGATCACTGTCGTGATCACTAGCAACACGACAACGAACCATCACTACCTGAGCTTCAAAACAAACATGAATTCACAATTCGACATACCAGAACACAACCAGGAACCAACGCCTTGGATTAAATCGCCCTGCCGGCGACCATCCACCCCATTAACATTCACACCATTCTACCCAAGTTTTTACCTCCACGCAGAGTTCCCACAAGGTCTGATCGCCTATAATTCATCCACAATGAAAATTTTCCTTGCATACCCAATCGAACAAACCTACTCCCAAAACCCTATCTCCTCAACAATCGTTCGCCATGGCGAATGATAATTTTTTCTCTCCATTTTTCCCTTAATCTACAATGCTCGAGCCACCTTCGACATAAGGCCCAACCCAAAAAACTTCGCCATTGATCTGATCTTGACAAAAATATAATTTTTGTTCATCCTAAGATTTCTCGATGATCATATACTTAAAAATCATGAAATGATTTTTAAAAATTTATCTTTCTAATAAGAATCGAGTTATAGTATCAAAACAACATATTATGATCATTAAATTTTGACATTTGTACGATTTTTTCTATGATTTTCTATTTTAGGTTAATCACTTAATATAAATTTCCGTAATCATTTTTAAAATTTTAATCAGGTAAGTACAAACAAATGCTACTTAAAGATTATTACATAAATCTTTATAGTTTTGGAGATATGATTTTTTTTCTGGGATGTTTACTAACCTGTTGTTTAACAGAGATAGATCTGTACATACACAGACATACATTTAACCATCTACACACCTACATATATATATATATATATATATATATATATATATATATATATGCCAGCATATATATTCACATCCATCAACATTATCATCACAGGCATAAGATTCAAAAGAAACTAGTTTAAACAATAAGTTTGCTCACCTGGGAAATGGAAAAGCAGAGGATAGATTGGAAATCTGGAATTGATTGTTTATGAGCTGAAGTGAAGCTTTGATCTCTTCTTTAAGGATCAAACTTGAAGTTTTATTTGATCTTGAAACTGAAGTGTTTGATGTTTGCTTCAAGCTTTACAAGTTGAAGATTTAAAATAGGCAGACAGCTTCCAGGTTTTGAAAGACTGGAAATGGTCTGCTGCAATTTGATTTCATTTGCTTTGCTTACTTTGATCTGCCACTGTGAATTTTTTATCTTGAGTTGATCTAGCTCAAATTTGAAGATGGTGTTTTGATTCTTAAATTCGAATTTTCTTTTTTTTCTATCTAAGTTTTTTTGCTTTCTAATTTATTTAGTTTTCAGGTTTTGAATTCAAATAAGTTTTGCTTTAATTTTCTGGTTTGTGGATTTTCAAGTTTGATAGGTTGCTGCTTATTCCAGTTTTTTTTTTCTGGTTTACAACTTTCTTTTGTTTTGAATATTAACAAAGAAAAAAAAATAAGGAAGAAGAATATATGATATTGCCACTTGTCTTTGTATATTAACACTTGTTAATATTTGTATCTCTTTCTTTACAATTGTTAATTTTATTTAAAAATCTTTACACTTGTTATATACAAGTATATTTATGTTTAAATCCTCTTTTAAATAATCTTTATAAATTTTATAAACTATTTTTTAAACCCTTTTTAGCTTTATATTTACAAAACATTTCTTTTCATATCATATGTTTTATATTTATGCATTTTCTATTATCTATATTTTATACTTTTATAACTTTCAAATAGCACTTCAAAAATTATTGTATAAATTTCAAAATATAACTTTTCAAATCACAAGGCACATATATTTTGAAACATAAGATTTAACTTTTAAATAGTCTTTGGAATTCAAAATAAAATTTATTATTAATTTTTTTAAAATATTGTTTTATATCCAATTTATATCTCAATACATTTATTCACAATTTAAAACATAGTTTTATATCTCAAATTCAAATTTTAAATTTATAATCAATTTATATGTATATACAAACAAATATCTCATTTAATTTTGAAATTTTTTTTAACTTAATCCACAATCTAATCCAAAAATTTATTTAAATTACCAATTTAAATTCGATTCAAAAACGGGATCGTTACACTAACTTTGGTTGATCAAATAAATTTAATAAATGAGTAAAATAAAACTAATTTTATTGTGAAAATTGTGCAATAAATGTTAATAAATTTGAAATAAATCAATTGAATGAAAATATATGAAAATGAAATCAATCAAATATGAACACAATAAATTTGACTGATTAAATAAAATGAATTGGAATTAACTAATTGAATAAAACCTATTTAAAAATAAATGGAGCTTATATGGTTTAAATTAATTGTGTATTGTTGTATTTAAATCTATCTTTTCTTCCTGGTTGTTCATATTCTCTTGCCTCCTTCCTTTTCGAGGATGAAAAGTTTTGAGTGGGGGAGAGTGTAATGCCCCGTAAAATTTAACAATTTCAATAACGTAATTAACGGAATTTTTGTGAAATTTTAAATAATTGAATTTGGAACTTAAAATTTGATATTTGGAATATGCCTACTTAAACATAGCAATCAGTAAATTTTCATCAGAAGATATAGAAGTTTATTTAATTATGTAATTCTCTTTCAATTTAAATCAGTTAATGGATAATAATAAAATGTTTTCCAAGCAAGAATATTTTTGTATAATAAATTTGTAAATCATCTTCTGAGTAAGATTTCATATTTTGTTTCGTCAAATTTGGACTGCTATTGCTCCGTTTATCTTAAATTCTGATGTTTTAGCTGCATTTTCGGTATCGATATCGACTTTGATCGGATGATCGTATCGTTGGTACTTGCGCACTGTTTTGGTCGTCTTGTCGTGCTGATCTCCGTAGAATATTCATTTGTGTGTTTCGGCGTCTGAAATGAAACATGTAATGGTTGACCATATCCGTAACTGTACTGAGTCTTTTAGCTTCTCATACCCTTTCATTTTCCAACGTATAAAACTTAACAGCTGTTTGCTTTTATTACCACCATAAATTCGCCTGTGGCTGTTACCATTCTACTTGGCCGTTACTGTTCCCTAGTTCCATTTGGTAACTTGTTAGTCATTTCATTTTCGTTCTCTTTTTGGGTTCAAAAGAAAACATATATTTATAAACTATATTCCTATGCGTCCATATATTTTCACCAAAATGTCTGCTTGTCTCCAAATCATGCTCGTTCCTTTTTCCTGTGACGTGCCAATCTCCTTCCACTTTTCCTACCATCGAGCTCCGCCTTACATTCATCGCCAACTCTAATCTGAAATCGCCTCACGCCCAGAGCTCCAACACCGTCCTTAAAACCCAACCAACTTCCTCCTCTACTTGCTTTAGCCTGGCATGGCCGTGCATAGCGGCTCCATCATTCCTCCACTTCGCACATCGGTGCAACCTTCATCACCTGGCCCGACCAACTTTTTCTCCTTTCTCCCCTCTCTCTCTTGCGTCGAACCTCTAGCCGATGCAACCTCCTCCAACACCGAGATCTCCTCCTCCATAACTGTAACCACTTCATTGCCTCGCTCTCTGGCCATTGCAGCTCCTTTCTTTGTATTTATATATATATATATATATGTATATATGTATGTATGTATGTATGTATGTATATATATATATTATAAGAAAGTTATATGTATTATCTATTAGTTATATATTTATAATATACTATTTATAAGTTATAGCGTGCATGACAATGTTTTATGTTTATATAAATTTTACTTATATTAATGATTTTGAAATGAACATATATATATATATATATATATATATATATATATTATGCAGTATATCTTGGATAGGTTTTTGTTATATATATATATGTTATATAAGCTATATATGATACCAGTTTTTATATAACTATATACAAGATTTATACGGATAGGTAAATATTGGCTGATCTGTGAATATTTTATATATATACATATAAAACATATACTGTTTTATAAATATTATGTTACCGTATATATATAAATATATATCATAAGTGCTTACTATGTGTTATATTTTATTTTCTATAAGGCTATTTTATATACATAAGTTATAGCTCTTTATATAGGTGACAGTATATAAGTCTACTGTATTGTTTTACAAGTTGTTGTGTATATTTAGGTTAGTTGTATAAAACCTAGTGCTGTATACATAAGCCTATGTACTATATTATAAGTTATATGTTTCATATGTGATTTCTATCTGCATATTAAAGCAATGAAAGGCTGTTGTTTCTATATTATATATATTAGATTTTGTGATATATATGTATATATTGCATATAAAATTTTATATAGAAATTTTATGACCCGTTTTGCAGCATGTATAAGTCTATAAAAGCACATATATGTACTCAATCTGTTGGAATTTAAAATTATATATTATAATAAACTAAGTTATGTGGTTTTCATAATAAATATTGATTTTGAAATGTAATACAATAGTTTTATTTGGAAAATTGGTTTTAAATTACATATAGACATATGTAGATTTTTAAATATGTATTTTAATTGAATATTGGCTTTAGGGAAATAAAAAATACTTAATTTAATATATATTTGAATTTAGAATATGACTATATATGTATATAGTTATATACATAGTACGTGTTCACTTATATAACCGATCTTCATC
The DNA here is from genome assembly GCA_030765085.1 of Allium cepa. NCBI lineage: Eukaryota > Viridiplantae > Streptophyta > Magnoliopsida > Asparagales > Amaryllidaceae > Allium > Allium cepa. The sequence goes on along the minus strand of CM060946.1, from coordinate 75,791,188 downwards.
AGTCCAGTTTTGAATTGATCTCGTCAATTTCCTGTTATTTATCATGTTCATTGAGTTCGTGCCAATCTTGCTTTGTTTTGAAATTCGTGCTTGGATTCATAACTCATTTCATCATCAAATATCTCTAGCCTTAAAAGGTGAGCAATCACTCATGATTAACATTCGTATATTTAGTAAATTTGATTTCATTTGAAACGACAATTTAAATATGTTATTGCTAGTATTTAATTGCTATATATATGATATGCCATTATCTGTAACTGTTCACTTGTGACATCTGACACCATGATCTGTTATTTAGTTTTATCACTGAAGATATATGTCTGTTGTTATATGTTATATTATTATCATATATGTTATCACTCTGCAAGTTTCCTGTCAGTATAGAATTCCCTATGGGTTGAAATGATACATACCCAAACGACCTTGTAGAATAGGATGAAATTGTTATGGGTTGAAACGATAAACCGAAGCGATTTTTCATTTACATTGAATTTGGGATTGCGGGTTGAAAACCAGTATACCGTAGATATTTAAATTGCGGATTGAAATGATAAATATCCACATCACTTGACCACAGGATAGAAAATTATATACAGACAACGTTGATCTATTTTGAAAAATGATTTTGAGTTTTGGAAAAGAAATATATGGATTTTAGCAATGTAAAGATATTTTATTTTGAAAATTTAGATTTTTAAATTGTATCCTTTGGAAATTTTAAATTTATAAGTTAGTTGAAAATATAATTTTTTAAAGACTTTCTTATAATTTTTTTTAAAATATATGATATAAGATTTGATACTAATACATTTAATAATAAGATTTAATCCAATAAAATTTAATTTTATTGGTTTATAATATTTCTTAAAATGTTTATTTAAAATTTATATTAATATTTTAAAATAGATTTATAACTTTAATAGTAAAGGTTGGAAAGATAAATTAATATTGATTTGGAATTTAAATTGGCTAATAATTAAATTCAAATAAGAAATTATTTGAACTTGTTTATTCTTAGATGTTGTAAATATGATTTATAACTTGATTTGATAAAAAGTGAGTAAATGAATATTCTCGAATTTAAATAAAATTGAGATTGAATATTTAATATTGAATTTATAAATTGGGATTTTAATAAATTGTAATTGACAGGATTAAGTGTATTCTTTCCAATTTGAATAAATTTAAAGTTAAATGTTGAAATATATACAAAATTTATATTGCAAATGTTTGAATGCTTAAATTTGAATCTTTGAACTTTAAATTGATATGGTCAAACTGGAATTGTTCAAAATTGAATTTTGGGATTTAAGATGATTTAAATCGATTTGTGAAATTGCAGGAAATTATTTTATTATATAAAGTATTTTAATATATAAACCATTTTAATATCGAAACCATTTTAATATACATATGCTATCTTCAATATCTAAACTGTTTAAGTTGAAAGTGCTATGAATTCCAAAATGCTATGAATTCCAAAGTGTTATGTTTTCCAAATGTTACGATTTCCAAAGTGTTACGATTTTGAAAGTGTTCTAATTTTGAAAGTGTTATGATTTTGGAAATGAATATGATTTAAAGTGCATAATGATTCCAAATTGATATGGTTTTAAATGATCTGATATTTTGATATGAATTATGAACTGTTTGAAATGAAATGACAACGATGTTATAATAACATTTGGTTGTTAAAGAGACCGGGATCAGATATGGTCATACTCTTTACCAATACCGAAAACCACTTTAACAATTGTTATGTGGTGGAGATTCGAGAATGAAGTAGGATGGTTTGGTGACGATTCTATATGGTATTTACATAGCCCTGACTCCCATTAGTCAGCTTGATGCGGCTAAAACAAGTGCCATGTCGGGCCAGTGATGTCATTCCTCCTATTGGACACATTTCGTCGATACCATTCTATTGCTTTTGTGATTTGATTGGGTGCACCTTTTATTTGGGAGTGTGTCTTAAGGTGGATGGTAGTAGCTGCTATGCGTTACCAGTAGTCCGGATCTGGAAACGGTATATCTACCCTAGCATTGCCTCAAGTGCCTTGTTGCATGCTCTATCACGCCTTTTACGAGTTTGTTTTTTGTCATACCTATGGAGTGCTCCCTAATAGCCCTCTTGGAAGTGGAGTTTATAGTATTTGTATAGATTATGGCATTATATAAATGTTTTAAGGGGGACATAGGTAAGGCATTAACGCTATTTTAATAGTTTACTTTATGATAGACATATTATAATAGCGTATATTACTACATAGTAGATAGTTCCACGGATCCTTAGAGGATGGAAATCCCAAACATCCTTTATGTTACTGTATTTCGGTTTATATTTCACTTGAGTTGAATTTGTTAATATAAGAATTTTAATCCTAACTTGAGTGTTTTGTGTTTTGCTTTATGCTTGGGCCAGACTGAGTGTCACAACATTTGAGACTTACCTTTGGAGTTGGAGCTTCACTTGGAGATCCATCTGTATTTATTCAGCTTTCACCTATCTAGTAGTTTTGTTCAGACTCGTCATCAGTTGGCATTCGAGACTATATTGCATTTGAGATATTGTGTTATATTTAATTTCAAACTCTGATGTTTATGTAGTAGCTTCATGAACTATTATTTATCTATTCCATAGCTATTTTGTAATACTTTGTGTCCATGATTCTGTGACTGATTTATTTACCATATATGTTGAGTTTGCCAAATATGAAAATGACAATATGTTGTCTTGAGCAATTCAAGTCCGACATGTGCCGATGCGTATGGCATGAAATAGCGGGTCGTTACAGTTGGTATCAGAGCTTGGGTTTAGGCAAAACTTAGCATATAGAGTAAATTTAATTACATAATACCTTCGTTCGAGCTTGAATTTCTTCCTCTTTGATTCATATTTCTTTCGAACTATGGAACTCTCCTCTTTGTTTTGAAATCCTTTCTTATCCTTCTTTTCATGTTCTTCTTAATTAAGGAGTACCCCATAACTCCACTTCAGTTAATCTCTACGATGAATCGGCGATCCTGCCAATCTTAGAATGATTTGTAATGGAGTGAAACTCCTTTACAGTAAGCATTGATTCACCGGAGATTTCTGTATCCTCGGTTTACAATGCTGCTATCTGTTGCTATGCCCAAATTATAACGTCCCGCCTTTTCACATGCTTTAAATCGACACACATGCCAATTCAAACCGTACGGAAGGGAGGATTGTTGTGGTGTAAATAAATAAAAAAACAAGAAAGAAATAAACAAACAGAATCTCACAACGGAAGGATAAAATATAATAATCAAATATACAGTTCATGAAGCTGTCTATAAAATATTTAATTTTTCTTATACTATATATATCAAATAAAATCGATGCAGCGGAATACAGTGTAGTGGAATATAATATAATAATAATATGAAATCTTCGTCTTCGTCCTCCAGAAATAAAGTCTTCGATCCTGAAATGCTCGGACTGACCCGAGCGAATTGAAAAGACAAAACATTCGAGTCAGAACTAAAAGATCTTATGTAAGTTAAATCAACAGAAATAAATATGAGTGCAGTAACTCAAGAGATGCTCGGGATTCACATCTCCTAAGGATCCATTAAACTATTTACTATGTAGTATATTTCGCTATTATAATAGTGTCTAATTGTAAAATAAACTTACTTTTAAATAGTGTTAAGGCTTTACATTTTCCACCTTAACACATTTATATATTCTCATAGTCTATACAGTACTGTAATCTCCCCCATACTGGGAGTCGTCAGAGGGAACTCAATAGGTATGGTACAAAACCCAAATCGTATAAGGCGCGCTAGGGTAGGTGACACGGCTCAACTAGGCAATGCCAGGGTAGATATACCAATTACGCTTCCGGGTCGGTGGTAACGCATAGCCGCAGCTACCGCCCACCTCGAGCCACACACCCAAATCAAAGAAATCAAAAGTGGCCACCGAAAAATCCAAAGTCAGAGTAGAATAGAGAAGGAATGTGTTCGATAAAAGGTGCTACCTTCTTAACCAGTCGATTTCTCCTGTTTTAGCCACCTTATGCCAACTCAGGGGAGTTGGGTCCATGTATTTACCTCAAAGAAAACGCCGCCACCATCCTACTTCATTCTGGAACCTCCACCGCGTACACGGTTGTTAAAGTGGTTTCCAGAGTTGGTAGAGAGTATGACAACTTCCGATCCCGGTCTCTTCAACAACCAAACGTTATTACAACACAACGGTTATTTCAAAATAATTTATACTTTAAAACCAAGATATAATATTCATTTCAAAACCATATAATTACGATAACATTTCCCTTTCAAAACCAAATCAATATGATATCTTTTTTATTTCAAATATATCCTTTTTCAAAAATCATAGTAGTTTCAAATATATATACCTTAAATCCATAGTTTCGAAACAAAATTTTCAATACTTAAATGGTTTAATAATAAATTACTTTATAAAGTAAATTAACTTTTTAAATTTCGGAAATCAATTCCAATTACAGATTTGAATTCTCAAATAAACCATTTAAATTTCCATATATTTCAAAGTTTCAATATTCCACCATTTCAAACTAAATTTTTAATTCATATATATATATATATATATATATGTGCCAAATTTACTTTACTATTATTTAGTTTTGAGATACTTACTTAATAAATCCAGTATCCTTTAAAAAAACTTTCAAATTCAATAATTGAACATTCCTCAATTTATTTAGACTAGATATATTCACTTAAATCATCTTATACCCGAATTTAGTTATAACACCATATTCTTTTTAAATATAAATTTGTAAGGACCCGCAAATCTGTACTCCTTGAATAGACACTAATTTTCATTGATTAACTCAAGATGAACGGAAATACGAATTCTTAGGGTTTTAAAAAAAAGATAGAAGAAGAGAGAAAAGATAGAACAGAACAGAAAGAAAATAGCAGAACAATATCAGAATCTCACAATCGCAGCGGAACAACATATAATAGATAAATGAATAATCTTTAAACAAAGAACTATATCAGTTATTACATTATATTATCAGAGTTTACAACAACAACAACAAACAACAACAAACAACGGAAAAGAAATACTATATACTAGTGAATACGCCATGCCATCCAGGTTGCCTCCATCAACTCCTGAATTGTAGAATATCCTGATAAACCTGACTCTTGACTGCCCGTGTGGAAATTGGTGGGCACCCAGAGTTTAGGAAGGAAAACAATAAACTCTGAGTCAGTCATGTGACTGGTGTGAGAACTAAAACAGTTTATTTTTAAAACAAAGTACAGGATAATTTTAAAATAGATTCGCAATGCTTTTTAGAAAATGAGACTACCATAAGGCCTCCCGCACACACACACACACAATGCAAATGCAGACATGGGGGAGATTTCTCCTTATATAGTCAAAGATGCTTACTATGCAAAATCAAATCATTTTTGATATTATTATTAGTGCATAGTGTGGAAAAAATTTCGAAAGTAGAATATAAATCTTAGCCAGCATAGGTACCATTATATTATGCCTACTATAGCTACCACATTAAATGGCAGGTTCTACAACTAAAACCGTACAAGGCTCGTATTGTTTCTTTGGATTTCCAACAAATGGTCAGGCCAAGGAACTTCACATTGCCACATGAAAACGCCTCTGGAATGACGTCTCGAGAACCAAACCGGATCTTTGCCAACACATGGCCGGGTTACCCCTAACTGGGTAACCACTGACACGAATATGCCATCCCCCGATCGTAACCGATCTATATCCGAGGATCCTCGATTTCCAATAACCACAAAGCAATAAATTTTCAGCAACAACATAGGTTAAGTATCTGGGCTCCATACCGTGATACGACCTCTATCCAGAAGGAATGACATACACCAAAGGGTCGCTACCCCCTAATAACCTTGCTGCATCCTTCCTGTTTTGACCATTTCCGGGGTGTGAGGTCCGACGCAGTCTCGTCCACAAAGCTACGCTTTATACAAACGTTGTGCTTTGATTCAACAAATGCTCAACAGCACTTAGCATATCACACTACCAAATTGGGAGTATATTACTAATAACCTTCAACTACATAACCTCTGAGCTCGTACGTCTCAAAGAAGGGTATTAATGCTAAGAGAATAAATTCTCTAACACCAACAGATATGTATTTGAAAGAAATCAGCTTCATATCTCAATTTGTAATGTCAGATATACAATCCATACAAGTCTGTTCCAGGATCGAACAGAACCGAAGGCACTTGCAAAGAAGTCCTTGCAATCTGGATATTCACTAATCACGTCCGGACTTCCCATCACATATGGAATCTCTATACTGGGGCCATTCGGTGCGGATACATTCGACGGTAATCCTTCCATTTTCAAAAATATCCGGCCTTCAAACCCGGTCTTCAAATGCAATTCATAACGACGTATCACATATTCGAAATGGGTTATACGACACCGAGGTCCTTTCCCGGCTAACCCGAATAGTGAGCGCATATTCAAAAATAAGTGTGGCATTCAGATTCAAACAAATCACAACAAATACCCATTCAAAGGTAAATATTAATAGTCGGTTATTGAACTATCAATGGATATGCACAACATCACCAGATTCCAAATAATTTTCCAAATTATTTATTTTCCAAAAATATCTTTACAAGATATATATTTTTTTCCACACTTCAACCATTTGAAAACAATTTTCAAATCACTTTTCATTTTTACCACTTTTGAAAACAAATTTCAAACATCTTCCTTGCGCGGACATACTTTCATTTCAACATGGTTCATTTAAACCAATTAAATAAATCCTTAACGATTTACTTTATATTTACGTTCCAAATCCGTAAATTAATTCCCACACTTCAAAAATAAATCAACGTTTATTTTTTAAACAAATTTCCCTTCCTTCTATAAATTCCATAGTGAATTTACAATACCAAAGTATCTATGAATATACGATGTCCAAATCGATTTCTAATATTCATTTTCAATTTATCTTTAAAAGATAAAATCTCAAAATATTCACCTCATATTGGAAAACATTTCCATACTTAATTAATAAGTAATTCACAAATCTTTTTATTTTCTACACTTGGAAAATATTCAATATACTTAAATCGAAATTAAGTATATATTTCATTCTTTAAGGAAAACATTCTCTTAAACACATTTATTTGGGCCAAAAAGAATGTTGCGCAAAACATCGTGACGACAACCCAAAATCACTAGTATAGGGATTCGAAATTAAAATAGATATATAAATCCCAATACTATATAAAACATTTTCTTTCGAAAATCATTTACTATAACAACAGTGTTATAGTCCATCATTTCCTTCTATTTCTCGACAACGTCTATTTTAACAATGAATGTTGAAATCTATGGTTTCGAATCTTAACACATTTTAAAAACATCGTTAGATCGTTTTAATTCTATTTAAAACATCACATCCAAAACATTTTCTTTAGCATATTATTCACTATCCAAAAACGTGAATATACTTCATTAACCAATTTCATCATTTCTATACATTTTATTTTAAAGGATTATTCACTGTCTAAAACGTGAATATAACTCCATTAATAAGTTATAACAATTTACTTATCAAAATAGGCCGTTTGCGGATTTATAAAACAATGTTTATATATTCCATTTCTATTTATTTTATAACAACTTCCTTTTATAAATCTCCTTTATTAACCTATTTCAATTTATAACTCAATTATATACCAAAAGTTCATATTATAAGTTAAATACTTTAATTTATTTGTTTACAAAATCGTTCTCTATAAGACTTCCCAAATTATAAATCTTATAACTTATAAGATTCATTTATTTACCCAAAACTATTCTGTTAATAACTTTACAAATTTTATAAATCTACTGCTTATAAAATTCCATTTATAACTTCACCGTTTATAATTATATAAATTTCATTCACTTATGAAATTCATTTACACTTCATTCTAACACTTATAAAAAATCGTTTTATAATTCAAATATTTTAATTTATAAATATCAATTTATAAACCGTTTATATAAATCAATTTATATTATTATTTTAAAAACATCTCTAAACTCCTTTAAAATTTCACAATTTTCTTTGATTTATAAAATAACCAAATTTCATAAATCCTATATTTTAAACTTTTTACAATAAATTCAAAAATCCCAATTAAACTATTTTATAAAATCATTAACCCCATATTTTCAAAAATCAACTTTTAACTATATTTCTCAAAAATCATAATTTTTATAACATTAAATTATAATGTTTATTTATTTAAAATGAATCAATTCCAAAAATATCTTATAACGTATACTTTCAAAAAATCACTTTAAAAATCCTCTTAAAATTCCAAAATCGTTATTTTAATATTTTTAAAACTCCAAAAATGGATCCGATGATGCAACACACCAGTCAATCAATGACATCCAAACATCATATATCGATATGATAATCAATCAAATATCACAATATCTGAAATAAATTAAATACTGGTGAGGAATCTAGTTGGATCCCTCCAACCTGTTTCCCTGCATCCAAAGATGTTAGCACAATACCAATTCCGTTCCAGTACGGAATTATCGCGGTATATGGGATTTATAAAATATTATCCGCTTAATAGGCGGCGCAATAGGGTCTCATCCGCTATATAATGCGGGAAATTAACTCCAAATACATAAATAATACCAATTTCACTGTACTGTGAAATATTCGCGGTATATGTTTTTAATAAATAACCTCCGCTTACTAACGGCGTATAATGTCTATTCTAACAATCAATAGATAACGATCATCATTCAAACATACAATCAAGAATTTTAAATCTAACTATTTAAAATTAAAATCGAAACCAATTTGATTGAGTGAGAAGTTCTCACCTTGATTTCAATTCAGTTTTCGCGTTTTATTTTCAATAAAATTAAACGTGCGTTTAAGTTTACTCGAAATTTTCACTGACTCCAATCGCTTCCATTCCAGTTCCATAGCGTAGTGCTCGTCCATACGAACCCAACGCAACTTGTTTCGTGCGTTTTTGACCTCGTATGAATAAGATACGTTAATTTAAAGTTACAGGAATTTATAATATAAAAATTTACAACATTTTTTTTTAAACCTAAATTGCATCACAGCCGTCCATTGCTTTGCCCAAGATCACGGCCGTCCCCTGGAGCTTCTCCCCTACCCAGTAACACGCACGTCTCCAAACCCATAGCCGCTCCCTAGGGCTTGATGCCGCGACCACCACAATCAACCGGAGATCGATCAAACACCCCTATTCCACTCGCCTACCCATGACACGTGCTCGGCCAGAGACCGGCCCCACCTAGTGCCGCTTCCTCTCTCGATTTGCATGCGCAACCGTGTGCATTCGAACGAAATTCGCCGTCGATCCGTGAAGCCATTTTCGATCAACTCCGTATGGATCTGAAGGTCTCATTTAGATCTTCATTTATGTAGTTGGAAACTTGTTGAATCATTGCACGGATTTGAAGAAATTAATGAAGGAAGAGAGGAATAATTTCGGCCATTGGTATAAAGAATGGCGTCTGGCTCTGAATTGAAACCCTAGCCCTTTTTTGCTTTGCAAATGCGAATATTTGGGGGCTTTTATAGAAAAAACGACGAACACTATTCATCCTGGAATTTCCCGAACTCCAAACGAAGCGTGCCGGTTGGCGTTCCTAAGATTTACCCCGCATCCCGAACACAATGGAACGTGTTTCGGAGGCTAATTCGATCATCTGTGTGAGTTACGGTAATAAACGATCGATTTTAAATTAAATCGATTAATCAAATTTCTAGGCATTTTAGCTTGCCCCGGACAAACGGTAAATCCGATTGACATGAAATTTGGAATCATACTATAAAATAACATTACGGATCCGATGAAACTGGTTTCGTCAAAATCCGAGACTGTTTGAAAAATGGCTATTTTAACTCGTCAATTAAATATTAAAATATTCAATTTTCACAAATTAACTTTTAGTTCGATTTTAAAAGTTCTAAAATATCGTTCTAACTCCAATATGATTAAATAAAATTTTACAAATCAATTTCAATCATATTTGACCCAATTTCAATTATTTCTGTATTTTCACATATTGAATTATCGATTAAATTATCCAATTTAATCCAATTATTCGAAATAAAATTTATTCGACTTATAAATTTCACTTATTAATATTTAAAATTAATTAAATATACAAATTTTAATTAATAGAAATTCTGGGTCGTTACAAACTTCCCCCCTTAAAAGAAATTCGTCCTCGAAATAACCAAGTAAGAAAAAGTTACAGAATCTATTAATTTTCCAAAACAAACCATTCAATTTAGATTTTTAAAAATCTCTTAAGTGTTTAACTTTCCCAAAATCCGTAGTTAAACATCTTATAAAATCTTTACTAAGTTTTCAAATCCAACTTAGTTATCTTTTCAAAAACAACTACTATTGTTTAACTTTCAACTCCAAATCAAAGTTATAGTTTTCACAATTTTCCAAAAATTCCCAAATTTTTCTAACGCCTTAAATTTTCCGAAAAATTCACCATAGTTTCCTTTGCGCGGCTCGATCCGAAAAAAAATGACAGTATATATATCACAAATATACATCTCATCAAGTGATGAGGCATCCTGCAAGGAAAAAAGTGTAAAAGTACGACATTTAATCCGAGATATGTACCTTATATACATATACGGCTAATATAGAGCGAAAGCGAGCTCCAAATGCGAAGCAAACGCGATCCGCACCTACTAAACACTCAACAAACAGATGAGAAACATGTGTATAGACAATAATATCGATATACAACATATAGCAACATAATAACTATATATGCCAATCATAGCAAATGCAGTAAAAGCAATATATTCAACCATCAACCAACTATCATCCAAGTAGCATTCAACTAACATCCATAACCAATAAATGTTCATTCATATTCTCATTAATATTCAATGAAATGGGTTTTCAATTTAATCACATTTGATTCATTAACAGTGGATGTTTTTACTAACATTCATTTTCAAATAGTTTATATTCACTAATTCATATTCAAGTTGGTTCACTTCCAAATCAAATTCAATTCTATTTAAGATTCACTTAACTTCCAATTGGATTTCAATTACTTTAGCCTTCAATTTCATTAACTCAATTTCATTAATACTTAATGAATTATACATAATCAACTAACTATCATATAACAACCAATGTATATTAATTACAACCAAATTCCTTTGCGCATATTCATTCAATTTGGTGTAACACCTTTACTTTCAATTGGTTTAATTAAATTGATTTTCATTCAATTATTCATCTTTTTTTTTTCCAATAACATTAGATTTTAATGAATTAACACGTACATTCATTATTTTATATCAATTATTTACATTTAATTGATTAACATTCAATCCATTAATTAATTCAATTGCTAATTCATTTAATCACAAAAGTTGAATTTCATTTATATAACTCAAGTTCACATTTATCACTTAACTTTATTATTTTATTTCGATACCAAAATCAACTTCATTCAACATCACTTAAGTTATATTCCATTTTATAAACATTATTTGGTTTTACTTAACTTAAATTCCCACTTATAAATCCAATTCAGATTCCAATTCTAAAGTACATTTTATTTAACTTTTACCAAAGTCAAATTTTATTACTTATTCAAACTCATTTTTTTATTTACAACTCATATTCATAAATATATTCATATAGTTTCACTTCTTATATATATAAGTTTATTTGACAATTGTAAATCACTTTAATTATAATTTCATACTTATAATTCATTTGCTTATACAATTATTCTTTTATTTAGATTATTCAAACAACTTTTAAATTTACTGATATATATTCTTACATTTTCAACAACCAAACAATCAACTTACGTACACTTTAATCATTCTGAAAAATTATCCCTTTATATATAAAATATAATCAAGGTAAAAGTTATTTCATTTACCCAATTTAAAACAATATTGTGTCGAATTGTTCTGTACAAGTGTTTAGAGAACCCTATCAATAACGTTAATTACTCGTATTAAGCAGAATCCATATACCACTCAACAAACTAATCATCACAATATAAAACAATTTTATATTCACTAACAAATACGCACTCATAGCTATTATTACACTCAAACTCATTCTAGAGTACTACTGACTCTATCTCTAATGAGTAATACCCAACAGAGCCATGGTTGTCGCTTAACCATATGCTCTGATACCAGATGTAAGGACCCGCAAATCCATACTCCTTGAATAGACACTAATCTCCATTGATTAACTCAAGATGAACGGAAATACGAATTCTTAGGGTTTAAAAAAAGAAAGAAGAAGAGAGAAAAGATAGAACAGAACAGAAAGAAAATAGCAGAACAATATCAGAATCTCACAATCGCAGCAGAACAATATATAATAGATAAATGAATAATCTTTAAACAAAGAACTATATCAGTTATTACATTATATTACATTATATTATCAGAGTTTACAACAACAACAACAACAAACAACAACAAACAGCGCAAAAGAAATACTATATACTAGTGAATACGCCATGCCATCTAGCTTGCCTCCATCAACTCCTGAATTCTAGAATATCCTGATAAACCTGACTCTTGACTGCCCGTGTGGAAATTGGTGGGCACCCAGAGTTTAGGAAGGAAAACAATAAACTCTGAGTCAGTCATGTGACTGGTGTGAGAACTAAAACAGTTTATTTTTAAAACAAAGTACAGGATAATTTTAAAATAGATTCGCAATGCTTTTTAGAAAATGAGACTACCATAAGGCCTCCCGCACACACACACAATGCAAACGCAGACATGGGGGAGATTTCTCCTTATGATAGTCAAAGATGCTTACTATGCAAAATCAAATCATTTTTTATATTATTATTAGTGCATAGTGTAGAAAAAATTCTAAAGTAGAATATAAATCTTAGCCAGCATAGGTACCATTATATTATTCCTACTATAGCTACCATATTAAATGGCAGGTTCTACAACTAAAACCGTACAAGGCTCGTATTGTTTCTTTGGATTTCCAATAAATGGTCTGGCCAAGGAACTTCCCATTGCCACATGGAAACGCCTCTGGAATGACGTCTCGAGAACCAAACTGGATCTCTGCCAACACAAGGCCGGGTTACCCCTAACTGGGTAACTACTGACACGAATATGCCATCCCCAGATCGTAACCGATCTATATCCGAGGATCCTCAATTTCCAACAACCACAAAGCAATAAATTTGCAGCAACAACATAGGTTAAGTATCTGGGCTCCATACCATGATACCACCTCTATCCAGAAGGAATGACATACACTAAAGGGGCGCTACTCCTTAATAACCTTGCTGCATCCTTCCTATTTTGACCATTTCCGGGGTGTGAGGTCCGATGCAGTCTCGTCCACAAAGCTACGCTTTATACAAAAGCTGTGCTTTGATTCAACAAATGCTCAACAGCACTTAGCATATCACACTGCCAAATTGGGAGTATATTAATAATAACCTTCAACTACATAACTTCTGAACTCGTACGTCTCAGAGAAGGGTGTTAATGCTAAGAGAATAAATTCTCCGCCACCAACAGATATGTATTTGAAAGAAATCAGCTTTATATCTCAATTTGTAATGTCAGATATACAATCCATACAAGTCTGTTCCGGGATCGAACAGAACCGAAGGCACTTACAAAGAAGTCCTTGCAATCCGGATATTCACTAATCACGTCCGGACTTCCCATCACATATGGAATCTCTATACCGGGGCCATTCGGTGCAGAGACATTCGACGGTAATCCTTCCGTTTTCAAAAATATCCGGTCTTCAAATGCAATTCATAACGACGTATCACATATTCGGAATGGGTTATACGACACCGAGGTCCTTTCCCGGCTAACCCGAATAGTGAGCGCTTATTCAAAAATAAGTGTGGCATTCAAATTCAGACAAATCACAACAAATACCCATTCAAAAGTAAATATTGATAGTCGGTTATTGAACTATCAATGGATATGCACAACATCACCAGATTCCAAATAATTTTCCAAATTATTTATTTTCCAAACATATATTTACAAGATATATATTTTTTCCACACTTCAACCATTTGAAAATAATTTTCAAATCACTTTTCATTTTTACCATTTTTGAACACAAATTTCAAACATTTTCCTTACGCGGAAATACTTTCATTTCAACATGGTTCATTTAAACCAATTAAATAAATCCTTAACGATTTACTTTATATTAACGTTCCAAATCCGTAAATTAATTCCCACATTTCAAAAATAAATCAAAGTTTATTTTTTAAACAAATTTCCCTTCCTTCTATAAATTCCATAGTGAATTTACAATTCCAAAATATCTATGAATACACGATGTCCAAATCGATTTCTAATATTCATTTTCAATTTATCTTTAAAAGATAAAATCTCAAAATATTCACTTCATATCGGAAAACATTTCCATACTTAATTAATAAGTAATTTACAAATCTTTTTATTTTCTACACTTGGAAAATATTCAATGTGATATCCCGGAAATTTTGGCAATATAAATTTAATAATCTGTGTAAAAATTAAATTAATTTGATAATAATTGTTAATAAGATTTGAATGGATTTAATAATCTTCTTTTAAATAAATATTTAACTGATAATTTATCTTTTAAAAGCTAATTTAAATTGTTTCTATTTATAATGCATATATGTATATATTGGTATATATTCTAAATAGATAAGTTTTGTTTTTAAATTTAATAGATAAAGGTATGTTTTCTAATTCTACTATTTTTGATAATTTGAAAATTTAATATTTAATAATTAATAATATGATTTTAAAAATACTCAAGATAAATTTAATTTGTTTAAAAATAAATTCTAGCCTAGGTTTAAATTTAAATAAAAAGATTGTTTTGTTCTTTTTAATTTAGCTTTATAAAATAAGTAATTTATATTTTGAAGAGATTGTTTCTTTTATAAATTATTTTAATTTAATAATGAGTTTTATATAAACAATATTAATAATGTAATGTTTTCACAAATGAATTTTAATGGGAATTGTTATTTCAAATCTATTTATAAAGGGAAGCTATGATTTGAAATTTCAAAAAATGAAGTCTTTCAAAATGTTTAAAGTAAAATATACTTTATAACTATTAAGCAAAAAGTATAGATCAAATAATGGTTACAAACATAAGTAATAAATAAATAATAAGTAAATGGAATATTTAATAGTTTAAGTTTAAAAGTAAAAGAAAGGTAGAATTGTAAATTTGGTTAAGTATAAAAGTATGTATCTATACTTAGGTCAAAAATTTATAACATTGGCTAGAACAGCTTTGTATATGTACATAAGTTAGACAGGCAAGTATATACATGTATAAAGTACAAAAGCAAGCTGGGATTGTGTAAAATAAAATAAAATAGCTATGTACATAAGATATAAAGCTTACAAAGACAAGTATGAAAAAAAAAAAGTAAACCAGGCAAAGTAATGATTACGTTGCCTGTAAGTAAAAGATGCAAAAGTAAGAAAAAAGAAATGTGTATGTTGCCTAAAAAATTTAGAAATGCAAAGCAAATCAGTTAAAGCTATGAAGAATGTAAATAAAATGCAAAGCAAAGTGAAATAAAATATGCAGGTTGCTTGTAAGAGAGAGGCAAAGCTACGTAAAAATATCTTTATGCATGTTAGACATATAAGGTAGTTTGTAGAGCAAGCTAAAGCAAAGCAAAGTAGAAATAAGATGCAGACAAGAAAAAATTAGATAAGTAGGGAACACAAGCGCATTAGCATTAAATGACACCATTTCTTAGCAGCTAACAATAGACATTTCGAGTTGTATAAGATCAACTCAGCCTCCTAATTAAAAAGATCTGGCCCGATACAAACAAAAACATAATCTTTGGAAAAAAAAAGAAGATTTTTTACCTACAAACTTGCTAACCCAGTTATCGCCTACCTGTAAACCTTCCTCTACATATTTGTATATCTGCTTGTTGTAATTCATTTCTCAAAGCGTGACAACCTGAGAATAGTAGCAAGCTTTTTCTTTTTCAAACCTGAAACAATAGCAAACATTTCCATTTTTACAACTTAAACAACTTCAACTCAACAAAGGCAAGAAGTTTTGGAAGATTGAAAGTAAAATAGTTTCCAGTTTTAAAGTTTAAGCTGTTTTAATAACCAGGATGCTCTGTTCATTTTTACAAGCAATGTGAGTAACATTTTTTTTAAAACTCAAATATAAATATGGTTGCTTTATTTATATCTGAAATAAGTTTGTATGTGTGTATATATATGGGAATATTTCTGTGTATTTTTGGATGTGTGATGCATGTGTGTTAGTAAATGCCTGTGGAACATCTCTGTTCTAAATTTCAATCCCATCTTAGTTTAAAAATCTTTACTTCTTGATACACTTATTGTTAGGACTTAGGATCAAAATAAGACTTGATTGTTTGATTACAAAGGAGATGTTAAAATTTTATTTAAGCTAAACAAATTCAAATCTGCTCTGGAAAGATAATAAGAACAGTATAAGCTCAAGTTTTGGTAAAACTCAACTTCATAATTACTTAGTTCAGGCATATAAACTAAAACACTAAACAAAAACTTGATTTTTAAAATTAAAATCACTATTTATATTTAAGTGTTGAAGGTGTAGTTATGGGTTGAATATAATAGGTGAAATTGTGATTTCCTGGTGATCAAGTGGACCGGAGTGCTCGGGGTTCTCTGTGGTGAGGGACGAGTGATTGGAGGGTCGAGGAAAAATGGTGGAAGGTGGTGCAGTTAGGCGTGGTGGCGACGGTGACGAAATTCTTTTTGTAAACCTAGTTTTGCTATGGTTCAGTTTTGGGTCTCGTTCTCCTTTAATGGAGGATCGAGTTCGGCGCACTTATGGGGATTTGAAGAGGGGATAAAGTTGAGGTTGTAGCTGGAGACGCTGGCGTTCTGATGATCGGCATTGGGAGGACGGAGCGTTGACAGGTTCGAGGTGATGTTGCTCGAGTTGTTCCATGTTTGGAAATTTAACTCGATTTCGATTCGAGTTGCCGTGATGATTTTGGGTGGGCGTGGTCGTGACTTGCGGTAGTTTGCGACGTGTTGAGGTTCGTGTGGATGGCCAGAGGTGACTGGGGCCACGGTGCACGTGCACCCTGCCCAGTGAAGTGCTAAAGCATTGTGGGTGGTGTAGGGTTTTTGGGCTCGGGAAGTGCTCGGGTCACTCCAGTACGTGACTCGAAGCAGGGATGGTGCAGTCTCGAAGCATTTTTGGTCTGGCTCAAGACTGTTGTCCTGTTCCTGTTTCTACAGAACCTGGTAGTAGAGTTGTTTTGAGTTTTCAAACAAATTCAAATGAACTTAGATTGGTAAACCAGATTTAAAATAAAGTTCAAAATCCAGTTTGAAGTTGAATTCAATTTATTTATTTTTGAACTCAAATCTGAGATGTAATAAAAGTTTAAATTATGTAAATGGGGTTTCCAGGATTAAACAAAACCAGGCTGTTTCAGATTTTTAAAGTTTAATTTAAAATCTGAAGTAAAATTTAAACTGGGATTTAAATTCAAAATTTAAAGTATGCTTGCAAATGAACCTTTGAATCCAAGGTAAAAGAAGAAGAAAAAAACAAATGAATTTGGGTTTTTAATCAAGGATTAAAAATCAAGTTTTCAAAAGCAGGTTAAAATGTAATATAATGTAAAAAGCTTAATTTTCATCAAAAGATTAAGTAGTTAATTTAAAGGCTTTCTTATATAAGTAATATATTTTTTTACATTTCTTTTTAAAGTCTATAAATAAATATTTAAATTGGGTTAATGTTAAACGGTAAATCATTTTGAAATCTTAAATTCAAAATGGAATTCAAATTTAAATTTCAAAGGGGGGTAACGTCTAAAATACACTTTAATATTTGTTTAAATCATTTTAAAAAGAATTAATTATCTTTGGGATAATTAAATATTGAAGGGAATTAATTATTAAGTTAATTAATGGATGACTTATGTATTTAATTTATAAAGTAGAAATTTAGAATAAATTTGTAATTAGAGATTAATTAAGAAGTAAATTAAGAAAGATTATTAGTTAATGAAGAAAATTAACTAAGGATTATTAATTGATTTATTATTGTGATTAATTTTATTAATTAAGTAGATTAATTAATTTAGAGAATCAATTGTAAAGTGGTTAAGGCAATTGCTTGATAAAAGTAATTAAGAGATTAATTACTTATTGTAATTAATTTTGGTAAAATGATTAATTTAAGTTAATTAATTTAGTTTAATTAATTTAAGAAAATCATTTGATGAATTGATAAGTATAATTACTTAGTGTATTCAATGGGCATAATTACTTAAGGAAGTAATTAATGTTAATTACTGAATGTAATTAGTGAAAGATGATGTGTTAATGAAGTAATTTGGATAATTACTTTTGTAATTAATCAAGGGATTAATTAATGGAGATAATTAATTATGGGATGATTAATTTACTAATATAAGTAATTAAGGGTAGTTAATTACTGTTTTGTTATTAATCAAGGATGATTAATAATTGTGTTTAATTAAAGATTAATCGCTTAATGTAATTTAAATAAAGTAATTAAATCTGAATTAAAGATCATTAATTAATATAATTAATGATGTAGTTAAGAATTGTTTAATTAAGATATAATTAATAATGTGGTGATTAATGCATGTAATTAATTAAGAATAAATGTAATCAATTATAAATGAAGTAATTCAATGATAGTTACTATAAATGATTTAAAATAATTAATTTATGGTATTAAATAAAGGCTAATTACTTACTGTGATTAGAAAGTGATTAATCAAAGGTGTTAATCAAGATGAATATCTAGAGATTAATTAATTAACTAATTTGATTTATAATTAATTAATGGTTGTATAAGCAAGATTTATGGATAAAGAATTAATTTAATTTACTTTAAATTAATTAGAGATAGAAGTAGTTAATTTAATTCATTTTAAATTAATTATAAATGGTATGATTATAAATCATTGCTTATGGATGAATGATATTGATATTTCATTTGATGATTGTGAATTCAGATCTGACATGAATAATATCTATGTGATATGGATGTTTGGTTTAAGTATGATAATATTTAATTATCTGTTTGAATGATAATATTAATTATCTGTTTATGGTGATGATGTGATTATCTACTGTGATATTGTGAGTTATCTATATGTGTGTATATTGATAATATTGAATTAAACTGTTAAGACTAAATAGACAACTTGGCCTTAAAAGACACGTTTTGGATTTCGATGAGACCGGGATCGGGTTTCCATATTTGGACATCCGAAAACCACATCGATTCCAAATTAACGATATTTCGTGAATCTGAAGTGAAGATGAAGATTCAGAATGCAAGGATTATTGTCGTTAACTCTGAGGGTGATTCCAAAATGAGTGTAACGAGATAATGCCTTCGGTTTCGTTCGAACCTGGAACGAACTTGTACGGATTGAATGCTTTCAACACATCGTCAGGTAGGCGATGAGCATTCTAAGAAATGTATTCTCTAAAGGTAATCGTAGCCTCAACCCTAATCAACCGGGAATGGCTAAAACAGGGGAGGTGCAACAAGGTTAGGTAGGTAATGCCCAAGCAGGACAAGGATATTCCCCTGTCTAGATGTCCCTTATTTTTCGGCTGTGTGGGCGGTTGATTGCAACAACTGCCGGGGTTATCTTGTTCGGGACTATTCAGTAAGGAATGGTTCCGGCCTTGTGTTGCAGGGGGTCGGGAGTGATCCTCGGTACGTTGATCTAGGCCACGTACTGTGATGGGCGGTACCCCAGTAGCCCTGCCATTGTATGGAATCCACAATCCAATAAGTGCCAACGGTTTTGATTGTATTACCCACTTTTGTGGCTAGTAGCTGGAATTTAATAGATGTAACAATTTCGGCTATTTTCTATTTACTTGAAAACCCTAAACCTATTATAATACAACTGAATTTCCTATAAAATGTTTTGGTTAGCGTAAGGTAAAAACTTACCCATGTTTATTTGTGGGGAGTCTTACGTGATACCTTTGGTTTTCAAAGGATTTTTAAAATTAAGCAACTTTAACCTGTTACTCACACCAGACCCATGTCTGATCCGGAGTTTATTTTTGTTTTTCATAAACTCTCGGGTACTCAAATTTTTACGAGTAGCCAAGGGAGTCAGGTAAGCTTTGACGAATTCTAGAGGAGCAATGGAGCAGGAGGCTTCAGCGTTGTAGATATACATATAGTTCCGCTGTGTTGATATCTCTGTGTTGTTTTGTGTATTGAGTTGTATTAGCGAGACAGGTGTTTATAACTGTCTAGTATGTGATGTATTGTCTGTATAACTTTGATTGATGTTGTATATTACGTAAATACTTATGTGATTAATATAATTTATTCGTTCCGCTGTGAGATTCTGATGTTGTTGTTCTTTCTTCTCTATCTCTTCTATTCTCTCACCCCTTTCTTTCTTTAAGACGAAACGGTTTTCTGGGCATAGGAACCTGGGCCGTCACAGTTGGTATCAGAGCGCTAGGTTGAGTGAATACCTAGGCTCTTGAGTGATTTCTTTCTTGAGAGAGCGTATTTGTAATTTTGATATACATATATATATATTTATTTATTTATTTCTACCTAGTGTTGGGTTACCTGGACAGGTTTTCCAATGAGCTATAAAGGTAGATAGGGTAGTTGTGTGTGTAACACGACTACCAATGGTTAGAGTTTGAATGATTGAGGTTGGAAGTGTATTTGTCGAGAATGTAGACTTAATATCGTCTCGAGTGAGCTTTGGATAGTGTAAGGATTTCATCGATCTCTGAAGGAAATCTGTTAAGATTCGGAGTTTATCTATGAAATGTAATTTGGATGAGCTAGAGTTTGGATCTGTCGGTTGGACAGAAGCAAGTCATGATATCTTGATATATCAAGATATAGTAACTACGTGATGAGACACAGTGACTATGGATGTCTCCGAAGATGTTTCTTTGGAAAAAGTTAAGGAAGAGTGTCTGCTTCGGTGTTGTAGCTGAGTTCAGTAGAATGTTTCTGTTGGTTTGAGGTCCGAGTTTCTCGAAGAGCTTTGGATTAGGAAGTCTTCTGGCTTAGCAGTTTTTCTTGAGGTAACTTCAGAAGCAATAGAGTGATTCCATTTCTTCGATGGATTGGCTAGTTAAGGATAAGCTGTTCTGATTTCTAAAGAGAGAGCAGTATTTTTGGAGTTAGGCTGGATTGATCGCAAAAGTGACTTGCGATAGTTTGAGTGTTCTCTTGTGTTTCAGAGATATTTTTCTGGATGTCTTCAAGAAGTCAGAGTTTTGCTAACATTTGGAGATTGAGTTTGGTATCAACTGGATTTCAAGAGTGGCACCGATGGATCAGCTTAGTAATAGAATGGTTTTTGGGTTTGGTGAAGCAGCTCAGATTTTGGAGGAACTTCTGAGTTTTATTTTTGGAATATGTTGACCAGTATGTGCTTGAGTCCATAGTCAGAATTTTCATCTGTTCAGTCAGAGTTGCACAGTGGAAGCATGGTGGCAGCTGTTTTAGTTTGAAAGCAATGGATGTTGCAGTGTTTGGATTAGAGAGTTCTACAGGAAATTTTTCAGGATCTGGGGCTAGTTTGGAGTGCACCTATTTTATCTTTTCCGGATGAGAGAAGTGAGATCATCCTTCTGATTTTGGAATAGAGTTTGTGTTCTGAGTTTGGTTGATATTGGGAAGATCATTTTGTTGGATTGTCTTTGGTTCAGTTTGTTTCTAAGAGCATTAGCAAGGGTTGAGCTGATCAGGAAAGATGTAGGCAGCCCAGATCATCCGAGGAATTTTGGTGGATAGGAGACGGAGGAATTTGGTTTTCGAAGTTGGAGATTCGATTTTGAATAAGTGTTTGGCTTTCAGGATTGAATTGTCAGTTTGAATAACTGGAATTCGTTGTGTTTAACGTATCTCTGAGGGAGTACATGTAAGATCTATCTCTGGCTGTAGAACCAGCAGTTCAGGGAGTTTTGGTTGTTGATTCAGACTTGTCTGTAGTTTGATATCCTGTCTTGTTTTATAGATCTAGATGAGTGAGCTCTGTAGCTTAGTAGTATTGATTGTTTGGATTCTGTAGAGCGAGTATCCCGGTATTTATACTTGGGGAAACTCGAGAAAAATTCTATCCTGATTTTGTCTGAATATTTAGATTTGTTTGATTGGATAAATTGGTTGCTATGGTTGTTAGCATATGATTGATATATGCTAGTGTTTAAAATTTAAATCTTTAATTAGATTATTAAATTACCTTTGTTTTAAATTTCGGAGACGAAATTCTTTTAAGAGGGGAGGAATGTGATATCCCGGAAATTTTGGCAATATAAATTTAATAATCTGTGTAAAAATTAAATTAATTTGATAATAATTGTTAATAAGATTTGAATGGATTTAACAATCGTCTTTTAAATAAATATTTAACTGATAATTTATCTCTTTAAAGCTAATTTAAATTGTTTCTATTTATAATGTATATATGTATATATTGGTATATATTGTAAATAGATAAGTTTTGTTTTTAAATTTAATAGATAAAGCTATGTTTTCTAATTCTACTATTTTTGATAATTTGGAAATTTAATATTTAATAAATAATAATATGATTTTAAAAATACTCAAGATAAATTTAATTTGTTTAAAAATAAATTCTAGCCTAGGTTTATATTTAAATAAAAAGATTGTTTTGTTCTTTTTAATTTAGCTTTATAAAATAAGTAATTTATATTTTGAAGAGATTGTTTCTTTTATAAATTATTTTAATTTAATAATGAGTTTTATATAAACAATATTAATAATGTAATGCTTTCACAAATGAATTTTAATGGGAATTGTTATTTCAAATCTATTTATAAAGGAAAGCTATGATGTGAAATTTCAAAAAAATGAAGTCTTTCAAAATGTTTAAAGTAAAATATACCTTATAACTATTAAGCAAAAAGTATAGATCAAATAATGGTTACAAACATAAGTAATAAATAAATAATAAGTAAATGGAGTATTTAATAGTTTAAGTTTAAAAGTGAAAGAAAGGTAGAATTGTAAATTTGTTTAAGTATAAAAGTATGTATCTATACTTAGGTTAAAAATTTATACCATTGGCTAGAATAGCTTTGTATATGTACATAAGTTAGGAAGGCAAGTATATATATGTATAAGGTACAAAAGCAAGCTGGGATTGTGTAAAATAAAATAAAATAGCTATGTACATAAGATATAAAGCTTACAAAGACAAGTATGAAAACAAAATAATAAAAGTAAACCAGGTAAAGTAATGATTATGTTGCCTGTAAGTAAAAGATGCAAAAGTAAGAAAAAAGAAATTTGTATGTTGCCTAAAAAATTTAGAAATGCAAAGCAAATCAAGTAAAGCTATGAAGACTGTAAATAAAATGCAAAGCAAAGTAAAATAAAATATGCAGGTTGCTTGTAAGAGAGAGGCAAAGCTAAGTAAAAATATCTTTGTGTATGTTAGACATATAAGGTAGTTTGTAGAGCAAGCTAAAGCAAAGCAAAGTATAAATAAGATGCAGACAAGAAATGATAAAATTAGATAAGTAGGGAACACAAGTACATTAGCATTAAATGACACCATTTCTTAGTAGCTAACAATAGTCATTTCGAGTTGTATAAGATCAACTCAACCTCCTAATTAAAAATATCTGGCCTGATACAAACAAAAACATAATCTCTGGAAAAAAATAATAAGATTTTTTACATGCAAACTTGCTAACCCAATCATCACCTACCTGTAAACCCTCCTCTATATATTTGTATATCTGCTTGTTGTAATTCATTTCTCAAAGCATGACAACCTGAGAATAGTAGCAAGCGTTTTCTTTTTCAAACCTGAAACAATAGCAAACATTTCCATTTTTACAACTTAAACAACTTCAACTCAACAAAGGCAAGAAGTTTTGGAAGATTGAAAGCAAAACAGTTTCCAGTTTTAAAGTTTAAGCTGTTTCAATAACCAGGATGCTCTGTTCATTTTTACAAGCAATGTGAGTAACATTTTTTTAAAACTCAAATATAAATATGGTTGCTTTATTTATATCTGAAATAAGTTTGTTTGTGTGTACATATATGGGAATATTTCTATGTATTTTTGGATGTGTGATGCATGTGTGTTAGTAAATTCCTGTAGAACATCTCTGTTCTAAATTTCAAGCCCAGTTTAGTTTAAAAATCTTTACTTCTTGATACACTTATTGTTAGGACTTAGGATCAAAATAAGACTTGATTGTTTGATTACAAAGGAGATGTTAAAATTTTATTTAAGCTAAACAAATTCAAACCTTCTCTGGAAAGATAATAAGAACAGTAGAAGCTCAAGTTTTGGTAAAACTCAACTTCATAATTACTTACTTCAGGCATATAAACTAAAACACTAAACAAAAACTTGATTTTTAAAATTAAAATCACTATTTATAATTAAGTATTGAAGGTGTAGTTATGGGTTGAACATAACAGGTGAAATTGTGATTTCCTGGTGATCAAGTGGACCGGAGTGCTCGGGGTTCTCTGTGGTGAGGGACGAGTGATTGGAGGGTCGAGGAAAAATGGTGGAAGGTGGTGCAGTTAGGCATGGTGGCGACGACGATGAAATTCTTTTTGTAAACCTAGTTTTGCTATGGTTCAGTTTTGGGTCTCGTTCGCCTTTACTTGGGGATCGAGTTCGACGCGCTTATGGGGATTTGAAGAGGGGATGAGGTTGAGGTTGTAGCCGGAGACGTTGACGTTCTGATGATCGGCATTGGGAGGACGGAGTGTTGACAGGTTCGAGGTGATGTTGCTCGAGTTGTTCCAGGTTTGGAAATTTAACTCGACTTCGATTCGAGTTGCCGTGATGATTTGGGTGGGCGTGGTCATGACTGGCGGTAGTTGGCGACGTGTTGAGGTTCGTGTGGAAGGCCGAAGGTGACTGGGGCCACGGTGCACGTGCACCGTGCCCAGTGAAGTGCTGAAGCATTGTGGGTGGTGTAGGGTTTTTGGGCTCGGGAAGTACTCGGGTCACTCCAGTACGTGACTCGAAGCAGGGATGGTGCAGTCTCGAAGCATTTTTGGTCTGGCTCGAGACCGTTGTCCTGTTCCTATTTCTACAGAACCTGGTAGTAGAGTTGTTTTGAGTTTTCAAACAAATTCAAATGAACTTAGATTGGTAAACCAGATTTAAAACAAAGTTCAAAATCCAGTTTGAAGTTGAATTCAATTTTTTTTTTTGAACTCAAGTCTGAGATGTAATAAAAGTTTAAATTATGTAAATGGGGTTTCCAGGATTAAACAAAACCAGGCTGTTTCAGATTTTTAAAGTTTAATTTAAAATCTGAAGTAAAATTTAAACTGGGATTTAAATTCAAAATTTAAAGTATGCTTGCAAATGAACCTTTGAATCCAAGGTAAAAGAAGAAAAAAAAAAACAAATGAATTTGGGTTTTTAATCAAGGATTAAAAATCATGTTTTCAAAAGCAGGTTAAAATGTAATATAATGTAAAAAGCTTAATTTTCATCAAAAGATTAAGTAGTTAATTTAAAGGCTTTCTTATATAAGTAATATATTTTTTTACATTTCTTTTTAAAGTCTATAAATAAATATTTAAATTGGGTTAATGTTAAACGGTAAATCATTTTGAAATCTTAAATTCAAAATGGAATTCAAATTTAAATTTCAAAGGGGGGTAACGTCCAAAATACACTTTAATATTTGTTTAAATCATTTTAAAAAGAATTAATTATCTTAGAGATAATTAAGATATTGAAGGGAATTAATTAATAAGTTAATTAATGGATGACTTATGTATTTAATTTATAAAGTAGTAATTTAGAATAAATTTGTAATTAGAGATTAATTAAGAAGTAAATTAAGAAAGATTATTAGTTAATGAAGAAAATTAACTAAGGATTATTAATTGATTTATTAATGTGATTAATTTTATCAATTAACTAGATTAATTAATTTAGAGGATCAATTGTAAAGTGGTTAAGGAAATTACTTGATAAAAGTAATTAAGAGATTAATTACTTATTGTAATTAGTTTTGATAAAATGATTAATTTAAGTTAATTAATTTATTTTAATTAATTTAAGAAAATCATTCGATGAATTGATAAGTATAATTACTTAGTGTATTCAATTGGCATAATTACTTAAGGAAGTAATTAATGTTAGTTACTGAATGTAATTAGTGAAAATGATGTGTTAATGAAGTAATTTGGATAATTACTTTTGTAATTAATTAAGGGATTAATTAATGGAGATAATTAATTATGGGATGATTAATTTACTAATATAAATAATTAAGGGTAGTTAATTACTGTTTTGTTATTAATCAAGGATGATTAATAATTGTGTTTAATTAAAGATTAATCGCTTAATGTAATTTAAATAAAGTAATTAAATCTGAATTAAAGATCATTAATTAATATAATTAATGATCTAGTTAAGAATTTTTTAATTAAGAAATAATTAATAATGTGGTGATTAATGTATGTAATTAATTAAGAATAAATGTAATCAATTATAAATGAAGTAATTCAATGATAGTTACTATAAATGATTTAAAATAATTAATTTGTGGTATTAAATAAAGGTAATTACTTGCTGTAATTAGAAAGAGATTAGTCAAAGGTGTTAATCAAGATGAATATCTAGAGAGTAATTAATTAACTAATTTGATTTATAATTAATTAATGGTTGTATAAGCAGGATTTATAGATAAAGAATTAATTTAATTTACTTTAAATAAATTAGAGATAGAAGTAGTTAATTTAATTCATTTTAAATTAATTATAAATGGTATGATTATAAATCATTGCTTATGGATGAATGATATTGATATTTCATTTGATGATTGTGAATTCAGATCTGACATGAATAATATCTATGTGATATGGATGTTTGGTTTAAGTATGACAATATTTAATTATCTATTTGGATAATAATATTAATTATCTGTTTATGATGATGATGTGATTATCTACTGTGATATTGTGAGTTATCTATCTGTGTGTGTATTGATAATATTGAAATAAACTGTTAAGACTAAATAGACAACTTGGCCTTAAAAGACACGTTTTGGATTTCGATGAGACCGGGATCGGGTTTTCATATTTGGACATCCGAAAACCACATCGATTCCAAATTAACGGTAGGTCGTGAATCTGAAGTGAAGATAAAGGTTCAAAATGCAAGGGTTATTGTTGTTAACTCCGAGGGTGATTCCAAAATGAGTGTAACAAGATAATGCCTTCGATTTCGTTCGAACTGGAACGAACTTGTATGGATTGAATGCTTTCAACACATCGTCAGGTGGGAGATGAGCATTCTAAGAAATGTATTCTCTAATGGTAATTGTAGCCTCAAGCCACATCAACCGGGAATGGCTAAACAGGGGAGGTGCAGCAAGGTTAGGTGGGTCATGCCCAAGCAGGACAAGGATATTCCACTGTCTAGATGTCCCTTATTTTTCGGCTATGTGGGCGGTTGGTTGCAACAACTGCCGGGGTTATCTTGTTCGGGACTGTTCAGTAAGGAATGGTTCCGACCTTGTGTTGCAGGGGGTCGGGAGTGATCCTCGGTACGTTGATCTAGGCCACGTACTGTGACGGGCGGTACCCCAGTAGCCCTGCCATTGTATGGAATCCACAGTCCAATAAGTGCCAACGGTTTTGATTGTATTACCCACTTTTGTGGCTAGTAGCTGGAATTTAATAGATGTAACAATTTCTAAAGCTATTTTCTATTTACTTGAAAACCCTAGACCTATTATAATATCACTGAATCTCCTATAAAATGTTTTGGTTAGCGTAAGGTAAAAACTTACCCATGTTTATTTGTGGGGAGTCTTACGTGATACCTTTTGTTTTCAAAGGATTTTTAAAATTAAGCAAGTTTAATCTGTTACTCACAACAGACCCATGTCTACCCGGAGTTTATTTTTGTTTTTCATAAACTCTCGGGTACTCAAATTTTTACGAGTAGCCAAGGGAGTCAGGTTAGCTTTGACGAATTTTGAAGGAGCAATGGAGCATGAGGCTTCAGCGTTGTAGATATACATATAGTTCCGCTGTGTTGATATCTCTGTGTTGTTTTGTGTATTGAGTTGTATAAGCTAGGAAGGTGTTTATAACTGTCTAGTATGTGATGCATTGTTCGTATAACTTTGATTGATGTTGTATATTATGTAAATACTTATGTGATTAATATAATTTATTCGTTCCGCTGTGAGATTCTGATGTTGTTGTTCTTTCTTCTCTATCTCTTCTATTCTCTCACCCCTTTCTTTCTTCAAGACGAAACGGTTTTCTGGGCATAGGAACCCGGGCCGCCACATTCAATATACTTAAATCGAAATTAAGTATATATTTCATTCTTCAAGGAAAACATTCTTTTAAACACATTTATTTGGGCCAAAACGAATGTTGCGCAAAACATCGTTACGACAACCCAAAATCACTAGTATAGGGATTCGAAATTAAAATAGATATATAAATCCCAATACTATATAAAACATTTCCTTCCGAAAATCATTTACTATAACAACAGTGTTATAGTCCATGATTTCCTTTTATTTCTCGAAAACGTTTATTTCAACAATGAATGTTGAAATCTATGGTTTCGAATCTTAACACATTTTAAAAACATCGTTAGATCGTTTTAATTCTATTTAAAACATCACAACCAAAACATTTTATTTAACATATTATTCACTATCCAAAAACGTGAATATACTTCATTGACCAATTTCATCATTTCTATGCATTTTATTTTAAAGGATTATTCACTGTCTAAAATGTGATATAACTCCATTAATAAGTTATAACAATTTACTTATCAAAATAGGCCGCTTGCGGATTTATAAAACAATGTTTATAAATTCCATTTCTATTTATTTTATAACAACTTCCTTTTATAAATCTCCTTTATTAACCTATTTCAATTTATAACTCAATTATATACCAAAAGTTCATATTATAAGTTAAATACTTATAATTTATTTGTTTACAAAATCGTTCTTTTTAAGACTTCCCAAATAATAAATCTTATAACTTATAAGATTCATTTATTTACCCAAAACTATTCTTTTAATAACTTTACAAATTTTATAAATCTACTACTTATAAAATTCCATTTATAACTTCACCGTTTATAATTCTATAAATTTCATTCATTTATGAAATTCATTTACACTTCATTCTAACACTTATAAAAACTCGTTTTATAATTCAAATATTTTAATTTATAAATATCAATTTATAAATCTTTTATATAAATCAATTTATATTATTATTTTAAAAACGTCTTTAAACTCCTTTATAATTTCACCATTTTCTTCGATTTATAAAACAATCAAATTTCATAAATCCTATATTTTAAATTTTTTACAATAAATTCAAAAATCCCAATTAAACTATTTTATAAAATCATTAACCCCATATTTTCAAAAATCAACTTTTAACTATATTTCTCAAAAATCATAATTTTATAACATTAAAATTATAACGTTTATTTATTTAAAATGAATCAATTCCAAAAATATCTTATAACGTATACTTTCAAAAAATCACTTTAAAAATCCTTTTAAAATTCCAAAATCGTTATTTTAATATTTTTAAAACTCCAAAAATGGATCTAATGATGAAACACACCAAATAGTCAATCAATGACATCCAAACATCATATATCGATATGATAATCAATCAAATATTACAATATCTGAAATAAATTAAATACTGGTGAGGAATCCAGTTGGATCCCTCCAACCTGTTTCCCTGCATCCAAAGATGTTAGCACAATACCAATTCCATTCCAGTACGGAATTATCACGGTATATGGGATTTATAAAATATTATCCGCTTAATAGGCGGCGCAATAGGGTCTCATCCGCTATATAATGCGGGAAATCAACTCCAAGTACATAAATAATACTAATTTCACTGTACTGTGAAATATTCGCGGTATATGTTTTTAATAAATAACCTCCGCTTACTAACGGCGTATAATGTCTATTCTAACAATCAATAGATAACAATCATCATTCAAACATACAATCAAGAATTTCAAATCTAAATATTTAAAATTAAAATCGAAACCGATTCGATTGAGTGAGAAGTTCTCACCTTGATTTCAATTCAGTTTTCGCGTTTTATTTAGAACAAAATTAAACGTGCGTTTAATTTTACCCTAAATTTTCACTGACTCCAATGGCTTCCAATCCAGTTCCATAGCGTAGTGCTCGTCCATACGAACCCAACGCAACTTGTTTCGTGCGTTTTCAACCTCGTATGAATAAGATACGTTAACTTAAAGTTACACGAATTTATAATATAAAAATTTACAACATTTTTTTTTAAACCTAAATTGCATCACAGCCGTCCATTGCTTTGCCCAAGATCACGGCCGTCCCCTGGAGCTTCTCCCCTACCCAGTAACACGCACGTCTCCAAACCCATAGCCGCTCCCTAGGGCTTGATGCCGCGACCACCACAATCAACCGGAGATCGATCAAACACCCCTATTCCACTCGCCTACCCATGACACGTGCTCGGCCAGAGACCGGCCCCACCTAGTGCTGCCTCTTCTCTCGATTTGCGTGCGCATCCGTGTGCATTCGAACGAAGTTTGCCGTCGATCCGTGAAGCCATTTTCGATCAACTCCGTATGGATCTGAAGGTCTCATTTAGATCTTCATTTATGTAGTTGGAAACTTGTTGAATCATTGCACAAATTTGAAGAAATTAATGAAGGAAGAGAGGAACAATTTCGGCCATTGGTATAAAGAATGGCAGCTGGCTCTGAATTGAAACCCTAGCCCTTTTTTTCTTTGCAAATGTGAATATTTGGGGGCTTTTATAGAAAAAATGACGAACACTATTCATCCCGGAATTTCCCGAACTCCAAACGAAGCGTGCCGCTTGGCCTTTCTAAGGTTTACCCTACGTCCCGAACACAATGGAACGTGTTTCGGAGGCTAATTCGATCATCTGTGTAAGTTACGGAAATAAACGATCGATTTTAAATTAACTCGATTAATCAAATTTCTAGGCGTTTTAGCTTGCCCCGGACAAACGGTAAATCCGATTGACACGAAATTTGGAACCATATTATAATATAACATTACGGATCCGATGAAACTGGTTTCGTCGAAATCCGAGACTGTTTGAAAAATGGCTATTTTAACCAGTCAATTAAATATTAAAATATTCAATTTTCACAAATTAACTTTTAATTCGATTTTAAAAGTTCTAAAATATCGTTCTAAGTCCAATATGATTAAATAAAATTTTACAAATCAATTTCAATTATTTCTGTATTTTTACATATTAAATTATCGATTAAATTATCCAATTTAATCCAATTATTCGAAATAAAATTTATTCGACTTATAAATTTCACTTATTAATATTTAAAATTAATTAAATATTCAAATTTTAATTAATAGAAATTCTGGGTCGTTACAAAATTTCAATAAGATCTTAATTAAATAAAATCTCAAATCAATTTCAAAACTATCTTCTCAACTTTGATTTATAAAATCAATATAAACTCTATATTAGAATATAATTTAAGTAAATACTTATCCATAATTTTTTTTTATAAAAGCAACTTTATTATTAAACTTACTTCATACTTTAAACAATTTTATACATAGCTTAAAACCAAGAATTTAACTATATATAAAATAACCTTTATCAAATATCCGAAATCAATATCTCATAAAACCATATATATATTTCTTTACAAAACCATAGAAAAATTATTTCAAAAAATTATTTTATATATATATACCATGGTGCATGTAAATAATTTTCTATCCTATGGTCAAGTGATACAGATATTTATCATTTCAATCCGCAATTTAAAAATAAAAATGCAGTTGTATATCATTTCAAACCGCAATCTCGAATGAGATGAATGCATAATAACTTGAGTTTATAACAATATAAATACAGCATCCATTCATCCAATATCAACCATCGACCATTTATCACAATCATCATCCAATTCAAACAATAACAATAATGTAGAACAGATAATAATCATCAGGAATTAACTAGCAGTTTATATTCAATGATAAATTAATAACTGTTTAACCGGCAGTTTATATGCAATAATAAATAAATAATAATTTAACTGGCAGTTTATATGCAATGAATAAGTAAATGAAAATTTAATTAAATAAATGCAATTTAGCTGAGATGATGATTAAAAATATGCCAAACAGTCATAAATAAATTTCTAATCACATCCAATTATAATTTAACAAACATAAGAAATTTTAGAAGTTGCGAGTGGGTTAAAACACTCACCTTTTGGATTTAAATTGAATTTAAATACAATTTAAACCCAAAATTTTTACCATCTCGGAATTCATCCAAATTAGCGTCATCGAGTCCGAAATTTCAATACGATCCTATCAAAAAAAAATCACGCGTAAAACGGATATCGTATGTGGAAGTTATACGCGTTTGAACGATTGAAATTTAAATTAAAAATAAAATAAAATAAAACAACAACTCACCCCCAAAGTTTCTTTGCCATGTCACTCAATAGAACGCGCCTTCCTTCCTCCCTGGAAACAAACACATGCACACAAAACCGAATTACGAACCCAACGCAGCACCCTTTTACCACCGTTAGCCGATAAATACGCCACCTTCATGCCACTACCAATCTCCAGGCACCGCCATCCACTCCCCACGTCAACGTCCACCGTCCCCGCTTCGTTCGGTCGCTAGAAAAACAGCCGCCCCGCCATTACTTTAGGGTTTCGAAACCCTAAACGTGAGATTCCGGCCAGCACACCTCGATTCCGACCAAATGGCCACCATCGTACAGCTCCACGTGACAATCTCGACTAAACCCATATTCCAATTTCTCCGATTGCTTCCCGAATCAAAAACGCCCAAATTGTACTTAAGGTTTCACGATTCATGAGCTTTGACCGAGATTGGCCATTGATTCAAGCACCAATTGCAAAAACAGAAGCTACGCGTAGATTCGTATCGATGAGATCGTCGATTCTATAACTTTTTCGAATTTTTTTCGAAGTGTTTAAATTTTCATTTGATTTTTGAATTTTGAAATTGGATGTAGGGTTTGCAGCCATAGGAAGAGGAGGAGCTTATGGAATTTTATGCACAGACAATTGAGAATAGACGTTGGCTAGGGTTTAGCAGCGTATTTATAGAGAAAGTTGAAATAGAATAAATGGATCGGGTTAAATACACGCTAACGACAAAGTGGCCCAAAAAGCCCGTTCTGACCCCGGAACGAAATTGGGTAAACCCATATATCAAAATAGGTGTTTTAAAATATTTTAAACGCAATGGAAAATGTTTCAAGTTCAAATTGCATCGTATGAAGAAGTTATGCTAAAATCAATATTTTTCAAATTGATTTCAATTAAATCGATTTCAAGGCGTTTCGAGTCCGTACGATCAAATGACAAGCCCGATCGCTACGAAACTTAAAATCCTATAATAATTCACCGTTACGGATCCGATGAAACTAGTTTCGTTGAAACCCGAGTCAGTGGCCAAAATGGCTATTTTTGTATTAATTAAATAAATTTACAATTAATTGATTAAATCAAATTTCAAATTCCAATTCTAAAATTGACAATTTTAGCACCTTTATATTTCTTAATCATTTACCCAAATTTTAAACAAATTTATATGTCAATTTAAAGTTGACAAATTTATAAATTTCCGTACTAACCTTAATTTATTGAATTCAAGATTTAAAAGAAAATTCCCAATAATCCCAGATAATTATATAAATTAATAATTACTCCATTCATTATTGTCACGGATGAAATTAACCTTGGATCATTGTTTATTACATTATTATCCTCAAATTTCATCTTAATTTCAATAACATAATATTTAAACTTTTTATTTCATTTATTTTGCAATAACTTCAATTATTGAATTTTATACTTCAATTACATTAATAAATCTCGCTTTCTATACTTTATATAAACCAATAGTCATGTTATAGATGGATTAAGCATTGGATTCAAAACTATTACATAAATTTCCTCATATACCATCTTCTTTTCAATTTATATAAAATTTAATTCCAATTCTACTTATTGTAATAAATCCAATTATTATATTTTAAATTCCAATAAATCCATCAATCCTGGCTTCCATTCCTTTAATTCAACTAATTATCATATTGTGAATAAAATTTACGTTACTTCCGACTATTTCTTTAATTTACCTTACAAAACGTTACATTTAGATTTTATTACAATTGATTACCAAAGTATATTTAACACATTAAATAAACAAGCAACCTATATTAATTTCCCTTTTTATTTTTAATTGCATTTATAAGTTCGTTACTTATCAATTCAGATTATAATTCCA
This sequence comes from Allium cepa, assembly GCA_030765085.1. Taxonomy (NCBI): domain Eukaryota; kingdom Viridiplantae; phylum Streptophyta; class Magnoliopsida; order Asparagales; family Amaryllidaceae; genus Allium; species Allium cepa. The sequence goes on along the minus strand of CM060946.1, from coordinate 75,756,730 downwards.
TATATAACGTAAATTTTATTTCATTACATTAATATACGCTTATTTACATCTTAATTTGAACTTATTTCCCAATTCACCAACTATTACCTTACGATAAATTTCCTTCTCTATTAAATTTACATTCACACTTCCGTTATTATTTTAATAATCACTCCGGTAACGTTTATTATCAACCATAATCATTATAATTACTTAACGGACATTGATTTTATTCAATGACCATTTATTATAATTTAAATTCCTTAATTAAATTCACTGCCTTAAAATACCCAAATTTAACACTCCTATTAATGTAACATTTATTTACATTTATTACAAACTTATTTCAAATTTCAATTAACAATCTAAATAAATAAATAGGTAACCCACCATAAAAATTACCGTTACCTTTTTGTCACATAAATAAGCTTTTATTACTTAAAATCAATTTTGGCATTTATTTATATGCTACTAATTTCATTCGCTTATGTTCAAATTATAGCCAAACATGACATTTAAATTACTTTATATAAAATTGGAATTTCGTTCAAGTTTATTAATTATTAACCTTAATTAGCATTTATTACCTTGCATTCTCGTTATTATTTCATAGATATGATTTCCAATTATTACTTTAATCTATACTAACATTGATTCATTCAAATTGCACTTATTACGTATTATTTCAATAATTTATTTATAACTTTGAATCTATTCCCCAATTTTCACATTTCAATTGTTATATTAATTTGAATTCCATTCTATTTAATATTTTAATTGAAAATTCACAAATTCAACATTCCTATTTGTTTCTTATATTAAACTTAAATCCAAGTATGACAATTTACACTATTTTAATTAATTGCAATATAATTTTTAAATGGTAAATTTTAAGTACAATTGCTACATCCAATTTCTACATTCGCTCCAATATAAAGTATAAGATTTTTTTTATTTCTTTCTATATTTAATTAAATTTTTTATTAAATTAACTCATTTTAATCATCGAATTTTACGGGTCATTACACAAATGTTCTCTAGTAGATGACCAAGGTAGTTCTCTTGTGATCAATCTTATTCTATATCATTCTTATTGTTTAAGTCTCGGTTGGCCCCGTTAAGGTCACCCATGATTAACGTTGGTATATCCATCTTTTCTCATTTGCTTTTTAATCATCTTATCTTCTTTGTTAGAATTCTACTTGATTATGATTCCGCTAAAATTTGAATCTCTATCTTCGCTTTAAAATCCATTCTTGGATCATCCTTTGAGGGAGTGTATTTGTAATTAATATAAAATGTTTTATATTGTGTTGTTTGAATTGTTAAGTTCGAATTTTGGGTCTCAATCGATTCGTCTAGCTAACGCTATCGATAGGAATTTCAAAACACTTTGAACAAAGCAAACTGACATAATATTATTTTCAAATTTGTAAATGAAATAAATTTTGTATGATTATATTATGTATATGTAAATTTTCTGAAATTGAATAGCAAAATGGAATGGGTGTTGGAAACGATAATGCTAAAATTTTCATTTATTGTTTTATTAACATTTCTAAACCATTAACTATTATTGTATATTATAGGGAAATGAAATTTGAAAGCATGGTTTATATATTAGATTTGAAAATGAGGTCAATTTAAAATAAGGATTTGAGGATTAAATTCCCAATACAATTCAAAGTTTGGTTTTAAAGTTTTGAAAAGTATTATTATTTAAAAGTATTTTCGAATACAAATAGTTTCAAAAGAATAATTTTAAAGAAATTAATCTGTACTCTCTTCTTTTGTCGTTGGAAAATAATTTCGACGATGACTGCAGCATCATCGACATTCATTTTCAAGTTTCGATGTGGAGAGACCACATAGCAACTTTGCTACACTTTTGGATAATGAATTTTGTTTGAATTTCTTGTGTATAAATTTATTTATAAATATATATGTATATAATTATTTCGAAATAGTTTGAAGTGAAACCGAAAATTTGAATCTTAAGTTCTATATTAAGAAATGGTTTCAATTATTGAAATAAAGTGCAATTTTTGAATAAGTGGAATTTCTAAAATGGTAAACTAAATTTAACCTACTTGAAATAGTTGAATTTAAATACAAACTAAGTTGTATAATACTAAATTGCATTCTACTATATATAACTTGCCTTAAATATTCAAAAAGTTAAAATACTAGGGTGAATTTATAACTAAAGGTTATAGATGAGAAAACGTACGTAATAAATTGTTCAAACAAAAATTTGGCTTAATATGAAGGTTGTAAATAAAAGAAAATTTTGTACAATATTTAATTACACTCAAAACCTTAATATAACTTACATAGAAATAGTTAATAAATGTTAATGAGAATAGGTAATCGAATAATATACAATATAAATGTGAGTAATAATATGTCCAAAAAGGATATTTTGTAAAGGGATTTATAAATAATAAATTGGATAATAAATTGAACAATAAAAAGAGAACAAATTTATCGAATAATATAGGGTTATAATAAATGTTTATACACGTAATATATGTTACAAAATATATATTAAGCAAAATGGATTATATAAATAAAGGGAAATTCTAGTTAAGCAGATAAATATGACCTTAAGAATAATAAATTTGGATTTTAGTGGAATCAACTTAGCGGAAGATAAAGAGAATAAAATAAATGAGTTAATTAAAAAATGAATTTGTTTGAAAGAAATTTGATAAAATGAAAGAAAATCCATTTTAAGCCGAATGACTATTTATTAGTTGAACAAAATGGATTAAAACAAATTGCTGAATATTAATTTATTTAAAATTTAAATCCATATAGTTTTAAATAGTTGAAGTTGAATGTTGAGGTGGAATTAACTATGGTTGATCAAATAAATTTAGTAAATGAGTAAAATAAAACAATTTTTGTTGTGAAAATTGTGCGATAAATGTTAATAAATTGGAAACAAATCAATTGAATGAGAACATATGAAAATGAAACCAATCAAATGTGAACACAGTAAATTTGATTGATCAAATAAAATGAATTGGAACCAACTAATTGAATATAAACCAATTTAAAAATAAATGGAGTTTATATGGTTCAAATTAATTGGTATCGTTGTATTTCAATCTATCTTTTCTTCCTGGTTGTTCATATTCTCCTACCTCCTTCCTTGTCGGAGACGAAAAGTTTTGAATGGAGGAGAGTGTAACGACCCTTAAAATTTTAACAGCTTTAATAACGTAATTAACTGAATTTTTGTGATATTTTAAGTAATTGAATTTGGTAATGAAAATTTGATATTTGAAATAGTCTACTTCAACATAGCAATTGGTAATTTTTCATCAGATGATATAGAAGTTTATTTTATTGTGTAATTTTATTTCAATTTAAATCAGTTATATTTGATAATAATAAAATGTTTTCCAAACCTGAATATTTTTATATAATAAATTTGTAAATCATCTTCTGAGTGAGACATCATATTTCGTTTCGTCAACTTCGGACTGTTATTGCTCCGTTTAACTTAAATTCTGGCGTTTTAGTAGCACTTTCTGTACCGATATCGACTTTTGATCAGATGATTGTATCGTTGGTATCTGTGTACCGTTTGGATCGTCTCGTCATGCTGATCTCTGCAGTATATTCATTTGTTGTTTTGACATCCAATACGCGGCGAAACGTGAAACGGTTGACCGTAACGGTAACTGTACCGAGTCTTTTAGCTTCCCATACCCTTTCATTTTCAACGTATAAAACTTAACAACTGTTTGCCTTTATTACCTCCATAAATTCGCCGCCTGTGACTATTTCCATTCAACTTAGCTGTTACTATTCCCTAGTTCCAATTGCTAACTGGTTAGTCATTTCATTTTCGTTCTCTATTTGGGTTCAAAATAAAACGTATATTTATAAACTATATTCCTATGCTTCCATATATTTTCACCAATTAATGCTCGTCCAAATCATGCTCGTTCCTTTTGCCTGTGACTTGCCGACCTCCTCCCACTTTTCCTACCATCGAGTTCCGCCTTACATTCATTGCCACCTCTCACCTAAAACCGCCTCACGCCCAGAGCTCCATCATCGTCCCTAAAACCCAACCAACTCCCTCCTCCACCTGCTTTAGCCTGGCATGGTCGTGCATAGCCACTCCATCCTTCCTCCTCTTCCTACATTGGTGCAACCTTCATCACCTCGGTCGACCAACATTTTCTCCTTCCTCCCCTCTCTCTCTTGCGTCGAACCTCTGGCCGATGCAACCACCTCCAACGCCGAGATCTCCTCCTCCAAAACAATGACCACTTAATTGGCTCGCTCTTTGGCCATTGCAGCTCCTTTTTTGGTATGTTTATATACATATATATTATCTGTTAGTTATATAAATTTTATAATATACTGTTTATAAGTTATAGAGTGTATGACAATGTTCTATGTTTACATAAATTTTACTTATGTTAATGATTTTGAAATGAACATATATATATATATATATATATATATATATATATATATTATGCAGTATATATTGGATAGGTTTGTGTTATATATATATATATATATGTTATATAAGCCTTATATGATATCAATTTATATAAAAGTTTATACAAGATTTATATGGATAGGTATATATTGTTGATATGTGAATATTCTATATATATATATATATAATATACTGTTTTATATATATTATGTTACCGTGTGTGTGTGTGTGTGTGTGTGTGTGTGTGTGTATATCATAAGTGCTTACTATGTGTTATATTTTATTTTCTATAAGGCTATTTTATATACATAAGTTACAACTCTTTATATAGGTGAAAATATATAAGTCTACTATATTGTTTTATAAGTTGTTGTGTACATTTAGGTTAGTTGTATAAAACCTAGTACTATATACATAAGCCTATGTATTATATTATAAGTTATATGTTTCATATGTGATTGCTGTCTGCACATAAAAGTTATATAAATGTATGCAGTGGAAGGCTGTTGTTTCTATATTATATGTACATTAGATTTTATGATATATATATATATATATATATATTATATAAAAGTTTATGTAGAAATTTTATGACCTATTTTGCAGTATATATAAGTCTATATAAACATATATATATATATATATATATATATATACACACACACACACACACATACACACACATACATATATATGTGCTCAATCTGTTGGAATTTAAAATTATATATTATAATAAACTAAGTTATGTGGTTTTCATAATAAATATTGATTTTGAAATGTAATACAATGGTTTTATTTGGACAATTGGTTTTAAATTACATACAATTATATATAAGTTTTTAAATATTTATTTTAATTGAATATTGGTTTTCGGGAAATAATAAATATTTAATTTTATATATGTTTGAATTTCGAATATGACTATATGTGTATATAGTTATATGTATATGTTCACTTATATAACTGATCTTCATCAATCCAGTTTGATTTGATCTCGTCAATTTCCTATTATTGGCCATGTTTATCGAATTCGTTCCAATTTTGCTTTGCTTCAAAATTCATGCCCAGATTTGTAACTCATTTCATCGTCAAATATCTCTAGCCCCGAAAGATGAGCAATCACTCACGATTAACGTTCATATATTTAGTAAATTTTATTTCATTTGAAATGACAATTGAAATATGCTTTTTCTTATTATTTAACTTGTATATATATGATATGCCATTATTTATACCTGCTCACTTGTGACATTTGACACCATGATCTGTTATTTAGTTTTATCATTAATGATATATGTCTGTTGTTATATATATTATATTATTATCATATATGTTATCACTCTGCAAGTTCCCTATTAGTATAGTATTCCTTATGGGTTGAAATGATACATACCCGAACGATCTTGTAGAACTGGAGAAAGTCGCTTTGGGTTGAAATGATAAAACTAAGCGATTTTTCATTGACGTTGAATTTGGGATTGGGGATTGAAAAGATATATATCCATAGATATATAAATTGCGGATTGAAATGGTAAATATCTGTATCACTTTACCATAGGATAGAAAATTAGATGCGGACACCGTTCGTCTATTTTGAAAAATGATTATGAATTTTGGAAAAGAAATATATGGATTTTAATAATGTAAAGATATTTTATTTTGAAAATTTATATTTTTAAATTGTATGCTTTGGAAATTTTAAATTTATAAGTTAGTTGAAAATATAATTTTTTAAAGACTTTCTTATAATTTATTTTTAAAACTATATAAAATAAGATTTAATACTAATACATTTAATGATAAGATTTAATTTAACAAACTTTTATTTTATTAGTTTATAATATGTTTTAAAATATTTATTTAAAGTTTATATTAATATTTTAAAATAGATTATAACTTTAATAATAAAGGTTGGAAATATAAATTAATGTTGACTTGGAATGTAAGTTGGCTAATAATTGAATTAAAATAAGAATTTATTTGAACTTGTTTATTCTTAGATGTTGTAAATATGATTTATAACTTGATTTGATGAGTAAATGAATATTATCAAACTTAAATAAAAATGAGATTGAATATTTAATATTGAATTTATAAATTAAGGTTTTAATAAATTGTTATAGAAAGAATTAAGTGAATACTTTCCAATTTGAATAAATTTAAAGTTAAATGTTGAAATATAAATGAAATTTATATTGTAAATATTTGAATATTTAAACTTGAATATTTGAAATTTGAAATGGTTAAACTGGAATAGATTCAAAATAGAATTTTGTGATTTAAGCTGATTTAAATTGATTTGTGAAATTGGAGGAAATTATTTTATTATGTAAAGTATTTTAAATATATAAACTATTTTAATATATAAATTATTTTAATATATAAGCTACTTTAATATACATAACCTATCTTCAATATCTAAACTCTTTAGGTCGAAAATGTTGTGATTCCCAAAATTCTATGAATTCCAAAGAGTTATGACTTCCAAATGTTTTGATTTTAAAAGTGTTACGATTTTGAAAGTGTTATAATTTTGAAAGTGTTATGATTTTGGAAATGAACATGATTTAAAGTGATTCCAAATGATATGGTTTGAAATGATATGATATTTTGATATGAATTATGAATTGTTTCAAATGAAATGACCATGGTGTTATAATAACGTTTGGTTGTTAAAGAGACCGGGATCGGATATTGTCATACTCTCTGCCAATACCGAAAACCACTTTAACAACTGTTACATGGTGGAGATTCCAGAATGAAGTAGGATGGTTTGGTGACAATTCTCTATGGTATTTATGCAGCCCCGACTCCCGTGAGTCAGCTTGATGTGGCTAAAACAGGAGCCACGCCGGGCCAAGTTAGGTCATTCCTCCTATCGGACACATTTCTTCCACACCATTCTATTGCTTTTGTGATTTGATTGGGTGCACCATTGATTTGGGAGAGTGTCACGAGGTGGGCGGTAGTAGCTGCTATGCGTTACCACCAGTCCGGATCCGCAAAATGTATATCTACCCTGGCATTGCCTCGAGTGCCTTTTCGCATTCCCTATCGCGCCTTCTACGACTTTGTTTTGTGTCGTACCTATGGAGTACTCGCTGATAGCACACTTGCGAGTGGAGTTTACTGTATCTATATAGACAACGACATTATATAAATGTGTTAAGGGGGATATGAGTAACGCCTTAACCCTATTTTAATAGTTTACTTTACAATAGACATATTATAATAGCATGTATTACTACATAGTAGATAGTTCCATGGATCTTTAGAGGCTGGGAATCCCAAGCATCCTTTAAGTTACTGTAATTTAGTTGATATTTCACTTGAGTTGAATTTACTGATCTAAAAATGTTAACCCTGACTTGAGTATTTTGTATTTTGCTTTACGCTCGGGTCAGACGGAGTGTCACAACATTTGAGACTTACCTTTAGAGTTGGAGCTTCACTTGGAGATCCATCTATCTCTATTCAACTTTCAGCTATCCAGTAGTTTTGTTCAGACTCGTCATCTGTTGGCATTCAAGACTATATTATATTTGAGATATCCTGCTGTATTTTATTTCAAACTCTGATGTTTATGTAGTAGCTTCATGAACAACTATTTATCTATTCCGCTGCTTATTTTGTAATACTCTGTGTTTATGATTCTGTGATTGATTTATTTACTGTATACGCTGAGTTTTGCCGATTATAAAAATAACAATATGTTGTTTTAAGCAAATCAAGTCCAACATGTGCGGATGCGAATGGCACGAAATAGCGGGTCATTACAGATATGATTTGGAATTGATTGGTTGATATTTAATATATATAAATTGTCATTTTGGTTAAATTTAACTTTTATTGCATTTAATCATCGTTTAATTTAATAATAAATTTAATTGTCAATTTAATACCTATTAATGATAATCAGTTATCTATTGATATTTATTGGTTGATTTGGGTGATGATTGTGATGTATGTTTAATTGTTGATATTGAATGATTTGATGTTTTATTTATGTTGTTATAACACTGCAAGTTTCCTTAGTTATTGTTCGAAAATCCCCATGGGTTGAAATGATACATACCTGAATGATCATATAGACTAGGAGAAAATCATTATTGGTTGAAATGATAAACCCAAGTGATTTTCATTGATTTGGAATTTGGGATTGCGGGTTGAAATAATATATACCCGTAAATTTAAATTTTTACGGATTGAAATGATAAATATCTGTATCAGTTGACCATAGGGTAGGAAATTGTATACGAACACCGGATTTGTTAAATTAAAAGATTTAAAAACTCTTAAACCTTGAATTGGATTAAATGATATTTTGAAGGAAACTGATTTATATAAGTTGAATTACATTAAAAGTCCAAGTTTGAAGGTTGGAATTGAAAATTAGTTTAAATCGAAATTCTAAAGTACTTTATTCTATTTTAAATCTATTTAAAGTATTTTAACTTATTTTAATATTTAATCTATTTTAATCTATTTTAAACTATATCAAACTATTTTAATATAGTTTAAATTATATTAATCTATTTTAATCTATTTAAACTATATTAAATTGTTTTAATCTATTTTAAATTATATTAATCTACGTTAATCTATTTTAAACAAGATTAAACTATTTTAATCTATTTTAAATTTTATTAATTTATTCTAATCTATTTTAAACTATATTAAACTATTTCAATCTATTTTAAATTATATTAATCTATTTTAATATATTTTAAACTGTATTGAACTATTTTAATATATTTTAAACCATATTAAACTATTTTAGTCTATTTAAACCATATTATTCCATTTTAATCTATTTTAAACCATATTAATCTGTTCTAATCTATTTAAAACTATCTTAAACTATTTTTTAAAACTATCTAAACTATTTTTTGAATTTTAGGTTTTATAAGTGGAATATATTTAAATCCTTGATTTTAAGTAGAATACGATTAAATGATGTTATAACATAAGTAGGGATTTAAATGACATATTTGAGAATATGATGATTTTAAACGAGGATTTGATCTATTTTTGGAAATTTGAATTCGAAATTGATATGATTTCAAATGTGATATAATTTTGAAAGTAAATATGATTTCGAAAGTGATATAGTTTGAATTGAATATGATATTTTGATATCAGTTACGAATTGGTTTGGAAATGTAAAAGAACCATTCGGTGTGAAATAAGCGTTTGGCTGTTAAAGAGATCGGGATCGGATATTGCCATACTCTCTACCAATACCGAAAACCACTTTAACAACTATGTACATGGTGGAGATTCTAGAATGAAGTAGTATGGTTTGGTGAAAGATTCTATATGAGGTATTTACATGACCCTTACTCCCGTGAGTCAGCTTAGATGTGACTAAAAAAAGAGCTATACTGGGGCCAAGTGATGTCGCACCTCCGATAGGACATGCTTCTTCATTACCATATTATGACTTTATGATTGATTTAGTGGCCACCTCTTGATTTGATTATGGGAGTGTGTTTCAAGGTGGGTGGTAGTAGCTGCTATGCGTTACCACCAGCCCAGTTCTGCAAAACGGTAGAGTCCTACCCTAGCTTTACCTCAAGTGCCATGTTCACATGCCCTATCACGCCTTCTACGAGTTTTTTTTGTATCATACCTTTGGAGTGCCCTCTGGGTAAACCTCAATTTTGCGGAGGAGCTTACGGTACTGTATAGACTATGAGAATATATAAAATGTGTTAAGCGGGATATGGGTAATGTCTTAACGCTATTTTAATACTTTACTTTACCATAGACACTATTATAGTAGCGTATTGTACTATGTATGTAGATAGTTTAACGCATCCTTAGGAGATGGTAATCCCGAACATCTCTTAAGTTATTGCACTCACGTTGACACTGGATAGGAGATGTCAAACCCCGTAAACATCTCCAATGACGTCGCACTCATATTTATTTGCTGTTGATTTTACTTACATAAGATCTTTTAGTTTCGACTCGAGTATTTTGTCTTTTCAATTTGCTCCGGTCAGTCTAAGCTTTCTAGTGTATCGATGACCGCTTTGGAGGACTTATTCCACTACATCATGTTGTTCCGCTGCATTTATTGGTTTATTCTTGTTATATGTAACTCTGATTTTTTGTTGTAAAAGAATAATCAAATGTTCTTTGTAAATAGCTTCATGAACTGTTTATTTGATTATTATATTTTGTCATTCTGCTGTGAGATTCTGTATTTGTTTTTCTTTATTTCCTTATATTTTTTCTTATTTACCCCATAACAATCCTCCCTTTTGAATGGTTTGAGTTTGACATGTGAAGTTTATTGTCGATTTAAACTGTCCAAAAAGGTGAGTTGTTACACTTTGGCAATAGAATCGATCATTTATACCATTCCATATACTAGAATGGACATCACTTTGCATTAGGTATACTAAGCCGATATTAATCTAATCTACAAGAAAACCATTAGATGGCTGTCAATGTCATCTTTAAATTTTTAAGAAATATTAATTATTTGTTTTTGACTCACGGAAGCAATGAACTGCTTAGAAGGGGTATTCAGACTTCGGATTTCAAAGTGATATTGATGATGGCAATTCAATCTTGGGATATGTCTTTACTCTCAACGAAGGGGTCATTGGGTGGGAAATTTCCAAACATGAAGTTATGGTAGATTTCCCATAGGGGCTTATTACATTGCCATAGACGATGCTATAAAAACCAGTGTGGTATGCAAATTCATCAAAAAGCTTGGTGTGACTCAAAGCACATAAATTCTAATGCTAATATATTATACAACAATGCATCAATTCAGATTGCATAGGAACAACGTTTTTAAAAGCGGTCAACACATATCCTCCATAAGTTCCACATGATAAGACATTTTATCAATGATAGAGAGATCATGATCAAGTGGATGGATATAAAAGATAACATTATAGATCCATTCACTAAGCCGCTCTCTCAATCTACTTTAGGAAGACCGATCAAAGGCATTTAGATGAAGCTCCATAAGTAGACCCAAGTGCAAGTGGGTGATTGATAGGTTGTGCTCTAAGGGTAATTATGTAATCAAAATTATATAAACAATCTTCTTGGAAGTAAAACATTTTGAAGGCTTTATTTTCTATTATATATGTTTGTTTTATAGTGACATAAATAACAAACGTTAAACACATACACTTAGGAACAGTGTTTTATCGGTTGGAGCTACGAATGAGTTCGTAACCATGAGTATTGAATTGATACTAACAAAAACACCAACTCCTTAAATGTTCCTAGTTAAGAAGTATCGAGAAAAGGATATCGATGCATCTATTGAGACTAGTGTACGTAACACTCTCCATACGATGGACAATAATTTACCCATAACTGTTAGGAGGACCAAGGGGTTATGTACTTTTGGTTGTTTAAACAATCATAGAATAACGCAACGAGATTCCTCTAGAGGTTATATAACATAGTCAAAATTGAAGATCCCAAGGTGATGGTGTATAATAACCATCTAACTTGAGAGTACCGTTGAACTTAAATATGTAAACTATACTTTGATTATGGGTAACCACATGGCATAGCAACTATGTTATAGCCATCATTGGGTACACGTTAAAACACTAAAAGTGATACATTACTTCTAAGAGGATTTCACTTCTTAGAATGTTAGTGTAATCATAGTTGGTAATTCGTATTAAAGTTAAAGCCTCTAGCCAGAGGAAAGCGGTTAATCGATAAATGTTATCAGAATGAATCAAGGACTAAAAAATCGACCAATCGATTACTAAGGATATTTAGAGTTTTTAACCATGTACCAAACTCTAGATAAATATGTGATACAATGACGATAAAAAGAAAAGATGCACAAATTATCGTTATTAGTTGAGTGTGCACTATATTAGTAATACGATTTTGCCTAAATGAACTGTAGGTATTAAACTTAACCATATACTATACTTTAGCAAAGTCTATATAGACTAATATATTTAAATTATTTAAATATTGACGGTAGATTTAGTTCATACCAAAAAGTAAATGTAACTGCATTGTTGATTATTTCCAAGTTTGACTAATGGTAAAACTAAATTATAGTTATTATACATTAAAAGTGAATTACATAAATGTTCTACAAAAATATTATGAATGGTTTAATTATTTACTTAGAGCTTGAAGTTGGAGAGAACAATGTAGCAAAGTTATATGATGGTTCATTCGATAAATAAGATGGAACTAATTAATTAAATGGTGACTCAACTAGAGGTAATGAAATGTTGACTAGGAAAATATATACCCCCTTAGGGTCGGCCAAAATTGTTCAATGAAGGTTTAAAATTGTTTGAACTAATTCACTTTGATTTAGATCAAACCAAGGAGAAAAAAGTGGCGATTCAAAGCTATAAATAAGATAGCCATTCCCACACCATTTTGCACACACTTTCATTGCCCTAGGTCGGCCACTCATCACCACTAGTGAAGCCAACTCTTGGCTTTAAAAACTGAAGAGGAGGAGTTAGTGGAGCTCCAACATGAAGTGTTGAATAAGCGACATGCTAGCTTCTCGACAAGATCTTATTAGTGAAAGGTATATATTAGGCTTGTAGAATAATAAATTATTTAATCAATAAAATTAAATTAAAATATTGAAACGAACTTTTATTAATCAAAACACTAAATTTTATTTAGTGTTAACAAATATTTATTTATATAAACACAGATTAAAGATTTTATGCAAATTAATAAAAGGATTTTTTTTAAATTCACTCTTTTAACCCCATTGTTAGTGCATCTGTGCAATATTAATGGGCTACGTAAAATATTATACATCAATCCAATATGTTGGGTGTTAGCACCAAAATTGGTCACTAACACCCAAATCCAGATGAAAGCACTAAATCACAGTCACATATCACAGATAGACTGTGTGTAGAGAGTATAAATATGAAGAATGGCTAAAATTAAAAAGAAAGCTGCAATAACAAGGGATTTATAGTGGTTCGGCCGACTCCGGCCTACGTCCACTCTAGAAATTTCATTTTTATTGATATAAGAATCATTTACAGTTACAATCCAGAGTTTTTAAAGTGATAATGGTAAAGTAGCTTTGATGAAGAAGAAGAAGGGAAATAGAATCAAGCAGCCTCTTATCTGAAGCCCCACATGCTATATTTATAAGAAAAACCTGAGTTACTGGGCTTCCTGAATGATCTGGGCCCATCAATACCATACCCAATCCAAAACCCAACGCTACGACCAACTTCAAGTTCAGAATACGCTAAACCAATATCCCCTGGGCATGACCTGAAGCACGCTTCCTCATGACTCAGAGTAAATTAGACCAGAACTCAAAGCAAGATGATGTCGATCCCACCCTTTAACACGTCGACCCATAGTTTGTTGCCGACCTACTTCCCTATACCAATCCGGGGATGTGCTAGTGCGAATCCAAAGCTTGCCTCTTACCGACCAGAAATGGAAATGGATGCCAACCCAGAGTGCTCTTCCAACGCCGATCCCATGGCTTGTCGATCCGGAAATGAAAGGCCGACCCAAGCACGTTCGAGCATTGACCTGAGTATAATCCTGTACCGATCCCTATTTACTCAACCATGCCGATCCACGACATCATGATCGAACCACCTTCCTACCGACCTAAAGCCTTTAAAACATCGACCGAGTGGCTATGCCCGACTGACCCAAAGCCTTTACAACACTGACCCAGTGTCTATGCCCGATCGACCCAAAGCATTTCAAACCACTACCTTATGTTAGTCCACTCCATCATGACCGAACCAACTTTCTACCGACCCAATCAAATTGCACCGATCCCGAATGACCGACCCACATGGCCGAACTCCAAATACCAAACGCCCATGACCGACCCATGTTATGTTAAACCCCGGCTTCATAATCATGCTTATCATCCGTGATTGATCGTCTATCCATCCAATTGAACCAAACGCATCGTATTCCGGCCTTGATAACCGAGCAATCGATTTAATTAAATACGCCTGTTTACGGTCATACCAAAAGGAGGGTTAACATTGGGTATGACCAATTATAAGTGAGATCATATCTAGCTCAATTAATTAGTTCTGTCTAAAATTCAGACCTAAATATATTTTAGCCAGTGTTATTCTAAAATAATTAAAAAACATTTAATTTCTAAAATTATACACACACACATACAAATATACATATGTATGATTTATTATATTTATTATATTAGCCTAAAAATATCTAAATTAATGTATAATATTTTATTAGTTAATTTTAGGCTCTCTAATAATAGTTAATAATAATAATTTAATTAACATAATTATTATATTAATTTCTCTATAGTGATAATTTTTAACTTTTATATATCATGTTACTAAATTATTTTAGGCCGAGAGCTAAAAGTTGTAGTTGTGTGATTGCCAGGTGTGAATTTAGCCCTTAGTAATACCTTAAAAAATATATTAAAGCCTATACGAACTTTGTTGAAGCACAATAGTGGACACAAGTTCAGTTGCTTACATATTATCTAGGTGAAATCGATTTCTTACCTTCCAAATTGACACCCTTAAGAAATAATATGTTGTGCATGTTTTCTCTTCGTCATTACTATATCGCTTACATATCTAGAGCTCGATCAATTGCCAGAACTCTATTAACATCCATAGTTAGTTATGAAGTCCAACATTAAAGCCCATGATTCAATCAATAATAGTAATCAATTAACTAATTTTCTTTGGCCAAAGACTTTAACTTTATGTTGACATCTAATTATGGTGATTCTAACCTTCTACTCAAAGAAGATGAATACTCGCTTGAATAATATTTCACTTCAAGTGGTTTAACTTATACCCAACTATGGCACTAACACGGCCATGTTGTCGTGTAATTGACCATAAATATTGACACGTAAGACTCTTTGTATTCTCAAGTCAAAAGACTACTGCATATCATCACATGAAATCTTCAACTTGACTTTGACCAACAAATGACTCTCGATGAGTCGTTATGCAAACGTTCCAAACAACTATATGTATGACCCTGTGGTGCCTTAAATAATCATGGGTAATTTATTGTCCATCATATAGAGAGCGTTACATATACTAGTATGAATTGATATACTAATATCCATTCTTGATACATCTTGATTAGGAACATTTAAGAATAAGTGTTTATTTTATAATTCAATACACATAGTTATGAACACATTCGTAACTACAATTGAGTAAATACCTTATTAATCTGGAAGGAAGAAAAATGAAGACAAGACAAAAATAGAGGAGCTATCACATGTCTATGATTGGAAACCTATCATATGTATAAAATAAAGAAGGGATATCGCATGTCTAGAAGAGAAAGTCCATCGGATGTTGGCTTTGTTTGAACATTTTTAGGTTCGCTACATATCAAAGAGAAAAGAATGCCTAGACAGAGTCCTTGGTGGCAAGCTTAATAGAAGCATTCAAGGTAAAAATTGTTCCTATAGGATCCCAGAAGGATCTTGATTAATGATAAAAAAGGTTGGATCGGCCAAGAAAATCTTAGTAATAAATCGATCGCAATCCCAACATGAATAAATCAATGGAAAATAATTCGAGGAAGAAGAAAAACAAGAATTTTTTTAGACAGGATTGAAAACAAGCACAAGTGGATATCTTCAAGATGAGCAATATCATAATTGTTGGATGACACCAATAATAGAATACTTGGAGATATATTACCAAGGGACAGGAATAAATCAAAGAAAGCAAGATATCAAGCTCCATCATATGCTATAATAGACAGAATATTGTACAAAAAGGGTACTTTATTCTACATCTTTGATGCATAAAACTAGGGAAAGGAATAAAACTACTAATTGGATTCCAAAATTGGAGATCACCCCAATGGACTAAAGTTAGTAAAGGAAGTAATGGTTCAAGGGTACAATTGGCCCGAATGAGCGAAGATGCTCTAGCTTATGTGAAAAGATGTGATAAATACCAAAGATTCTCAAGAATCCCTCGGTTACCTTTGAGTACATTGATGCCTGTATGTAGTCCATAGCCTGCAATGTATGAGGGTATTGACCTAATTGGACCCTTACCCATCCCAAAGGAGGAGAAAAATTCACTATTGTAGCAATAAGATATTTTACTAAGTAAGTAGATGCTGAACCATTACCTAATATAACTACAAACGGGTTTGGAAGTTTATTGTTAATAATATTGTGACTAGATTTGGACTGCCAAACAAAATTATTTATGATAATAGAACCCAATTCTAAAGTGTAGAGTTACTCCATTTTGTGAAAAGAATAAGATAGTAATGAGCTTTTCTTCGTTAGATCACCCAAAGGCCCATGGGGGCAGTGGAAGCAGTAAATAAAACCATCAAGAATATCCTAAAGAAATGGTTTAATCAAGCTAAAGAAAAAATGGGTAGAAGAGCTTCTCCTTATCTTATGGTCTTATAGAACTTCAGCTAAAATAGCAATTAGACACACACCTTATTCCTTGATGTATGGATTTGAGGTAATGCTGCTAGTTAAGGTTGAAATTCCATCATATCGAAGAATTGCACATGCATATAGGACTAATCATGAGTTAAAGAAAGAATATACAGATCTAATTAATGCATTAAGAGACATAACCACTATGCAAATGGCGAAATACCAATAAAGAATCTTAAAATATCATAACTCTAGAGTAAGGTAAAGAACACTTAAAAAAGAAAGTCTAATACTCATAAGAGTAATGATAGAGACTAACAATCCAACAGATGGACCTTTGGGACAAAATTGGGAAGGGTCCTTAGTTATCCATGAGGTTACCTTAATAAACTTATCAATTAAGCAGAGACGGAAATATCATAGCCCAATCATGGAATGCTGAACATTTAAGACCTACTTCACATCATTGGATGAGTAAGAAATAGGAAACCGTGTATAATATATCTATTTCATATTTGGCAACTAGGAAAGAATTTTGGAATAAGAATTTTCTAAAAATCATGTTTTGAAAAACAATTTCCAAAGAAAACAACAAACTTTCATCGGTATACCAATCGAAGGTTGGGTTGAAAGGAAATTGGCAAATTTTTTCTTCAAAAGGGGATTTTCTAGAAATCAAATTTTGAAATAGAATTTTCCTTGTTCGATAACCAAAATTCCTACTAAGGGAGCATCCACACAAGAACTTACTCATGCCTTCTGTGAGTACAAATAATAAGGCAAAACTTGATCTAAGATGCCTATGCTAAATAAAGTTTCTGGCCTAATAACATTGGTAAGATCAGTAAATTAAGGCATAGATTCCAACCGACGGTATTAAAAGCACTTAAACAAGTTATAAGGCACCCGACAAAAGAGTTGGTAAGCCCTTAGCATCATGATCTAAGAAAACCATTTGAATGTCAAATGGAGGACACTACGAACTGTCCAATTAAGATATTAGCCCCACCGCTTGTGCCTGATTAAAGCAATCGTCTAGACGGAATATGGATGATAATCAATCAAAGAAAAAAAACATGAAGATTTTCCAATTAGAAGGTGGCCAAAATAGCACCTGATAAAGAAAGGATTTTCTGATATGGAATTCATCACATTAGCCAAGCAAAATTAAAATTGAATCAAGAAATGAAAATCTTATGGATTACCTATATATAAGTAACTTATTTAGGGAAAAATACTTTAATAAATAGTTTACAACAAGACCAAATCAACCAAGATCTGAGAGAAATAGGAAGATATAGGATTTGGTCCATAAAATGTTCTTATTAATTTATTTTGTAAATTTTCACGACCAATAAGGGTTCGAGCTAGAGAAAAAGAGTGGCTATGAGAAAGGGAATCTTTCATGGTCAAAGAAGTAAAGAATGATAAAGTTAAAACAAGGAAGCAAGGTAAAGAGTTCCGTTAAGCTAAAGCATAAGAAAATTTTTTTGGAAGGTTGAGGCTGTGCAGTTAATGCCATGCTATTTCCCCGCTATAACCGTATTATATCTCATAGTGGATTTCTACTGCTATGATTTTTCCATATAGCTCTGAATATAGCCTTTCCAATTTAAGCCCCGCTATTTCCGTTATATCCAGCTATTGCCGATATATTTTGCTATTTCTGCTATATCTTCCTTAAAAGCAATGAATTGAAAATTGACCTTTATACATTACAAAAATTATGAAATTAATTTATTTTATTGAATTTTTAATGTATTTTCAGAAATGAAAATACTCTAATATTCTACTAAATTCAATTATGTTATACAATAGTTGTACGTTTATTTACGGTATATTCATACATGTTTTTATTTAAAATTATTTATGTACTAATTTTAATTCAATTGAATGTTAATTTTCCATTTAATTACGATTTATATATTTTTATAAATATTAAGTATGAATTTTATATGCTATTTTAGAGTCATCCACTATATCCCTCTATATCCTCGTTGTATCCCCGCTATGACTTTTTGCGCCTCTGCCGCATTGAATCTGCTGAGTGCTTTAAATGCACAGGGTTGGGTGGAGGAGAGGCAAATGTTATACCTTATTTTTATGGAAAGAAGGAAAATGGAGACAAGACTAAAATAAAGGAGCTATTGCATATCTATGATTGGAGAGCTATTAGATGTCTAGTATTAAAGAAGGGCTATCTCATGTCTAGAATGGAAGGCTATCGCATGTCTAGAATAGAAAGCCATCGCATGCCTAAGGTAGAGGAGCTATCATATGTCTAAGATTGGAAATTTATCGTATGTTTAGGAAATAAAGAAGGTCTATCATATGTGTAGAATGAGATGCTATTACATGTTTAAGATTGGAAAGTTATCACATGTCTAAGAAATAAAGAAGGGCCACCGTACTTCTGGAATGGAGAGCTATCGCATGTCAAAGAATTAAAAAAGAGCTATATGGCTTTATTTAACTCACACAATGACGCACTAAGCTCTATTAATAGTAAGGATTTTAGAGCTATAAACTGCTTAGGAGTGTACTTAACACAATTAAACAAGTTAAAGTACAACATGTTATAGAAAATGACTATTAGGAATGGATACCCAACAAAGGGAAGTTTTCTCTTAAATCTGCATAGCTTCCACCAGGATTGAAGGGGGTTATTGTAACAACTCGCTCCAAAACAGGCCTAAATTCCAGCACAAAAAAAGCTCGTTGGAACTTAAACTCATTCTAAAGCAAGCCATTGGTTGGTGAAAGTAACAAAACAAAGCTATCTATCTATTTTGGCAGAACCAACAGCAGGAATAAAATATTATAATGGTATTAGTACCTATTTATTCCAAATCATTTCGAACATTAGAAAACATTAGATAATGTCAAATATTACAATATTTTGTTCAAAAATGCATTTTATGGGTACAATAGAAAATAATACAAAAAAAAGATAGTAACTACCACAAGCTTCACTCTCACCAACTTCAAGCATCACTAACTCCTTTAACCTGTGTTGTAATGAAGAGGGAGTTAGAACAACAAGTATCTGGTACATGGAAATCTCAAGCCTTATTATTTCAGTACTTGAGCGGTATAATTTAAATAAGAATATGTCTTACATAACTAAACCATTTAGTACTTCATATAAGAAAAGGAGGTGGGTCCTCTAACAACCACTTAATACCTTCCATTCCTAAAGCAGGTTTCTTAATCCCATAATCCATAACCAATGTCATAAATGTCTAATAATACGAGAGATAATACCTAAGCCACTTAATACCTTTTGTTGGAAAATGGGAAGACTTTGATCATTTAAGACCTTAATTGAGGCAGCCCCCATCATTTTATACATATTCCTAAGGTAGACTCCTTAATGGTGACTTTCTAGCTGACATCACATGAAATTTCTTAAGCCACTTTATACATCTTTATGGAAAGGTGGAACCTCAATTAGTCATTTAATATGTTATCGCAAAGTGGTCCCCTATCAAGATACTACTTGTCGTGCCTAATGCCTAAACCCTTCGCCATTTACTACTTCATTTGAGGAAAAGAGGCGGGCCCTGAAACAACCACTTCATACCTCAGGACCCCAAAGCTGCCCTTCATATTATGATCCATACTCATAATGACGTCTCACATTAGTCCCACAATTTGTAGGAACTGGTAGTCAGATTAGCTGGGCAGATTTATCCTATAGAATTTGGGACTAACCTCATGTCATTATAAATACTTATCATAGGAAACGTCTCACATCAGCCTCGAAGTCATACTTTTGGTAGCCAGATTAGCTGGGCAGACTTCTGTGTACCTTTTGACCGACTTCGAATCCCTATGACTTAGCCATAATTTAAATAATATATATATAATACTCATCTCACCATTCGATAATTAAGGCCTTATAAGGAATCTTCCTTAGTACGCCTTAAAATATTAATTACTTTCCTAGAGGGGATTTAATGACAGTTGTTACCTAATTAACTATGCAATTATACGTTTATTATGCTAATTAATATATAAATAAACACGCACTTACTATTCTATGCATACGGAAATTACGTGCTAACTAACCTTAAATGTCAATTCCTTTTTAACCATAATAATACAAGTCTTTTCTTTTTTTCCATTTTACTAATAATGTCCAAACTCTAATATC
The DNA here is from genome assembly GCA_030765085.1 of Allium cepa. Lineage (NCBI taxonomy): Eukaryota > Viridiplantae > Streptophyta > Magnoliopsida > Asparagales > Amaryllidaceae > Allium > Allium cepa. The sequence continues at coordinate 75,735,730 of CM060946.1, read as the reverse complement.
CATAACAACGGATTCTAATATCCATAACAAAGATTCCGTACCCATATCCAAAAGTCTTGTATATTGAGTCTAAATCTAACTTATCTCTCATATTAAAACAATGGAATAAAACAAAAATGGAAATTTACAATTTAACCAATTCTATGCTCTATTCAACTGCTTTTATATGTTCTAGATAAGGTAAATTCTATTAAATTTTATCAAAATGGATGGTGTAAACTACGAATAAAGATTCATGCTTTACATACCAGTTTTCAATTAAATCCCTTAATCAGATCTGGAGAAAAGAAATAAGAAGTACAAATGCATAAACTGCAAAAATCTACAAAACTATTATTTTAACACAAAAACAATTAAGATTTCAATCCTAAGAATTGACATTTCGCTATAAGGGAATTTGGGGGATTTCTAATATGATGTTTTCATAATCCAAAACTCCCCCAGGCATATATCAAATCCAACAATACTATTCAATTACTAAAATAGAAAAACTAAGATTTCTACTCATAATTGATTCTTAGCTTTACTTCTCTTTGGATTTGCAATGCCCATTATAATCTCCTTTAGATCTCTTTTTTTATACCTACAAAAAGGGATTTGTGTGTGTGTGCATATTTATTAGATTCAGAGAGGTTGGAGGAGAAGGGGTTTAGAAATTAAATAATAAGAAAAGAAAGGTATGTAGGTTTCTTATTTGAAATCCAAATGGTGTTTCTAAATCTAAGAAGAGTTGAACTGACAAAACTACGTTGATGTTCCTAAAATATTTGTGAATGAAAGTAGAGAGGGTAGGGTTCTATTTATAAGGGATGAAACATACCAGAACCGTAGGGAGAAACATGATTAAATATAGATAAATATTGAATGTTCATTAGCTAAAAACCCAAGCACCCACTGAATAGTAGCGTTCGACCACCCCTATACCACTGGTTGACCCTTGGGGGTCGATCAATAGAGGTCAGGGGGTCAGCCACCCGATTAAATTTGGGAACGTAAATTTTGTTTCCGTTGCCTAATTATTTTCTTCCTTAATTACTAATTGACATTAGTTGTTAATTTTAATGTTTACTTATTCTCTAAGTCTAATCATAGTTAATTTTTGAAATTCAAACTTCTACTCATTTGAATTCAATTCTAATTAAAATAATTTAAATATAAAAACTTTAAACGTTCATATTATATATGGAAATAGATTAAAATTTTGCCATAAATGCAACGGAATAACTTTCATTGTCAAATTTCAAATTTTATGAAACCTCCATATAGTAGTAGTGCCTGACTGGCTTATGGTAGTGTTCGACTGACCTCTTCTCTTACTCTTTCCCATGGATTTTTATCCCTATCCTAGTTAATTTAATTTCTCTTAATTTACATAATTAATTAGGGTTAATTTTACAAAGTGCTGCAATCATCTAACATGGTGTAATAAACCATGGAGTAAGTGTTGTGTGCGGAAGATGTCACTAACAACTTATTTCGCAAAATTATATGAATTACCCACTAAGCACCAAGTTAATCAATAGACCAACGTCAGTAATCCACTATGTTTTATGCAATCAAAAGTAGAAATAAGCAATCACATGTTCTTTCAATGTAATTATTCGGCCAATATCTAGAATACCATCACATCAAAATTCAAGTTGTTAGACTAATGGTGGAAACATTCATAGCATGCATGACATTCTAGAGATGAATTCAATTTCTAATACTCAAAGAACCATCATCAATGATCTTACATAAATTTTGATTATTATAGTCTGGAATCTATGGCAAGAGTGAAATCAAATTTTTTTTCAATCAAAGTCTCTACTATAATCAGCCTAATTTAAGCTAATCTTAGTGGATGCTTTAATTTACTTTGCAAATCAAAGTTTGTGAAGGAATACAGCTCTCTAAAGGCGATAATCTAAATTATCTTCGAGAGAGAGCTAGGGACTAGATTTTCTACGCAAAAGGTTGATCCAGGCTAAATTGTAACGACCCAGTATTTTCAACCATTCGCATCCGCACATGTCGGACTTGAATTGTTCAAAATACCGCGTTGTAAATAAAATTTGGCAAATCTCAAAATATACAGTAAATAATTAATCACAGAATCACAGACACAGAATCAGAATACTCGCAGCGGAATTTAAAATACTTAGTGGTTCATGAAGCCACTATAAATAGTCTCAATCAAATAAAAATTACATAGTCTTTAATCCAAATATAGTTTTAAATCATCAGTAGAACAATCCAAATGTCCACTAGTCTTGATTTCAAAAATTTAGATAAAGAACTGGGAAGGAAGTTTGCCAGCAGCTTGAAAGTGATCTACAGAAATCCTAGCTCCGGGATGAAACTGAACTGCAACTCAGGCTGACCCGAGCGTAAAATAAAACATAAACACTCGAGTCAGGACATACATACTTATATAGTGTAAGCTAATTCAAGTGTACTGTAATATAGAGCAAGTAACTTAAAGGATGCTTGGGACCGCCTACCCTCTAAGGATCCGTTAAACTATTTACTATGTAGTAATACTTCGCTATTATAATAGTGTCTATTAGTAAAATAAACTTACTTTTAAATAGCGTTAAGGCTTTACATTTTCCACCTTAACACATAATATATTCCCATAGTCTATACAGTACCGTAATCTCCCCCGTAATGGGCGTCGTCAGAGGGCACTCCATAGGTATGGTACACAACCAAAATCGTATAAGGCTCGCTATGGTAGGTGACACGGCACAACTAGGCAATGCCAGGGTAGATATACCAATTACGCATCCGGACCGATGGAAACGCGTAGCGCGCAGCTACCGCCCACCTCGAACAACACTCCCAAATCAAAGGTGCGCAGCAAACAATCACAAAAGTAATAGAATGGCATACGAAGAAGTGCGTCCGATCAGAGGTGCTACCTCATTAATCCGTCAATCGCTCCTGTTTTAGCCACCTTATGCCAACTCACGGGAGTTGGGTCCACGTATTTACCTTAAAGGAAACGTCACCACCATCCTACTTCATTCTGGAATCTCCACCGCGTACACGGTTGTTAAAGTGGTTTTCGGTATCGACAGAGAGTATGCCAGACATCCGATCCCGGTCTCTTTAACAACCAAACGTTATTATAACCCGTGGTTACAACTTTTAGAAATGGTATTTATACTTTAAAAATCAAAATAAGTTTCAAATACATTTCAATGCCATAATATCATTTCAACCATCATTTATTTAAACATCAGTCATTTTATTTAATATAAAATACGATTTAAATCTATTCAATTTATTTAGGAATTAATTTGCCTTTCAACTCACATTTAAAAGTTAAATTCTTCCATTTAAAACCATTTAAAGTCAATTCCTTATTTTTTATTAATTACATATTAAATTCCAAAATTTAAGCCTTTTTCCCCAAAGATTATTTCCATTTATTTTAAACAAACCCGAAAATTCAGTTTCCGTAGCATTTATGAAATGCCACCTAAAGTCTGTAAGTTAAAACAGTTCATTTATAAAAGACAGCATTTAAATGTTGTAATAGATTATTAATCTTAAATTTTAGTTTTACATTCCAAGATATAACTTATTGATTTACTTAAATAAAATCTCACTTATAACAACAATTCAGAATTTCCAAAATAAGTTATATTCCAAAATTTTACTCAAACATTTATTTATTTAACATTTTGACTTATTTAAAAATCTTTATAAATTTATAAAAAAATTCTTTAAATACATTTATCCCAGAATATTATAAACTTTCCATTTAAATTATTTTAAAATATTTCAGAAAAATATTATATAAACCACGGGTCTGTATATAGTTTTCTAGCCTAGGTCAAGTGATACGGATATATATCATTTCAATCCGCAATTTACAAAAACCCGGGTTCTATCATTTCGAACCCGTAATCCCAAGTAACAAATAAATAATTGAACAATTTAAATAAATAAATGGATAAAATTTATCGTTCAGGTCTATCATTTCAGCCTATAACGATCTCAAATTTACAGGGAACTTACAGTGATGATTTAATCAGTAAATAAGCATTACATAGTATAAGTGCAATAATATTACAATAGATAAACAACTGATGAGGTGTCAATTTAAAATGGGGTTTAACATCATACGTTATATCACAGGCAGATAAAATTTATTAAATAATTTACAAATACACTTGTGATAAATCACGGATATATAGGTATGTTTGTCTGGTGAGAAATACTCACCTTAGAGCTGTAGAAAATTTGATTCAAACGATTGTATCACTTGATAAAGAAACGTACAAACGACACGATTAGATTTCCGCGGATGCAACGTCTTGATTCAAATCTAGAACAAGATCCAAATAAAACCAAACGCGCGACTTAAATTTACTATCAAAGAAAAATTTAAATAAACGGAATTGAGACGGGATTACAAAAATATAAATGAACCAACTTTGCTCGACTACTGCCCACACCCGACTTGATTTTAAGTAATAGGTGGCGTTCATTCAAATTTCTCAAGCACTCATTCTTCCTTTCCCTTTTCAATCTCACGTACTAACTTCTATTTGTTTTTTTTCCTTTTCCTTTTCTTCTTGTTTTTTTTTCTGGTGTGGTACGACCGCTACTATCTTAACCCGAAAGCATGTACACCTACCCACTTACGTCTTGGTCCATATATGCATACTTCCACTTTCTCTTTTTCACCTACAGACCCACCCACGCGTTTGTAATATATACCTAGACACACTCAAATATCAGTTGATCCTCTCTTCACTGAAATGAAATCTAATCACTTAAACAAAACAACCTTCACCTATTGTCCGATATAATATCTAAAGCAAACTGAGTTATATTTTACTAGTCTGGAGACAAATATGATTGGTCTAAGCTGAATTTAAGTGTCACGATCCTAGCCTACATAAGCTTGAATGGATGCTCTAATGATAATTACAAAACCGTGTGATTGCTTCACACACAACAAATATATTACGAAACATTTCCAGGTTTTTTTTCTATTTCACACTTGCTTTGCTAACATGACTCACGCATGAAGGTCCCATGGCCACAACTACAGGGACGCATGCATTTTCCTATAGAATGCAAAGAAGGATACTAAGCTTGACTTCCTACAACAATCTGACATACATGTCAAAATAGATCCGAGGGGGAAAAAAGAGATGTGGCAAGGACATGTGGTGGAGCAGCCGAGTATTTAGATTGATCAGATGAACATACGAGAGAAAAGCAAAAAAAAATAAAAAAAATAAATAAATAAATAAATAAAAGGAAGAAGAAAGAGAGTAAACTTCCATTACCTGATGGAGCTTGCAAGCAAGAAAAAGAAGTTTGAAGAGCTGATGCTATGCGTATGAATAATTGTATGGGCTTATATATATAGGCAGGGGGGTGCGTGATTTAAGGTGAACAATATAGGAAGGAAATAAATTTAGATTAACTTGCACGGTGGCTTGGATTTACACAAAGAAACAGACATGAATATTAGGCACATTTGTACATGTTTCTTTTCTCCTTAAATTTTTTTTTTGGAAATAATTACGTTGATTAAAGAGAAGAAACGGTAAAGTTTTTATTTGGCAAAGATTTTTATGACAAACTTAGACAGATATTGAATGCGTTGATAAATTTTTGGCAAAAATAAAATTTTGATTTGAACGTGTGAAAGAAGGAAGCTGCATGATTTTCCTTTGATTTTTCAGAAATCTCGTTCTACAGGTGAGGAAATAAATTTCTTTCATTGATTGCAAATGTTTCCAGTGGCAAGCGTTTTATTTTGTAAATGCATTCTTACGTGCACGAATTTAGGAAGAGGAAAAACAAAATATCTAGAAAATATTTGCTATTGCTTTAAATAAGAAATAAATGTGACTGGGGTGGAGAAACAGCAAGAATTTATTGCTGAGAATGGTAAAAGGAAATCACAGATTATATACCTATTAACCAAATAAAGTTGTACGTGGAATTGAAATTTTGATAATCAGCATTGATTTATAAGGAAACGGTAAAGTTTTACTAGACAAAGATTTATACCAAATTTAAAGCAAATTGAATGCGTTGATTTTTATTATTAATACGTTTTCCTATATACGTTATTTATACCATTAAACATCGTATCCTCTTAAATGCGAAATTATCAGTTTATTAATATGCTATAAATTCTTAACATTTATTACTAAATTAAAAAATATAAAACTTTGGTTACATCTCTCTCTGATTCTTATTACCATTAAAAGGCGATTTATTATCCAAATGGACCAAATATTACAAATTTTTAAAGCAAGTATATAATCCAATTTTTTTTCTATTAAAATTCCAATTAGAGTTATCCTTAAACAAAGTGAAACTTTCATTTATTATTTAGCATTTTGGAAATGATTTGATCAAATTAAAATATATATAAATTGGGAAGTAAATTTTACTGGAAAGAGAAAAATAAACATGAGAAATATGGGTAAAGAGAAAAACACATATGAAATAGGCAAGCAGATAGGAGAATGGATACTGCGCATGACTGAGATTTAGGAGAAAATTGTGTTTTGAAAAATGCAAGAAATAAATTTTGTTGAATGGAAAAATTCTATGGAAATCAAATTTTTAAAGCAATGCGTTGAATTTAGAGGCAACGTACTTGATTTGAACGCTAGAATATTTCTTCCCTCTAAAAACACATGCCACTGATAAATTTACTCATTTACACTAAGGTCATATTTTTAAGAATGTGTACCATAGCCAAATTATTTTATGCCCAAAATATACCGAAATAACGGATCAAAATTCTATACGTTTTCTTAAATATAAATACGGTATTTATTCCCTAAATTTACGCGCCCTTTAAACGCGTAATTACCCAGTTCACTTATACACTATAAAAATTTAAAATTTACTACTTAAATGGAATAAAATTTGTTTACATTTTTTTCTTCTGATCTATTTACCATTGACAAAGAAATGTATTATTCAAAATATTACTTAACTTTAAAAGGTAGATAATCCATTTTATAGATAAGGTAAAAATTATTGTGTTGTTTTAACAGTCCAGAAAAATAGAAAATTGGCGAACGTTTATAAAATTGAACAAAGAAAAGTGTTGATTCTTAGGGTAAAGAAACGGAAAAGAATATTTGATTTGAACGTTATTGAAAAATCAATGGGTTTTACTTATTAAATATGTGGAGTCAACGGAAAGAAAATTTATTCCTTTCCCACTTAAAATGCATGTACACTGATTTATTTGATTATTTATATCCAAGGTAATAAATTTAGACGCGTGAAAAACCGATGCAAAACACGCGCCCAGTTTCATAATAAAAGTGACGCTTTTTTAAATTTACACGTTCTCTTATGTAGTAAATATACGTTAAAAATATTCCATCAATAACACGCATTTTAAACGCGTAATTAAATAGTTTATTTATACACTAATTTTTTTTTTTCAAATCTTATTTCTTAATTAAAACTTGATTTTGCTAGAAATTAAGTTATTTACCATCTTTGACAAAAACCCAAATTTCCAATTAAAGTTAATTCTTAACCACGTCAAAATTTCAGAGATCTTATTATTTAATTAAAAATTTGGTCAATTGTTTTTTTTAATCACTTTAAAATTTAGATTTTTATATAATAAACCCCAAAGTTTTAAAAATACAAGTGAAAAATACTTGTTAAAAATTTGGGCTGTTACACTCTCCCCCACTCAGAACTTTTCGTCCTCGAAAAGGAAGAAGGTAGGGGAATAGAAACAACCTGAAAGAAAACTAAATTGAAACTTAAATTAGAATCATTAATCTAAACAATAAAAATTCAATTTTAAATTAATAATTGATTTCATCTATTTATACTTAAAATTTTAACATTTATTTATTTACATATTTACTTGTATAATATCCCTACACTTAAAAAATAATTTTTTTTATCCAAATTTTACACAAGGTATTATAACATTCTAATTTAAAATGTTTAATTTTAATCCAAATTTGAAATGGTAATTTAACTTAATTGTTAAAGTAAATTTACCATTTCCCAAAATAAACTAAATTCCCCATTAAGTTTCTTCTTTATTCCAAACTATAATTAAATTTATTTCTCTCAATATATTTTTCTCATCTATGTCAAATATGTTTACACTTATTACAACTGTTTAAATTTATTCTTAGTTCCTTAACATCATTTTATATTGAAAATTATTCCACTACCCTTTTATTTTATTTACCTCTGTTAATCTTTTTATAACTAGAATTTAAGTGTATAACATTTATTATAACCACTCAAATTTTATTTATAAATCTTTTTATATTGTATATTATCCAATTACATTGTTAACTTCTGAAAATCAAGGTAGGTTATATTGAAATGAAATTGAGTATTATATAAATAAAACTTTCAAATTCAATTATCTCAAGTTGGAATCATTTATTCAAAAATTTGATTTTTTTTTTTACTCCTCAAGATAAAATTTAAGAATTAAATTTCTAATTCCCTTCAACCCAAATAAATATATGTACATAATATGTCAAATCAAATTTAAATCATATATCTATGTATTATAAATCAAGTCATATTTTAGAGATTCAAATCAATTAAATTCTCAAGGTAACACTGTAGCCAGACTACAGAATGGTCTTTTTACTTCGAAACTCGAAAATGAATGTCGATGATGTTGCTGTCATCACCGAAATTATTTCCTAGCGACAACGAGAAGAGCACTGATTTTTAAACCTTTAAAATTCTTTGGAAACAAATTTTTATTCAAAAATAATTTAAATAATATCTCCCTTTAAAATTTTAAACACAAGGTTTGAAACCATCGAAAATTGAATTCTCAAGTTCTGGTTTTAAATTCATTTCTGTTTCCAAATTAATTTATAACCATTTGTTTATATTCAATTATTTATATTAGACAAAACACATGGTCTATAAAACCATAAATAAAATCAAAACTATTATCTCTTGACAACTAGTTAAATTAATTATAAGATTCTGAAAATTATACTTATATATAATATTAGATTTTTCCCGAATATAGGAATAAAATTTTCAAACAAGGATAGAGATTCAAATTTGATGGATTCAAATCAAAGAGAATTTTGATTTAAAGATAAATTGGGATCAGAAGATCCGATGATTAAATAACAGAACAAGGAACTAGATAAGTTTATATAAATCGCGGGCAATCTTAACCTGGTCAACCGTGACTTAAAGAGTCGGATCGAATGTAGATATACCATTCGATCCGAAGAGATAGAGTTCGGAAAAACCAAAGATACTAGCATCTAAACCGAGGTTAAATATAAATCTTTGGTGAATCAATGCTAATTATATAGGAGTTTCACCCTTTTATTAGAATATTGGCGAGACCGCCAATTCACTATAAAGATCATCCGAAGTGGAGTTATGGGATACTCCAGAATCGAAAGAAAATGAATAGTGAGGGACACGAATGAACTTCGAAACCGCAGGGAACGTTCCAAAATTCGAAAAGGAAGAGATTCAAGCTCAAACGAAAGTGATTCTGTAAATCAAATTTACCATACATTCTAAGTTTTGCCTAGAGCCAAAGCTCTGATACCAAATGTAACGACCCAGTATTATCAACCATTCGCATCCGCACATGTCGGACTTGAATTGTTCAAAATACCGCATTGTAAATAAAATTTGGCAAATCTCAAAATATACAGTAAATAATTAATCACAGAATCACAGACACAGAATCAGAATACTCGCAGCGGAATTTAAAATACTTAGTGGTTCATGAAGCCACTATAAATAGTCTCAATCAAATAAAAATTAGATTGTCTTTAATCCAAATATAGTTTTAAATCATCAGTAGAACAATCTAAATGTCCACTAGTCTTGATTTCAAAAATTTAGATAAAGAACGGGGAAGGAAGTTTGCCAGCAGCTTGAAAGTGATCTACAGAAATCCTAGCTCCGGGATGAAACTGAACTGCAACTCAGGCTGACCCGAGCGTAAAATAAAACATAAACACTCGAGTCAGGACATACATACTTATATAGTGTAAGCTAATTCAAGTGTACTGTAATATAGAGCAAGTAACTTAAAGGATGCTTTGGGACCGCCCACCCTCTAAGGATCCGTTAAACTATTTACTATGTAGTAATACTTCGCTATTATAATAGTGTCTATTAGTAAAATAAACTTACTTTTAAATAGCGTTAAGGCTTTACATTTTCCACCTTAACACATAATATATTCCCATAGTCTATACAGTACCGTAATCTCCCCCGGAATGGGTGTCGTCAGAGGGCACTCCATAGGTATGGTACAAAACCAAAATCGTATAAGGCTCGCTATGTTAGGTGACACGGCACAACTAGGCAATGCCAGGGTAGATATACCAATTACGCATCCGGACCGATGGAAACGCGTAGCGCGCAGCTACCGCCCACCTCGAACAACACTCCCAAATCAAAGGTGCGCAGCAAACAATCACAAAAGTAATAGAATGGCATACGAAGAAGTGCGTCCGATCAGAGGTGCTACCTCATTAATCCGTCAATCGCTCCTGTTTTAGCCACCTTATGCCAACTCACGGGAGTTGGGTCCACGTATTTACCTTAAAGGAAACGTCACCACCATCCTACTTCATTCTGGAATCTCTACCGCGTACACGGTTATTAAAGTGGTTTTCGGTATCGACAGAGAGTATGCCAGACATCCGATCCCGGTCTCTTTAACAACCAAACGTTATTATAACCCGTGGTTACAACTTTTAGAAATGGTATTTATACTTTAAAAATCAAAATAAGTTTCAAATACATTTCAATACCATAATATCATTTCAACCGTCATTTATTTAAACATCAGTCATTTTATTTAATATAAAATACGATTTAAATCTATTCAATTTATTTAGGAATTAATTTGCCTTTCAACTCACATTTAAAAGTTAAATTCCTCCATTTAAAACCATTTAAAGTCAATTCCTTATTTTTTATTAATTACATATTAAATTCTAAAATTTAAGCCTCTTTCCCCAAAGATTATTTCCATTTATTTTAAACAAATCCGAAAATTCAGTTTCCGTAGCATTTATGAAATGCCACCTAAAGTCTGTAAGTTAAAACAGTTCATTTATAAATGACAGCATTTAAATGTTGTAATAGATTATTAATCTTAAATTTTAGTTTTACATTCCAAGATATAACTTATTAATTTACTTAAATAAAATCTCAATTATAACAACAATTCAGAATTTCCAAAATAAGTTATATTCCAAAATTTTACTCAAACATTTATTTATTTAACATTTTGACTTATTTAAAAATCTTTATAAATTTATAAAAAAATTCTTTAAATACGTTTATCCCAGAATATTATAAACTTTCCATTTAAATTATTTTAAAATATTTCAGAAGAATATTATATAAACCATGGGTCTATATATAGTTTTCTAGCCTAGGTCAAGTGATACGGATATATGATTTAATCAGTAAATAAGCATTACATAGTATAACTGCAATAATATTACAATAGATAAACAACTGATGAGGTGTCAATTTAAAATGGGGTTTAACATCATACGTTATATCACAGGTAGATAAAATTTAATAAATAATTTACAAATACACTTGTGATAAATCACGGATATATAGGTACGTTTGTCTGGTGAGAAATACTCACCTTAGAGCTGTAGAAAATTTGATTCAAACGATTGTATCACTTGATAAAGAAACGTACAAACGGCACGATTAGATTTCCACGGATGCAACGTCTTGATTCAAATCTAGAACAAGATCCAAATAAAACCAAACGCGCGACTTAAATTTACGGTCAAAGAAAAATTTGTATAAACGAAATTGGGACGGGATTATAAAAAGATAAATGAACCAACTTTGCTCGACTACTCCCCACACCCGACTTGATTTTAACTAATAGGTGGCGTTCATTCAAATTTCTCAAGCACTCATTCTTTCTTTCCCTTTTCAATCTCACGTACTAACTTCTATTTCACACTTGCTTTGCTAACATGACTCACGCATGAAGGTCCCATGGCCACAACTACAGGGACGCATGCATTTTCCTATAGAATGCAAAGAAGGATACTAAGCTTGACTTCCTACAACAATCTGACATACATGTCAAAATAGATCCGAGGGGGAAAAAAGAGATGTGGCAAGGACATGTGGTGGAGCAGCCGAGTATTTAGATTGATCAGATGAACATACGAGAGAAAAGAAAAAAAATAAAAATAAAAAAATAAATAAATAAAAGGAAGAAGAAAGAGAGTAAACTTCCATTACCTGATGGAGCTTGCAAGCAAGAAAAAGAAGTTTGAAGAGATGATGCTATGCGTATGAATAATTGTATGAGCTTATATATATAGGCAGGGGGGTGCGTGATTTAAGGTGAACAATATAGGAAGGAAATAAATTTAGATTAACTTGCACGGTGGCTTGGATTTACACAAAGAAACAGACAGGAATATTAGGCACATTTGTACACGTTTCTTTTCTCCTTAAATTTTTTTTTTTGAAAATAATTACGTTGATTAAAGAGAAGAAACGGTAAAGTTTTTATTTGGCAAAGATTTTTATGACAAATTTAAACAGATATTGGATGCGTTGATAAATTTTTGGCAAAAATAAAATTTTGATTTGAACGTGTAAAAGAAGGAAGCTACATGATTTTCCTTTGATTTTTCAGAAATCTCGTTCTACAGGTGAGGAAATAAATTTCTTTCATTGATTGCAAACGTTTCCAGTGGCAAGCGTTTTATTTTGTAAATGCATTCTTACGTGCACGAATTTAGGAAGAGGAAAAACAAAATATCTAGGAAATATTTTCTCTTGCTTTAAATAAGAAATAAATGTGACTGGGGTGGAGAAACAGCAAGAATTTATTGCTGAGAATGGTAAAAGGAAATCATAGATTGTATACCTATTAACCAAATAAAGTTGTACGTGGATTTGAAATTTTTATAATCAGCATTGATTTATAAGGAAACGACAAAGTTTTACTAGACAAAGATTTATACCAAATTTAAAGCAAATTGAATGCGTTGATTTTTATTATTAATACGTTTTCCTATATACATTATTTATACCATTAAACATCGTATCCTCTTAAATGCGAAATTATCAGTTTATTAATATGCTATAAATTCTTAACATTTATTACTAAATTAAAAAATATAAAACTTTGGTTACATCTCTCTCTGATTCTTATTACCATTAAAAGGCGATTTATTATCCAAATGGACCAAATATTACAAATTTTTAAAGCAAGTATATAATCCAATTTTTTTTCTATTAAAATTCCAATTAGAGTTATCCTTAAACAAAGTGAAACTTTCATTTATTATTTAGCATTTTGGAAATGATTTGATCAAATTAAAATATATATAAATTGGGAAGTAAATTTTACTGGAAAGAGAAAAATAAACATGAGAAATATGGGTAAAGAGAAAAACACATATGAAATAGGCAAGCAGATATGAGAATGGATACTGCGCATGACTGAGATTTAGGAGAAAATTGTGTTTTGAAAAATGCAAGAAATAAATTTTGTTGAATGGAAAAAATCTATGGAAATCAAAATTTTAAAGCAATGCGTTGAATTTAGAGGCAACATACTTGATTTGAACGCTATAATATTCCTTCCCTCTAAAAACACATGCCACTGATAAATTTACTCATTTACACTAAGGTCATATTTTTAAGAATGTGTACCATAGCCATAATATTTTATGCCCAAAATATACCGAAATAACGGATTAAAATTCTATACGTTTTCTTAAATATATATACGGTATTTATTCCCTAAATTTACGCGCCCTTTAAACGCGTAATTACCCAGTTCACTTATACACTATAAAAATTTAAAATTTACTACTTAAATGGAATAAAATTTGTTTACATTTTTTTCTTCTGATCTATTTACCATTGACAAAGAAATGTATTATTCAAAATATTACTTAACTTTAAAAGGTAGATAATCCATTTTATAGCTAAGGTAAAAATTATTGTGTTGTTTTAACAGTCCAGAAAAATAGAAAATTGGCGAATGTTTATAAAATTGAACAAAGAAAAGTGTTGATTCTTAGGGTAAAGAAACGAAAAAGAATATTTGATTTGAACGTTATTGAAAAATCAATGGGTTTTATTTATTAAATATGTGGAGTCAACGGAAAGAAAATTTATTTCTTTCCCACTTAAAATGCATGTATACTGATTTATTTGATTATTTATATCCAAGGTAATAAATTTAGACGCGTGAAAAACCGATGCAAAACACGCGCCTAGTTTCATAATAAAAGTGACGCTTTTTTAAATTTACGCGTTCTCTTATATAGTAAATATACGTTAAAAATATTCCATCAATAACACGCATTTTAAACGCGTAATTAAATAGTTTATTTATACACTAAATTTGTTTTTTCAAATCTTATTTCTTAATTAAAACTTGATTTTGCTAGAAATTAAGTTATTTACCATCTTCGACAAAAACCCAAATTTCCAATTAAAGTTAATTCTTAACCACGTCAAAATTTCAGAGATCTTATTATTTAATTAAAAATTTGGTCAATTGTTTTTTTTTTGATCACTTTAAAATTTAGATTTTTATATAATAAACCCCAAAGTTTTAAAAATACAAGTGAAAAATACTTGTTAAAAATTTGGGCTGTTACATAAATAGTAAGAGCTTATCCTATTTTGCTCGGAGGATATTTAATACTTTCGACATTGGAATAAATGAAGTGCAACATTTAGTTTAGTTTACTTAATATGACTTATTGTCGTCATGATTATGTAGGTGCAACCAGTTGAGCTTTTGATTTGTAGTGTTATTTAGAGGGTTACTCTTTAGTGGCATCTACTATTTGTAATCCTCATGCATTTTGTTGTTAATAAAGCACCCATTTCTAATTAATATAGGACCATCATATATCTAGATTAGAAAATTATCGCATGTCCAAGAATAAAGTAGTGTAACACCTCAAAATTTTTAGTAATAAATAAAAACATTAATCGGTATAAGAATGTATTTTTACTTACATATAAGGAAAAAGTAATAAATTTTCATAAACACTAGAACTAGGCCTCGAGACCTATTCCATTGCATTTAGAATGCCAATTACAATCACAAAACATTTATAACTTGTTGAATTTGGTAAAACTAGTCGAAATTGGCATAAACTGGAACCGATGGCATTTATATAAATTGTGGTTTTGAAATTAAGCCTAATAACTCTAATTTTCAAATATAAATAAAAACCTAACCCTCAGCTCTCTTTATTGTAAACCCGTATCCCCCACCTCACTCATTCTTTGTATTCTCTTCTTCTTCCTTAAACCTTAAAACCCATTTCTCAAACAAATTTAAAACCTAAATTTCTATAAAATAAAAGAATTCAAACAAGAAGTAAGAGAGAACAACAATAAAAAAGAAGTAGTAGGCTAGGAAGAGGAAGAGAAGTGCTAATTGGAATCAGGTTAAAGGGTAATCTTTCAAAGAAGCATTTCTAAGTGAGTAGATTTATTACGATGTGCTATGACGTAAACAACTAAATGAATTTCCTTTACATATCTATTTCAAGCTGAAAACATGATTTTGATTAAAATAGTAATTATTAAATGTATTGATTCATGTAGATAACATGTTGGAAAAACCCTAAGTAATGACTTTAGTTACACAAATTGATGAAATTTAGGGAAAAGGGTAAATTTGGTTTAAACTACCTCTAATTCTATAGATCTGAATAAATATGTTAAGTTTGAATTGGTTTAGACAAATAAGAAGTAATTAAATAAACCCTTTGGAATTTACCTAGAATTAGTTCTATTAACTTTGAAGTATACAACGATTGTTGACTGAAATAAATATGGGCAATCGATTGAAATGTTATATATAATCGTTAAGATGAACTAGCTGAAGTTGTGTGTAGACAAAATGTAAATTGTACCCAAAACGTTTGTTAAAAACGAACCCTTACATTTATACATGAATCTTCTAACAAGACAAACAAAATGAATAAGGTAACATACTTGAAAGTACTAATTTAGATATCTGAATTTCAAACTAGATGGCTGAATTTCAAACTAGATGTCTGAGTTTCAGGGAATACGAAAGAGAAAAGAATCTGTTTGAATCTGTCTAGATTTAGACTTCTAGAATCGAAGTCAGAGTGTGAATATAGGGTCAAATATCTTCATGCCTATATGTGATGACCTACCTTTTTGGATGGTTTAAATTGACAATAAACCACACATGTCTAACTCAAACCATTCAAAAGGTAGGATTATCAATGAGATTTAATAAGAAAATAAGATAAAAGAAGGAAAACAAAAAACAAAATCTCGCAGCGGAATGGCAAAATATAATAATCAGATAAATAATTCATGAAGCTGTTTTATAATATACATTTGATTACACAATTTTTACAACATAATCAGAGTAAAAACAACAACATACAATTAATTATGCAGCGGAATAATAGTAATAATATAATATACCAAACTCCATCTTCGTCCTTCGGAAATAAAGTCTTCAAACATTGAAATGCTCAGGCTGACCCGTGCATAATGAAAAGACAACACCCTTGAGTCAGAACTAAAAATTCTTATGTGAGTTAAACCAACAATAAGTAAATATGAGTTCAATAGCTTCAGAGATGTTTACGAGATTTTTCATCTCCTATCCAGTGTATAACATGCATGCAATAACTTAAGAGATGTAATGGGATTTTCCATCTCCTAAGTATCCATTAAACTATCTATATGTAGTAAAATACGCTATATATTCATAGTGTCTGCCAGTAATGTAAAGTATTAAAATAGCATTAAGGCTTTACATTGATCTCCCTTATCACATTTTTAAGAAGGCAGTCTATTCAGGTCCCGTAACACAACCAGTAACATCGGTAGCCAATGAATCCCCTATAGGTATCATACTAAAACAAAATTATAGTAGGGGCGAATAAGGATAAAGAGTATGACAAGGCATGTGAGGCGATGCCCAAGGTAGGATACTACTATTTTGCGTTTCCTGACCGGTGGTAACCCCTAACGGCCCACGTGTCCAACACCTCCAAAAATCAAATCAAGGTGCACCTATTAAGCCAACATCAATATAGTAATACGAAGAGGTGTGTCTGCTAGAGGTAGTTAGCATCAATGGTTAGGTATGGCTCTTGTTTTAGTCATTTCTAATAGACACAAGTGTTGGGGTCATCCACCATCATTCTCTTTCTTCAAATCCAGCAAATGCTTCTAATTCAACATCTACGTTCTGGATATCATCCACCACGTACACAATTGTTAAAGTGGTTCCAATATCGACAGAGAATATGCCAATAAGAGGCCCTAGTCTCTTTAACAACCAAACGTTATTTTTCACACCAGTTGATTCTTTTACATTTCCAAACTGATTCATATTTGATATCAAAATATCATATTCGATTTAAAATATCCTTCTTTTCAAAATCATCATATATACCCAAATATGTAATTTTTACTTGAAAGTATCATTTCAAATTCCAACTTAGGTTATAACCTCATTTAAACACACTCGCATTTAAATCAACGATTTAAATATAAACATTCCAACTTTGCACAGTTTGAAATTTTTAGAAATTTCGAATAGTTATAAATAGTTTGAATAGTTTGATATAAAATGGTTTGAGTATTGAAAATGGTTTATTGTAACAACCCTGTATTTTGTGATTTATTTTTTTGTATATTTCAATTACTTTAATTAAATTTTTGATTTAAAATCTTATTTTATTTATTTTGAATGATAAACGTTAGTTTTGATATGAATTATCATTCCAAAGCATGACTAAAAAGAATATTTTCTAAAAAGTGAGTTTTTGGTCAAAATAGTCAAACTTTGACCTTTATTTTAAAAAATTTAAAAGTTTGAAAATTTAAATTTTATCTTTTATTACGAAAGTACATAAAATTTTAAGAACACTGCTTTTTGTTTCGTTGGAAACAGATGTAAATTGTGAAAGTTATGTATATTTCAATATCGAGTGTAATTTGTTTATTCTGCAATTTATTTATTTTAAATAGCATAAATTTTATTTTTCTTTGTCATATTTCATTGTAATATGTATTGATATGTTATTTTATTTATGTTTTTGTCTTTTAATATTTTTGAAGTGAGGTAGGAATTTTTCTAGAGCTAGTTGTATTTTTCTTGTAATTTCCATGCCCTGTTTTCAATTTTTAAACATTTTCTTTAGTTCTTTTCTATTTTTCTCCAATTTAATTATTTATTTTATTTTACAAATGGTAAATAAATTATTTTATTTCAAAATTTTGATTTAGAATATTTTTAAAATGAAGTAGATATTTTTCCAAAGCCATTGATGTTTTAATTGTAATTTTTGAACCCTGTTTTCAATTTTTAAGCAATTTGCTTAATTCTTTTTATATTTTTTTAAAATTTAATTATATATTTTTATTTTTTTTCACTTTGTTTTGGTTTTTAGATGTACTCGCTGAATTTTATTTTGTTTTACTTGATTTAAAAGAAAAGGAAGTATGGAAAATTTTAAAAGCTAAGAAACGTAAAGTCGTTTCACCGTTTCTTTTACCGTTTCTTTTTCAATCAATGCATCAATTTATTGTAGCCGTTCCTTTTCTTTTGCTTATTCACATGAAAGTTTCTCATTACATCAATAATACACATCCATTTCAGATCTGAGAAAAGAAAAATAAGCAATGGCCTCTCTTCCTCCTCTCATTTTTCTACTTCTTCTTCTTTGTTTTGCTTGATTTTTGCCATGACCTCTCATTGCTTTGTTTGGCCTAAGACCTCCACCATCTCCTCCACCGACCACCACCACTTCCTTACCCACATCATACACGACCAAAACCCTTCCTCCTCTGACCAGCAAGTGCCATGACCATCCCATGATGCGAAATCCACAAAAACTATGTTAAAACTCCTTAAAAAGCATGTCTAGCCACCTAGTCTTCAACACCATCACCTTAGATGACCTTGGCCACCTCCTCTTGCTCCACCACCACCTTGACACACCCCTAACCATCACCTTCATCCTCTGTCCAGATCTGAAACATGCCATAGCCGAGCCATAGATCCATGTAGCCTAGCCCAAAATGAACCAAAAACCCACTATTTGCATAAGCCTCTTCATATTCATGCATAGTAACTCCTCCACCACTTCAATACCTTGTAGCCATGCCTTATAGGACCCAAACCTGAACCAAAGTATGTCCAAAACTGAGCCAAAAGATTCCCTAAGCCGTGCTAGCAAGTGTAGAAGGCAAGATAAAAGACTGTGTATTCGTATCTCTTTTTATTTCAAAGTTATTCCTATTCAATGTTGTACTGAATTGTAATTTTATTTTGTTTTGTTTTGGGTTGTAACACAATTTCTAAGCTTGGATCTCTTCCCACTTGAGCCTATTGTTGTGTCATCGTGCCTTTTGGAATCCGTTGTGTCATTTGTATTGCAATCTCCAGCACAAAAAGGTGAGTAAAGCTCACCCGACATTTATACTTATGCAGTTGTGAAACAACAATAACTGAATGTGGAGAATTAAATATGATGTTATAACTACCATGTGATTATTTATATATGTTGTTATACCTGTTAAATTTCATGTCATATCATCTGTTATTATATATATGTTGTTACTGTTCATTTTTATATATGTTTATCACACTGCAAGTTCCCTGTAGATTAGAAATCACTATGGGTTGAAATGATACATACCCGAACGAACTTTAGAATATGGGAAAATCGTTATGGGCTGAAATGATAGGCCTGAACGATTTTCAACTTATTTTGTTTACTTGAGACTGCGGGTTTGAAATGATAAAACCCGGATTTTCTTTGTAAATTACGGGTTGAAATGATATATTACCCGTATCACTTTTCCTAGTGTAGAAAATTATATACAGACCCGTAGTTAATATATGTTTTTCTAAAAAAAATTTAAATTATTTTAGAAATGTAAATATTAAAATATTTGGATTTAAATCTAATTAAAAGGATTTTTGTAAAATATTATTGATTTTCTGAATAATTGTAAGTGAAATGAATTAATGAAAAAGTTAGAAAATTTTGAATTTAAGTTATTTTGGAAAATTTGATTTAACTATAATTGGAAATTAAATTGAATACGAAATTATGATAATTTGAATTTAAATGAATTTAAAGGGATTTTATATCATATTAATGATTTTTAATAAAGTTGAAATGTGAAATGAATGAATATTTAAGTTGAAATTTTGAAACATAACTAAAATTGAAAATTTATGAAATTGACTTAAAAGTGAATTTTTAGTTAAGTAAATAAAAATAAAATTAAGTTATATTTGAGAATTTGAACTTAAGTGTTAATTTGAAATTTAATGTAATGATTTTAAATTTGAATGTTGAAATTTAATAAGTGAATTATTAATAAATATTGATTTTTGGAAGGAAACTTAACTTTATAAAATCATGAATTTAAGGAAAATTAAATGATGCTTATGAATGTGAAAATGTATGATTTTATATGTTAAAAATGATTTAAATAAAAAAATAAGTGTTTATGAAATTCTATTGAATATTTGAAGTTAACTAACAACATTTTTAAATGTTGTCTTTTGTTAAATTGAATTGTTTTGAATGTAACTTTCTGTAGCATTTTCCAAATGCTGCGAAACTTGAATTTTCATTGTTTTAATAAATTTAAGTGCATAAATGAATATTGAAAAGTTTAAATTTTTGGAATTTAATAATTTAATTATTAAATGTAATAACTTCATTTTTATGATTTAAAATGAAGTAATTTGTTTTGAAATATAACTATTTGATATATTAAAATGATT